>JAQPZY010000715.1:0-360670 GCA_029931535.1 Margaritifera margaritifera
CGATCTAATGCGCTTGTTGCGGCAGATAATGACGTCATCAGCTGTGTCACCCTAGCGTTCTATAAAGAGCGACAGAATGTTAATGTATATAGTAAAAATAAACAAAATGAGATGTTTAAAACAGGTAATTTCATGTAATATATTAAACATATCATAATGGAAAATCTATGTTTTCCACTAATGGCCCCTTTTTTGTTTTTTGTGTCAGACATTTTGGCCTTGAATTTTCTTATATTTTTTTTTTTTTAATTTAATTTGGGCTAAATATAGCGCCGCCGATATACAATGATGAGCTTTGTTTACATTATTTTGAACAGGGAAAACTAACTTTGGGAATTAATAACATACTAGATAGCCAATGTAAATGTTGGGTTTTTAATCATGTGGGGTTCTGACTACAAACGTAAGAAAAATTTTACACTCGAAACGTAATATTCACTACGGACTTTTTTCCTTTCAGTATTATTTCATAATAAACATATATTCTACATCAAAAAGACATTGAATCCGTATTATAATAGAAATGTGTATCCATTCCACCAGTTGGTCTATTTTTAAATTTCTCTCTCTCCTCTGTGTTCTCTCTGTATGTCTTGTCTGTTTCTCTCTCAGTCTACTGAGTCATGGTATCTATATTGGTAAAGAAAACAAGCAAGCAGTTTAATTGTAAGTGCACAATACTAGCGGTATAGAATTAACGGGAAAAAATGTATTCATTTTAAAAAAAAATAAAATTTTAATTTCAAAAACATGGAGAGACGCTATAAACTAATAATAATCCATACCTTAGTCTCCTAAATGCCACGGTCCGGTCAATATGCCACGTGACCTTTTTAGTGAGTGTCACGAACCATGGAAGTCGCTTCTGGAAATAAGTAAACATACACACGCTCCTGAAAAACGGTTAATTATGAACTAAATTCTAATTTGAATGCCAAAACTTTTTTCACCGCTGATTTAAATGAAGTAGATATAGTTTGAACACTTTGTTATGGTTTTAATTTTAATAGATTATCAATAATATTATAAACGAACGCGTTAAAATTCACGTTAAGTTCCACGAAAGGGGGTTACTCGAGAGCTACTGTAAGGTCCTTTGACTTTTGATGATGAATACATTTCTTGTAGAGTGCGTTTTTTCCGGACCCAAATGAATCGGCAACTGAATGGTTGGGTTTGGTTGGGCTCTTTCCAGGGACCCAAATGCATCGCAACTGAATGGTTGGTTTGGATTTGGTTGGGTCTTTCCAGGACCCAAAATGCATCGCAAACTGAATGGTTGGTGTTATGGGTTGGGTTCTTTCCAGGACCCAATATGCATCGCAAACTGGGGAAAAAAAAATGGTTGGATTTGGTTGGGTCTTTCCAGGACCCAAATGCATCGCAACCTGAAATAAGGTTGGGATTTGGTTGGGTCTTTCCAGGACCCAAATGCATCGCAACTGAATGGTTGGGTTTTGGATGTGTCTACCCAGGAACCCAAATGCATCAACAACTGGAATGGTTGGGTTTGGTTGGAGGGCTTTTTGTTTATTTTTTGTTACTTCACAGCAACACTTTAAAGAGTTATATGTTGTCGAGGCATATAGAGCAAAGTGCCTCACCCAAAGAATACGCCACCCCACTAGTTTGATCCGATAATGGGATTGTCGAACACCCCTTCTGATAACGATTTTCCAATGCCTTAACATACTGAGTCAAACGCGGGGAATTGTTTCTTAACTAAATTTCAGAAAATTTTACCATCATTTTGAAGAAGAGATTTTAAAGGTAGGACGAAACAATAAGACACGAATAAGCTGAATGTTTCCCCCCAAAACCGGTCTCACAGTCACCGTACGTTATGCTGATCTTTGGATAGCTTTAGGATTACGTCCCTAGATGGAGTAGTTTGGCGTGGTTTCTTGGCTTAGGGACGATGAAATGCATCGTGAGACCGAAAGGGAAAAGATAAAGGCTAGAAAAAATAGAAGAATTCTTTTTAATTTGTAGCATATTTTATTTGTAATATTCGAAAACTAAAATTCGAATTCGTAATAAATTTTTCCTCCCGTCCTAATCATCCTGTCTGGTCTCAAAAACTACCAAGGCGTTCGCAGTTTCTTTGCTCAGGTAATAATGTAACTCTAATTTTCCGCGTCACGTACGAGTTACGACTCTCTATGGTTCTGCGACTCATATTTGTTTTGGTGTAAGTCAGACTAGCAGGATCTAGGTTTGAGATGGCCCGTCATTCTTATATTATCTTCTTTTTCCTATAAAGGGACTCTGCATTATGTTTGATATTCGTTATAATTCAGTAAACCAAGGATGATGGGCATACTGCAATTGGCCTTTTTGGTGGCCAATTATCTGTTAATCAAGGAAACAGTCTCGACACGACAGCACTTCAATCAAAATATGATCCCTCAATTATGTTGAGTGCAACCGGCCATAACTTTATTTACGTAAACCCTTGTAACTTAATGTGAAATTATAAATCTTTTTTCATGACCTTAAAAACCCTTAGTTTGAAAGAGAATTAAGATACAAATAATGAATATTATTATATTATATTATATATATATATATATATATATAAATATATTTATATATATATATTATATATATATACATACCTAGCATACATACAAACTGAGCTTTACTTTGTGCAGAAATTCCGCTCTGTTTTTTATTTATCTTGCGGGTTACTAATGATAAGTCTCAATTTAAAAACAAATTCACATTCCATTCGCAATAATAAATTACAAACGAATCAATACAGGTCCTTCGGATAAGGAAAATGAACCTTTTTTTGTTATTATTATTCGCTCGTACTGAACCAAGTAAGGCGAAATCGTTTTGTTTCACACGGAAGACAGTCAAATAAAAATGTAGAACCCAATCCTTCCGCGTTAGTTATATCTATGTTGGACCGATAAAATGCTCTCTGTAACAAAGTATGTTATTCTGATGCTTGTTATTCGAGATGAGATGTGTGATAATAATAATATTAATAATATTCCATAATAATAATTGTATAATTTTATTGAACATTTTTCATAGGAAGAAAGAAAAAGAAAGAAATAGCATATTTGCAGTAAGCTACTTGTGCATTTTAGCTAGTATTGCATAGAATTATTTCACAATCGTCAATATTGTTTGCTTTTCATTATTAAACGTAATGCACGAATCTAGGCATATGATGGTAACGCAATATTTCTCAGTTTGGAAAAACTTTATTAATAAAAGATATCTTACCTTCCAAACAAGAGATGCATTAGAGCTAGATAGTTCAGGAGACACATTTGAACATGGTTAGGTTTTTCACCAATGAATGCATAGGTATCTATGTTTCTTCCTAAGATCCCAAATACAATGAACATTCACGAAGGATAATGATATTCACCTTCCAGAATTGAGGAAAATTTACATAGTCTATTTTTTTCTGGGAGTCTTATTTGGTTTATTCCATCTACCACAGGTGAACGTACGTTCTTAATTTATTTAATGTAATTCTGTATTTTCAGATGCCTAGATCTCTTCTGGATATGATTGATGGGAAAATTTAACAAAAAATGTTCTGTCGAAAATAGCTTTTTTGATGAATTCGCCTAACATAGCATCCCAATTTTTAACAAAAATATCTGACAAACGTTTGTTTTACAATGGGTTAAAAAAGAATGTATATTACCAACCACATTAGGAACAAAGCTTAAAGCTTCATAAAATCATTTTTGACTACATAATATAAGTCTAAATCATGGTAGCCCAAGTTTGCTTTCCTGGTAAATAGATACTATCATTTAGGCATCTTCAATATGTGTACTCTTCTTTCAATCTTGCTGAATCATCTTTTTTACTCATTATTTAATTATCATAAAATATCTTCAGTAGTGCATGACATTCTTGCCAACATTCACTGTATAAAAAATCCATTTTTGTGTACACTGTCCTATGCCTCGTTCCGCTTTGCCAGCATCACAAGGGTCGTTTGGGCATTCTGTCACTAATCTACTCAGCTTACATAGCAAGTTATGGGGACTTCCGCCTCAATGCATTAGGGAATTCTGTCTCAACAATTCTGTCCTTCAGGTCCAAGTATGGCGACACCGCCAAACATGTTATTGGCATTATATGTACCTGCAGCCTGGCTATTGCTTCCCTACCACCTTAACCTCCATCGCAGCGGAGGAGTGAGACACAAGGAATGCCAAAGATATATACCCATTGTAATTCGTTTGATATAAAATTAAACAGTTGTTTAATAAATAAAATATGGTAGACTACTATCTGTATTATTTCTTTTCTATGCTGTTTATGTAACGTTTCACCCGTGTAACCTGTCCGTTAGCTGTATATAGGTATTAGAGAGAATTAGAACGGTTTTTATTTCGATAGTCCACCTGTTCAATCATTCCAAATAGTTATATGCTATGTAAAACGCGGACTTTAATGTAAATTAAATGATGTTTACACAATGAATGGAATTCGAACCATTGTGATAGGTTACTGAGATGGTCAATGTTTTCAGTTAGTACCCTATTTGGGCAACGCGTTAGTTTTTGATCAGGACACGCCCACGATGTTTGGATAAACTAATAAGCCAATCAGAGACGGGGACAGTTTGTTTGCGTTTAACACAGGTTGTAGCAGTGCGTTCAGTTTAACCAAGTGATTCATCCTCTCCCAGTCAACCAAGCATCCTTCTAAATTCATCCAACATCCTATGCTAATCAATCATAATCCTATGCCAGTCACCACATCATCCTATCTGGTCAGACATAATCCTTATCTCAGTCCACTCATCATATCCCCAGTCCATCTAAAATCGCATTTCAGTTAATTTAACATCCTTAACCCCTATTTCACCACATCATCCTATCCCAGTTCACTCCAACATACTATCACAGTCACCTAGCTTTCTATCCCCAGTCACCCGTCATTGTTATTCCGGGTATTTAACACTCCTAGTCCAATCATCTAACATCAATATTTTACATCACCTCAATATACTTGTTCCCATGTATCGAATATCCATTCGCAGTCAAACCAGTATTCCTATTGCAGTTATCAAAATTCCTATTCCTCAGTTATAGCATCATCCTATCCCAGTTATCTATCATCCTATTCCTGTCCGTCTAATCATTCCATCCCAGTCACTCATCACCGTAGCCAAGTTATCCTATTAATCCCACCAACCAAATAAGACCTGTTGACAGTCACCCAACGCACAACCCTCTACCATATCAAACCTGTGTCATATTGCAGTTATCCACCCAGGACTTTACCAGTTTTACCCAACATCCTCTTCCTGTCATCCCAACATCCCATCCCATTCAACCAGCATTTACATTGCAGTATATCCAACTTCCTATCCTTGTCATGCCAACATCTTATTCCCAGTCAACCTATCATCCAATCCCTCTGTCGTTTAACACTTCCATCCAGTCACCCAGCACGGGCAACCTATGTACCAAGGTTGATTCAACACCCCACCAAGCAGTTTTTAGTGAGGAGAAATACTTATGGGAGACTGACTATGCTTGGGACAGACAGTATCATAATATCCCAGAAAGTTTGTTAAAAAACCCAAGGGCGAGAAACATTTTTAGAAAATGGGCAGAATATTTCTAATTAATTATTACATCATGCACTGATAACTTATAACTGGTACATGAATCCCACTACAAAAAAGAGTATAAGCAATTTAATTACCATAGAGTGCATTTTTAATGATTTAAGAAATGATCTTTCCAACGTTGGGGGGGGGGGGGTTGGGGGTGTTGTTCGTTTTTTTTGTTGTTGTTTGGGTTTTTTTTTAGATCTTTTATTTCTGTTACAATAACCTAAACCAAGACGCTCTCTATGGACCTGAGATAACTTGGCTACTCGGTAGAACCTGGCCTAAAGTGAAATCCAAATGTTCCCAACGATCCTTTTCAGCTAAATTAATGAAGCACTTTGAAATGAAATTATCACTATCTTTATCAATTTTTAAGCTTATTCATTACCTTATTAAAAAGAAAAATGTTTGGTTGAATCTCAACCTCAAAGGTGTAAAAGATTAGAATAATGGACATCCATACGGCAAGGGGGACCTAATTCCTTTTTTTGTGACCAACAACCAGACAAAAATGATCAGGCAAAACATTGGTATCAAAATTCCAATCTTTTTTATTTTTATCTATATAAATTACTGGGTTCCGTTACATGAAGTTTCACTTGCTGAACAATGACATTTTTATTTGTCCATGACCTGCTGGTCTAGGAATATTCATGGATGGTTTTCATGGATAGACAGAGGATATCCGAGTGTAATAAATCCATATAACTTTCAAGGAACAACTTCTAAATCCAAATACACTTATGAACTGTTTTGGAAACATGCTAAAAACGATATGCATTTGGATATATTCTTGATATTCTCCCTTGGATATATGTAGATTTAGTTTTTGTTTGGTTTTGCGGAGTTTCACGCCATTTTTCATCACATGATAAGCTTATACATTGTGGCCATTGGAAGACCCCAGGAAGAAACACTCGACCCACGGGGGAAAGCTACTGGCAAGCTTTTCACATACACACATTGGTCGGCTGAGCGCGACTCGAACTCACGTGAGACTAAGGTGAGATGTGTGGTGAGTGATCTGTATAGGCGAGCGGCTTAGGCCACTCGGTCTCCAAGGGCCCATCATTCACCATTAGGTATATTAGGGTTTCTCTTTGACCACATTTGGAAAACCCATAACTTAAGAAATTTGTGAATTTCATCCTGGAAATTGCATGCTTTTCAAAAAGTTTATATATTAAGTTACAGGAGGATGTGTAATAATATGGAGCGAAAGTTTTAAATATGGAAAAAGAATATTATACTGGTTAGAGAATTTTTAAATTCGTACATTATTGGAATCTGAACACGGGTACGCGTATTTACAGCACCCATCGCCTTGCCTGCACATAACAACCCCTATACACCCTCGACTATGCGCACATTCCAGCAAAAGGTGGAACAAAGTCGCTGATATAGGCATTCTTGCGCAGCCGATATATATTGTATATATATATATATATATATATATATATATATATATATATATATATATAATATATATAATATATATATATATATATATATATTAGATTAGGTTTAGCATTGGACTGTGTGTCTTGAAATCTTTTTTCCAAATGTAAAATAGTGGAGAAATCTGTCCGAAGAAGAAATCAAATTTGTCATTACTTCACCAGTAACAAACTTATGTTTGTAAAACATGTATGGCCTACTTCAGTCACACACTTAATTAGTTCAAATATTAATTTCACTTGCAGAACAATGCCAAATATCACGTGCTTCAATTGAGCAATTTCTGCACAACGCAGGCAACAACGTTTCTACCAAAAATAGTGTGGCTGCAGAATTGCAAAATATTGATAAAATGCAAGAACCAAATAATAATTAGCCAAAGGTGGATACATGGACTGATGGACGGATAGAGAAACTAGAGCAAATCATATTAATATATTCATCCTGTACATGTAGTGGCAGTAGTAACAAACTGGGCTATGCTCTGAGTTTGAGATTTGTTGGGCCCTATGATATTATAATCTGAAATTGGTGTAAATTGGATCGAGAACTATTAGAAAATAAGTAACAAACACCACACTGACTTCAAAGTAGTATATTATTTTATTTCTGGAGCAGATGGATTCATCATAGGGACATATCCAAATGAAAGGAGTGGTACATGTTGAAAAGTAGGTATGTGAAGATGTTATACTCATATTTGATGTGAACTGAGTGAGGGGTAACTGAAATAAAATGATGAAAAAAAAACCTTAAACTAAACAGAATCTCACTTTTCAAACCATAGCCCCATCATGGAAAAAATACATGGGCAACATTAGTATACTGGACAGGAATCCAGCAAAAGTAGTGTATTCTAGTTGCCTCCAAATATATTAAGCTCTTAAATCTTTATCAGCCTTACAGTTTGTTAACTAAGAATTACACAGTGGAGTATATGTTAACCTATCAATGAATCCTTCACAAACAACTTCTCTTTCTTAATGCAACTGATTTTGAGGCTGTTGATATTTCATGTTCATTTATAACCTCATCAAGTATTTTTGAAGACTGCACAACATAACTTGGCTACTGTTTGGAATAAAATAGTTAAATTTCTCAATGTATATGAAAGAGATAAATGGACAGAAGCCATGTAAAGAAGCTGTAGTAAAAATATAAAATTGGACGTAATAAGTGAGTGGCAGCAATACATCCTGTATTACATATAAAGAGATGCTTAGGAATTGTACACTAGCTTAAATGTTATTATTGGGCATTCGGGATCTAACATAGTATATATCAACTTCAATGAAAACACTTAGAAATGCGCCTATGTTCCACATACATCTTTAAAGGCAGAATGAACTCTACAATAATATCTTGCATTTCTGTTCAGAATACATTCATGGCTCTTTTCATCAAGGTGTTGAGAAATATTGACACATGCTTCCATAATAGGAATTTTCGTAACTTTAATGCACTGTTTTTAAGTATGGATCTTTATATGACAAATACAAAATACTCATTTTGTTGGGGGGGGGGGGTAAACTAATTTTAATAACGCAGTCTGCTATTAAATTGTCCATTAGGCATCCATGTTTTGTGCATTTTAGTCCTAATTTATAAATCTAATGCAAGACAAGGTTCTCAGTCTAAATATGTTATATGCATTATATACTTGTATATATGACACACACAGATATATATATATATATATATATATATATATATATATATATATATATATATATATATATATATATAAAGAGAGAGAGAGAACGAGTTTTGTGTCATTTGCGTACAGTCTTTGCAGTGCAGCGCAAGGGTAAGAGGTGGTACCAGGGGGAAATATTCTTTAGTGGCACCCCTACTTTGCTATTGAGAACAGCTTTAAACTCAGTTGCCAACCTCCCTCCTCCCCGTACTGCCCCCACCCCTCCAAAATTAAGTTTTGTGAAGAATTGTACCCGTTACACTAAGGTGAAGGTGAAATACTTTACAAATTTTCAGTTTTAAAAAACTCGCCACGCCCCCCCCCCCCCCTTTAACCTGGCGCCGGGGCAATTGCCTCCTCCCAAAACTTACCCCTCCCCCTCGCGCTGCCACTAAATTTGTGTACGAAACACTAGAATTTGCATACGGAATAATGTGCACCAAATGCTTCGTTTATCCATATTTCATTCTGTGTCGTAAGATGACAGCATTAGAAAGGCGTCTATCGTTAAATACGATCTGTGTATCATGTTGAGCATTCTAAGGCACGAACGTTCGTAACTTGTTGGTAGAGAACACAGGTCCCTTATATCACTGCAAAACACATGAATGACTAGGATAGGATCTAGCCTCGAGCTGATTTTTCTCTAGTAGCCTGCCTACGATGTTGTTTGACAAATAAGTATAAGTCATTTCTCGAGAAATTGTGTGCAATATACTTTGAGTTTATATTAAGTATATGGGCAGAAAAGCTATTGTGTGCAATATACTTTGAGTTTATATTAAGTATATGGGCAGAAAAGCTATTGTGTGCAATATACTTTGAGTTTATATTAAGTATATGGGCAGAAAAGCTATTGTGTGCAATATACTTTGAGTTTATATTAAGTATATTGGCAGAAAAGCTATTGTGTGCAATATATTTTGAGTTTATATTAAGTATATGGGCAGAAAAGATACTCAGTGTATAATTATTTTTTTTAGCAGACGCACAAATACAGGTACACCTTTAGAAATATTCTTTAACAAACAACTCGAATATGCCGAACCCTGAAAAAACGAATAAAGGCGAAAGAAGTTTTACTTTAGGAACAATATTTAATTCATATTGTTCAAACTTAATACCTTTTACATTTATTTCCTCAGACAAGAATGGACATTGACGGTGTAGACCTGGGCTCATTGACTTACAATGGATAAATACATACAGTATATAATATATGTAGACATGTGTGTGTGTGTGTGTGTGTGTGTGTGTGTGTGTGTGTGTGTGTGTGTGTGTGTGCGAGAGAGAGAGAAGGAGAGAGAGACTTGGTATATATCTATTACCTAAACATCCCCACTACTTCTTTGTCGTGGTATACAAAGATAATTGAATAATATATGACAGTTGTTGAGAAAATACAACTTCTTAACTTAGCCATGAGAAATATTGAATACATACATGACTGTCCATGATGTGAGGTCATAGGTCATCGTAAACGAATCACATGTTTACAGTTCATAGACATAATGGGAATTACATAAGTGACATATATGGAAGTAATTTCTCTCTATTTGTATACCATCTGTCATGTGCTGGATTAAAGAGAGAGATAAACCTTCCAATTATGTTTGCAATTTAGAAATAGGAATTTCAGTTGTAAAAGTATGAATACTCTCATATATAATGATAGAAAGGTATTTACTGAACATAAAGATATGTAAGAAGAGGCACAACACTACTACTAAAATCTCCATACAAGAAGCAATTTTGAAAATTTAAACTTGTTTCAAATGTTTAATCACTTTGGCATTTTTAAATTAGATGATAGTTTGGTTCTCTGTATGCTGCTGGAAGAGACTGAATCGAAACATTTTGTTCAAGCATGTTGCACAGAGCAATTTTGTTAAATAATTACTTTATTACATAGTCACTACAGAAAAGAACAGGGGGTGGTGGTGAATTACACAGTAATAAAGGTTAAGTTTTAAAGATTCTACAGATTATGTTAAAATTTTGTTAAATATATGCCATTGTTTGTTGTATTTTCATGCTTGTTTGAATTACATCATGGCATTTTATTCTTGTCAGTTTAATACCGTCAATAAACTTATCTTACTTAGAGTATATCAACACTCATGATGTCTTTTCACTATTTTAAATTTCAGACTGTACCAAAAACACATAAAGACAAGTAAACATCAGATTTGGCAGATTAAATAAATAAAAAAAACAGATGTTGCAGATTAAATAAAATGAAGGCTTATTTATTGTCTAAAGTCAACAAATTCGGGGAGATCAGCAGCTTGTCAGCTGTGTTCAGAGTTTATTTTGTGCACTCGAATGCTGCAAGCTAATATAACTGCTGTATTGCTTCATCTAATGAAAACACTAACAACTTATTGAAAGGTAACATCCGTCATTCAAGTAATTTATACTGAACAACTGTATTTAACTTTCTCTTATTTATTCTCATTTGTTTGTGCGTTCATATATTTCGTAATTATCCTATTTGTCTCTTTTCTTGTACATTTGTTTATTCGTTCATTCATACATTCACTTGTAGTTTTATTCTCTCACTCTGTTCCAACGTCTGTTCGTTTGTATATTCTTATTTCAAAAATCATGTTAATTTAAAGGATGACTGCTGAAAACGAAGATATCATTAATTAGACCATTAATGGCAATCTAAATTAAAATAATTCTGAAACTAAGTGTGTATTAGGTAAACCTTAATGCAGATAGTTATAATTAAATTGATAGTTCCTTCTCTCTCTCTCTCTCTCTCTCTCTCTCTCTCTCTCTCTCTCTCTCTCTCTCTCTCTCTCTCTCTCTCTCTCTCAAGTAAACAACATTTTCCCTGACCAACCATATCAACCAACGTTCCTGAAAGCCTGGACAATACATCAACCTTATTTGCTGATGATTGTGCTCCTTATTCCAATTGTGAGTCAGCAATAGCTTTTCAACTGATAGAATCAAAAGACTCACAGTTTGGAGGGAAAATATCTGTTTATTTGGGTGGGAGTATTTTTAACGAAAAGGCTGAAAATACGACACGTCAATCGGACCAACCATCAAACGTTCAAGAATGCCGCTTGTGAAATGTAAGAACTCTCCAAGAAAGGTGCTTGAATTTTTGTCTAGGCCTGGCTACCTGTCGCTATGAAATAGGACTCAGATCACTTGTCAACTGAACAAGGTACCAATCTCGAGGATGCAGAACATTCAAAACCCTGCGTACGTGTAATACTTTGAAATCAAATCGTTGATTTGAATATCGACGCCCTTATCTTATTTCTAGAATTCTTTGCTTCTTTCATTACGTTTAATGGTGTCTTTTATTTGTAATATGTATATTGTAGACCTGATCGATATAGTTATTTTCTTCAGATTCGTTTCACCCAGATTTCAAGTCCAATATATATGATATACATATCAAATTTGTATCAACTGCTAATGGCGAAGATGACAGTAACATTGAAGATATTGAATACAATGCAAGGAAAGTGGACGGTGGTCATTGTTCTTATTTTGCTATTATTGTTTTCTTCGTTTATGTTTACGGAGGATGTTAATATTCTAGATGTCTTTAGAGCTGTTGACGATGATGAAGATGATAATGAGGAGGAGGACGACGACGACGACGAAGATCATGTGGAGTATTCTTCATTTGGAAAGCAAAATGGTGCTCCAATTTGAACTGTACTTTGCCATAGGCACATCAATTATCGTTCTTAAAGGTTTCAAATATTTTTTTCATCCATGGATAGAAGACATTAATTCATTGTTTTAGCATTGGTGTTTAACTGAATTATCTAAATGAAAGACCTACGGACGTTTTGCATAGTCGCCTCTCTTCTATCGAACGGCGACGCTATGGCTAACAAGTTATGTTGTAGGGATTTTAACCTCAGAGCAGGGTTAATTGTTGATATTATTTTAATTTTGTTTCATGGGATTAGTTGTTTTTTTTTAAAAGAAAGGTGCTTTGTGGCTGGTGTAGAAATCATACCGTCATTTGTTTTAATAGGGATGATTTAGTGTTGCTTTGAAAATTTATTTTTGCTTTATGTGGGTTAGGGTGTTCATTTTTAAAAATGAAAATATGGCTGTTTGTGTGAATGTCGTCGTGGCTCAGCTAATACGTCGTAAGATGCTGGGTTTAGAAGTAAAGAAAAAACAGATTTGTCAATGAAAATAGGCTGTTTGTTGGTATGTAGTAACGGCCCTGCAAATACACACCATATACTATTTATGTGTGATAGTATGGTTGTGACATAGTATGTTGGATGGTCCATAAATGTGTGAGTGACCATTACGTATCCCTACCTTCACTCCTCTGTTTGGATTATATGTGGGTACTGGAGAATGAAAAGTGAGCGTTGAATGGTCAACTGCTCATCACTATCTCCTACTTTACAGCCCCCTCCCCCTTACACGTCAGTTTAGTCGTAGGTGTAAGTGAGTCAGGATAAATCTTGGTCATTCTAAACCGGTGTTGGTTAGTCAAGATGGGTGTTGACCCATAGTGTCCATTCATGTTACATTTCCGTAAGGTATATATCCCATAGGGCCATCTTATTTATTTCCCTATGGAGATTTTAAATATTACATTTTTCATAGATCCCCATATGGTCAACTTTAAGGTTAAATTCCCATAGATCCCCATAGCATCATACTTAATATTAATTTCCACAGAGCCCGATAGCTCATTCCCATATCGTCCCCCCATAATTACTTACGTGTTTTTATAGCAATCCAAATAATACGCAAAACATTTTTATTATTTATCTATCTAAATAAAAATGAATTTTTAAAGATTCTTTTCAAAATTCAAATAATCGAAACGTTTCAAACGCTTTGATCATTATTGTCTTCCTTAACAAGGCATTTATAGGGATTCAAGATGTAACTAGCAATATTCATATCATGTTCACGTAAGAATAGAAATAGAAGACATTGTATTGATAATTCATAAGTGTATCTTACCAAAATGTATTGGTGTTATTTGTCATTATGTTAAAATATTAATTTCATATATTGCATATGATCTTAATAATAATTATATCAATTTGATGATAATAGTCATTTATTAAAACTATAAATTCTACAACTTGTAAGTAATTTCTCAAGATCCAGTTTCACAACTTTAAAATTCACGTGAAACTAATGAAAGTAAAAAAAAAGTAAATTAACTTGAGCTTTAATTTCAACATGCTTCGCCTTCCAATTGCCACATAAAATTAAAACCTCTTTATGTTGTCCATAAAGAATATTAAATATACCGTTCACATAATTCTCGATTCAAAGATTTAGTCACAGTTTTATTGTCAATGTATTTGTCAATGCAAAATGTTTAAAAACTCCCCCTGCCAAAATTTCTTCATTTTGAACGCACTCAAGTAACTAACCCAGACGCTCCGGTCTATTTATATCGCTCCGCATGGTCTTGTAACTTCTCCAAAAAGAGAGCAACAGCTCGGGATTCCAAATTGTGGCGCTATTCCAAGTTGTTGCCGAACACACGTAGGGAGCATACAAAGCAGGAAACTAGAGTATTGCCCGCGGTGCATCATGGGGAAAAGTACGGAGATCCCTTAGGGTGCAAGGGACAGCTTTTATGCACCAATTTAATGCTGCGTCCACCTGCCCAATACAAAAATTCATTTAAAAAAGATACACAAGTGAGGTCAAAAAGGTCCATATTTTTGGATAGCTATAATACAACGAAACACAAGAATATCATTCACTTGACTTGACAAGTCAATGGAAATTCATAGCATAAAAGGTTTATGCACCCCAACCTCCAATTTATACATGCATTTTTCGTGCCTGCATGTCATATTAGACACAAAGTGATGCTCACAGTGCAAACGCAAGCCCTTTCCCTAGGTGACAATTTAAAAACATATTGTGTACCAAACAGCTCGATGCAATTCAAAATAGTTGCCATCCAGACAGTTTTTTTTAGATCTTCTACTTGCACTGAACCCACGTGTCTACTTCTATGGATGGCTAGCTCTGCTTCCTAGCCGACTTTTGGTATTTTACTGTTTAGATACTGTCACAGGGTTCTTTTTTTTTCTCTCATATTCAGGGAGAAAAAATAACAACAACAATCGTTAGGGGTCCATGGCATTTACTTGTATACCGAATGATAGGAAAGCAAAAGAGGCAGACCTGAAATTACAAATTGAATATTTTCTAGTTTAGCATAAGAAAACTTATATGCAAGTTACATAACTTAGATATAACCTAATGATACATGATGACTAACAAATAATCGAAGAGGGATTTAAATGAGGCTAGGAAAATATTAACAAAACACATTTCATAACTAAAAGTTAAAAGCCTGTACATGATTCTGAAATAAGTTAATTTCACAAAATACATACTGATACATACATAGATAAACATCACTCTAACATGCCAGGTGGATTCAAGTAGGCATCTATATTTGAAAGAGTCTGGGCTTTAGTTATAAAAGCAGGGGCTTTTATGAGGGACATACTACTCACTCACTTCAGGTGCTTATTGTGAATAAGTGCAAAAATATGAGCAACCCGTGCATATGGTCCACCTACTGAATTACCTTATGTCTCCAAAAAGAGTCACACCATATTTTCATATATGGTATGTTGTATACATACCCATACGAGTGAAAGTGAGAATTTTTTTATTTTGAACTATTAATATCTGTGACAATACTGTGAACTGACTATGCGAGGTGTTCATGCCTCACATCAGTTTGAAGAACGACGAACGACACAAGCCTGAAACACTTAATTCACAAATATATCCATATCTTTAATTATTAAACAATAATGGCTCAAAAAGTCACATCATTGCTTTAAGTTCAGACATTTGACAGGGGCCAATTTACGAAACTGTCCCCTGCCACCTTAAACATTTTGCTCAAACTATTTTCTGTCAAAAGTTGTGTACATATCACATATTTAGACATTATCTAGTAAAATGGTATAAAGGAAAATGTATTGTATGCAAAACTAATAATGTTATTACTCTTTTAGAAAAGTGACTACTTTGCGGCAAAAAGCATTGCATTGTGTATACTGTGAGTTATGACTGCCTGCAATGTTCAAAGATTTAAAACTGTGTGTAACCTCAGATGCTTGTTGTCCTTGTTTACCACAATATCATCAGGACAGAACCAACATTTCTTTACAATGCTTCTTGAATGCCGAGAACGAATTTTGCAGTTACAAATTTTATGAATGAATGACAGAAATACTATGTTAGTTGTCGATGACAAAGCTGAAAAGGTTGTCTGAACTGTTCTAGCTAACTTAACAGAAAAAAACACACAGTAAAGTAAATAATGTGCTTTAAAAGTAATTTTAGTCATATAAAAAAAGAATAGTTCCTAATCTTGCATTACTGTTCAGGTGGTGCTAAAAGCAGCAGCAATCTTGTGTGTGTGTGTGTGTGTGTGTGTGTGTGTGTGTGTGTGTGTGTGTGTGTGTGTGTTGGGGGAGTAATCACAACAGTCTAGCTAAGTAGGAGAGATCAAAGTTTAATCAACAAACATTAGGCCATGTTGAAACATTAATATACTGCTGTGTGGGACCCTGCTAAGCTCACAAAGTGACATTTCAAATAAATCTAGTGAAAAATGGTCACTGAAATTGACCATACATATATAAATACTCTATACAATTTAACAGATAAATTTCTTCTCAGATTCTCATTCACTTACAACTGACTTTAATAATTTTGGGAGTTTACAAAATGATAGTAAATAGTAAGATAAGGTATCGAACATATATTAACAGTTGAAAATTCAGTTCAAGATATGAAGCATTTCAACTGCTTGGCTTTTAATGAGTATATACTACAAAACACAAGTCTTGCGGATGCTAAATCTATCAAAGTCACTCTCTTGTGCACTTAGATCAGGATGAGTATCTGGATGAGATTCAAGCTGGTGCTTCCATGAGCATGACTGACCAATTAATCTTAATATTTTACCATGCAAACTGAGACCTGCAAAAAGAAAAGAAACAAGTGATACTGGTGCACTTTTAATACTCAGTGGAAACATGAGAATTTCACCGGAAAAACTGTATTGCTACTGCAGCAAACTTTCTGAACTAATTAGAATGTTTCAATCTCATGAATGTGAAAATGTTTTGTTACGGCATATTTAATTTCCTAAAATATAAAATATTTTAAACAAACAAAGTGAAAGAATTAAAAATAACTTACAGTTTAGAATTTCCTTAATTAGTCCTAAATTGTTCTAGAGAATTCACTAATCCGGAAGTTAATCCAAAGTATTCCGAATGAAAGATTGTTCCGAATGAATGGGTCTGGAATGTTCTGATGTACCAATGATTTTCAGTTCTAAATCCAAAATATTAATTCCAGGTAAATTCCAGTGGAGTTGAATAATGTTCAGTTCTTTAGTATGTAATCCAAAAAGTACCATTTAGAAATAGATTTTTCACTAAGCTGAATCTCAAACAATAAATAATCCTCCTCACTCTTTAATCTCTGAAGTAATAATGAAGAATGAACAATCAATGATTAAAATCTTATATAGCCTCGTACTGCGTAAAAGAGAATAACCCAAACTCTGAAACTACGTTCTAAAACAATTCCATCCTCCAGTAAACAACTTTTACTGAACCAATCAGAAACTAGGTCACGCATGTCAGTATAAAAGTACTTTCGCACTACAATAGCAATACCTTAATTTCAAATCAACAAAGTGTTGACTTCTATAAAGACATGGGATCCAGGTCATGATCAGCACGCGTTACTCACGTGATTTACCATTGTTGTGTTAAGTTGACCGACATACTTATTGATTTTCCCTGGACATAAACAATGACTCATTGTTGATGTACATGTGTACTTTAATAGCGTAGGCTACTGAATTAAGGAATTATAATACAGTGGTTATAAACCCAAATGAAAACTATTTTATAATTTAAAGATGATACATAATTCCGTAACAGTTTTTCCTGTTGTAAAAATTGAAAAAAGACAAAAGCATGTACCTTTACCTTCAATTAATAAAGGCAGAGTAACTCTGATTTTGGCTAGGGGAATCAGTATGCCAAGAGGAAAAAATGATCCGCTCTTTCAACAACTTACATTCTATCTATCAAAAGAATTGTTGATATGCTGCTTTGAGGAAGTCAAGCTTTTGGTACAAATAAAAACTCGTATAACAGTCGAAAGAAGCAAAGTAGCAGGAAATCATATGCAAGTTCATTTTGCAGAATTGCTGAACCGTGAATTGGCAATGAACATACATATGGCATACACCCAACAGAATATATTCCTCACAGGATGCATTTACCTCAACTATTATGTCCAACACATTCTGACACTTATTTTTAGTTTTTTCCCCCTTTGATAACTGACCCTATAATTTTCAAGATATATGCAAAACATTTACACATTGATTATTATTGTTTAAGTGTGAGATATGAATCTCTGATGTCAGCTTCACAGTGGTGTCATAAAGGTAGAAACTAAGTCGGAGTACTAAAACTTTCATTCTTCTCCCCCAAAATATAGCCCGCAAAATGTCAAATGCATCACTATTTGCAAGACCGTTCCATTGGTGGCATTGACTATTCATAACAGTATGTTTATTTAGGATGCTCGAATGTATCCCGACAGCCGACATTCGGACCACATCGGTTATTTACGAAACAGGGATTAATCGAGAAGTTACGAAATGCATCACACTGTTCTTTTCACGATGGCTGGATGACGTGTCACCATTAACAGCAACGTAAGTAACAGTTTTAGGCTATTGAAACCGAATGATACCTTCAATTTTTTTAATTTCAAAGTTGCATGTATAACATAAAAATTAAAAGTGCAGGTATTTTATTGATTGTTGAAACGTTGTCGTGTGATATTTTGAACACCTTTAATTTTACAACAATCTGTTCGTTCACATCTAGTCTGATGTTAGTCCACCAGAAACTTACCAATTTTGGAAGTATCACTACGATTACCTCCGAGTCTCTTTCAGGGAGTCGTAGTTATTCGACTCGCATCGAAAAGAGACGAGGATGTCCGAATTGCTCTTTTTTCATTTGCAACTTCTCGGTCAGTCCTACGATCAATTAAATCGTAGAAATAACCGAAGTATTCCGAATAGATTGCGGTTTCTTTTCGACGAACTTTCCAGCGAATAAACTGTATGATCTTAAATTACTGCGCCGACATACATCAGAAGCATATTATTTTTCTTTTAGAAATACCCGAGGTGGTTCGAATGTAAGCTGGAGGATACTAGAAATATGGCTTCAGGCCACAATTATTTTTCTTCTATTTTATGTATAAGCATTCAACAATATGCCACTTTTATCATAACTGATAGACCTTGATAGCTTTTTGCTACACTTTAACCCACCTTAGTTCAATAAATCCTGCAAGGTTTCATTCTAGGCTGACCAGTTCCATTTTGTGCATTACTAATGTAAACAAACTGACGTAGAGGAAGTAACCAAAAAGCGTCTTCATGACCCAGAATGCAGGGACATTTTACATGCTACTGTTTTCATTAAACAACAAGCAAATGCAACTTTCTATACAATTTCATAAAGTTTCAGGTCTACCCTTTCATAATTATTACAATAAGTAACTTTACCACATAAATCACTGCCAAACAGACCATGCAAACAAGGTACTATATCTTCGGAATATCTTCCTGATTTTGGTCAACCTCAAAGGAGGAATAATTGTTGTCAGAGGCCATATGCGGTCTTACGAGCACCGAAAGGGTGACGCAATTGTCAGCTAATACGGTGGATATTTTACCTGGACTCTTGGTTGTGACTGTAAGCCTGGGATTAGGAATCAGCACTATCTAACACCAGAATAAAGATATTAAAGCTTTATTTTGTATTTCATAAGTACATTATTAATTATTAATGTGATTTAGAACAAAATACAGTGTTTACAAATTGTCAAGCTTTTTCCCTTTAAACCTTATATTTCTTAGAACTTTAAAATTATACTCAAGACAGTGAGTGGATGTAGGGATCTCTTTAATATATTAGTAAAATCAAACAATAGTCAGACACAATGGGAAAGTGTACGAGTTTAGATATTCATGCGAACGAATGCCAGATCATTTACCCAAGAACTTATAAACTTACTAAAAATACCAAGCTTTTTTGGTTTCAGTTAAGAATTACACATTTAATTCTGACAGCAAGCTCTTTTTTACAAATAACCTGTATAGTTGATGATTATTATTTTTTTTAAACTATTAAAGATCCCATGCAGCTCTTGTTCTAGGTATAGGACAGAGTTAAACAACTATGGAAAAAGTAATGATTTGTATTTGCTCAAAAGATGGATATATATATATATATATATATATATATATATATATATATATATATATATATATATATATAAATCTAGACGAATTAATGGCTTTATAATAGATGCAAAACATGCACAAAAATTCCTTTAAAGCGATTTTGCTTTATTATATGCTAAATAGTATTACTATTTTATTACTGTCTTTCTTGGGATGGGGTCCCCCTTTTCTTTCCTTAAAAGGAGTTCACAGCTTTCCTCTTTCATTTCTCTTTTTTGTTCTGTCTTTTCGTTTTCTCCCCCTTTAAGTTATGCTCCAGAATATATTATCACCAATCTATTTAGTTGAATGTTCACTATAAGTTGTTACGGAATCATACCTTTTTACCTTTTTATAATGATTTAATTTACTAATTTATGATTTCTGTTTTAGTCTGAATAGGGGTTAGCATATCAGTATAGATACGACTATTGCTCGATCAATAAGTGGTCACATGATCAATTGCGCGGGAAATGAAGTCGACCTGGCTTTGTACGTTTTAGAAATCAACATTGAAAGGTCACATTCCATACTACACAATAACATTATGTTTACTCTTTAAGATTTTTAGTACACTAGACCTTTGGGTAAATGACGCGTAACCTAGTTCCTGATTGGTTCTTAGAGGGTTGTGTTATTTTGAAATACCATAGTATTAAAGACGGAGAAAGGATATTCCCTTTTAATTCTACGCACTTAGTAAAGATATATAGGGAATAATCTTTGGAATTATCATTCTTTACAATTGCTTGATCGAGGAGAGGTTATTGAAATTATTCAGTTCTGTGTGGAATTTATTTAATTAGTAATTCATCTGAATTACTATACAGCTCCGTGGAATTATCGGACATTATTCTAAAACTTGTGAGATTCCAGACTTGCAAGGATTATTTTGGATTACATCAGAACTTATCAGTTTCAGCACATTACAGGCTTTTTCATTCGGAATACCACATCCGGATTATTCTGATTAACAACAGGAAGTGAACTTTAAAACATTTTAGGACTTTTTAGGATATTCTATACTGTAAGTTATTTTAATTCTTTCACTTTGATTGTTTGTTGAATTATTTTAATTCTTTTAATATTTTAGGAAATTAAAGTTTTGCATTTTAATCTTGAAAGCTTGTTTGTGTCTTTTATTCTGTTACATTACCCCTAGAGTCGTAACAAAGTATTCACAAAATTATTGAAGCATATATATATCAATATATATTTACATAAATATGTAGCTAGCAGTAGACAATTAACAATTATTAATAAGTGTTGAGTCTAGTGTTCCCCAATCTTGGCATAACTATTTGTCTAGAGCAATTAAAAAAAGACTTCTTGCAGCTTTATCACTTTTAGTACATGCATATTGATGTTTCATACCGAATGTGGGCTTATTAAAACTAGAATCAAGGGCACTCGTCATGCAAAATCAAATATATCAGCTAAATCTTTAAAGCGAGAGAGAGGGGGGGGGGCGGGAGAGGGAGGGAGAGAAAGAGAGTTCTGCTGTAAATAGTTTCATTGTAAGATTTATGTTTAATATAGCTCATAGAATGTAGTGTTAAGAAGAAATATGAAAATGCTTCAATAGTTGAGCAGAACACTTTTTGAAAAAGATTGCTTAAGATGCGGCGATGTTGGTTTTCCCGTCTCATTATTTGCAGTAGGAAATAAGCTCCCAAGCCACGTTAAGTTGTCGCCAATGTTTTGTTTTGTTTTGTTTTTAAATTCGTTACTGGATAATAATTTTTAAACATGAATGAAATGATGATAAAAAAACATTTTTCTAACAATATCTAGGTAAATTATCTTATCACTCCGACCACAAATCGATGACGAGGTTAAATCTTAAATAGATGAGCACTATGTAAATTCAAGTGTGTAAATACAGTTACGTTTTCATAACTCGGCCATCAATCACTCGAATAATTGGCATAACTCAAATGACTATGTCAGTTGTATGATACAAAGTCATTGCAGGAGGTACGTCCGGTACAGCCTTGTCCGTATCAAATTCTGAGCAAATATTTAATGGATTCTTACTAGTTTTAAAAACTTAAATGTAAAGTTTTATATAATATACGATTGCAACTAAGAGAGAAAGAGTTGTTTATATGTTACCTTCTTTCTTTTATCTCTATATGAGAATTTCGAAATGGTCGAACAAACTAGTTTTTAAAACATAATCCTCACTTTCTGTTGATATACCCTGATATAGAAATGGCTGTACAATACACAATTTGGCGGCGAGGGACCCTATCTGCAACCTGAAAAAAACCTCGAAACAATCGAAAAAACGAACAAAAATTTGGACCCAGCGCGCTGGATTTTAGAAGATTTACTGCAGTTTCTTTGTCCTTGAGATGATGAATGAATCACGTGATTAAAATACAACACTGCTGAACGCACTTCGCTCATCCGTTCGCTCATCCGTTTTATCTTAAGTATGCAAATATGCGAGTAAAATCTGACTCTGACACTTAAAGCCGTTCATAAAGTCACTAAAGTATGTGAACAAATCTTCGAGATAAAAAAATTGGTTACCATTTTGTGAACGTGTTGCATTGTAAAAAGGTTGCATGATGTACAAGCTGGTCAATAGTCATGTAGCAGATTGTATATCTTACCTCGCCAAATTGCTAATATATGGCCGTGACTTTCGTTTTTTATCCAAATAGTATTATTTTGTTCCACGATCTCATTCTTCTTGTTTCCAAAAATCTCCTCGCCATATATTATCCAAAATTTTGGAATACTATTCCTATTGACATTAAAAATTCAGCTTCGTGTTGTAAATTTAATTCTTTGTATAATGAATACCTTTTGACCCACCGCTAATGATATCCAGATTGCATTCCGATTTTATTTTATACACATAATTTCCTCTACTTTTCTCGTTTCAAATTAATGATATAAACATTTGTTATTTTACATGTCTTTTTTGTCAGCTTTGTAAGTAGGATTACTAGTTTGAACTCATACAGGTCCGGTGCAAGGGTATTTGGCGCCCTAGGCGAACCTTCAGCCTTGCTCAAATCCCTCCCAATTAACTTTCGAAAATGAATATTGTGCATTAGTATGAATACAAATTCTGCACCTGTTTTTCTCTTTCTATTTTAGACGTTTATTATCTTCTACTTTAGGCAATTTCTCTTTCTTCTTTGAATTCATTCAGTCTTTTGCTGGCCCCGCCCCCCCCCCCCCAAAAAAAAAAAAAAAAATGTTGCCGCCCTAAGCGACCGCCTAGTTTGCCAAGTGGTTAAACCGGCCCTGCATCTAATGCTAAATATGTTATCCTCTTAAAATAAAAACAATATTATTATTATTATTATTATTATTATTATTATTATTATTATTATTATTATTAAAAACAGAATTGAATTCATTCTCAATGTTCTGATATGAAAACACATTCTAAGAGTTTTCCAACATCACCGAAACATTAAAACTATTAAGAATAGCAAATGATTATATATTATTTCAAGGTTTAATGACTGTGACTTTATTCTGATAAATATTTCTTAAAACAAAAGAATCTGATTTGGAGAATGCGTTCACATTTAGCACTAAAAAACATTCGTGACTTTAGGGCCTAGCACGAGCGCAATATCATTATCTACTTGAATCTGCAAAATTGACTTAACCATACGATCCTTGACCTCGCTACTGTTTTGTAAATACTCAAACAGTGTGACAGGATATACTATTCTCAGCGGGAAATATAAGGTTTTGAGATATACAGAGCCTACTTACATTCATCTGTCGCATGCCGTTCTCGTCAATAATGTCGTAATAACTTAAATAATTTGATTTTTTTTTTTACAAAGAATTGAAGAGGGTCTATTAAACGGCTCACGTACAAACAAGGATTGATTGGTAGAAATTACAATAAAAATTTAGTAAGGTGTGATCGTCAGAAATATCTCTGTATGTTCGTGAACAACAAGCTAACAAGTGCAAAATAACACTAGCATATATATATGTGTGGTAGTATTGTTTCCTTTTGAAAAACATTGGTGAGAGTAAAATATCCACATGTGCAAAAGAAAGGCAGGTTGTAATAAACGTTATTTTCTCATTTTATACTAATACATGCGAACTATTTATGGTAATATTAGTGAGTATTATTCTGGGTCTGGAGGAAAACAATCCATTGAGTTACACTTCCTTTGTTCTAGGTCTTTCTCAATTATTTGTTTTTCACAAAGGTACGTTCAGTTGTGAACAAAATTACTACCTGTTAAGTTTTAACCTAAATTTCTTACTGTTGTATCCTTATTTGCCTAACTAAATGTCTTCAACAGGAATGACAAGATTGACTGATAATACTATATATATATATATATATATATATATATATATATATATATATATATATATATATATATATATATATATATATATTGTTACGACTCTAGGTCTTAAAATAATGTAACAGAAAACAAATGAAAATGAAACCAAAAATGTAAGTAAAATCAGCAAGCAATTTATTTTCTAGACAATTAAAATGAAAATTCAAAAAGACACTTACAATAACGTGAATTAAAGTCCAAATAATCCAATAATCCTAAGTGACCTACTAACAAGTCCTAAATATAGAATGTTCCGTATGTATTCCAGTAGCATTAAATGTCCTAATGTGCTAGTAGTCTTGAGTGTTCTGCTGTCAGTAGTCTTGAATGTCCTGATATGCCTGAGTGATGTAATCCAGAATATCTTTGAATGAATTCACATAAATCCCAAAGTCAAGTATTAATCCAAATTGAGAATGAGCACTTTTGGTAATTCCAATGAATATTTAAAATAAATGATTCCTCTCTCTGAATTTGCTCTGATTTTCACAACTGTAACATCTGATTACTAAAATAAATTCCTTAATAGACTGATCTTAATAATATGAAGTTTAGTAGAGGAATGCAATCTTGTTTATAAGGATAAGTCACCTGACAGAATATTCTAGAATATGAGTAACTCTAATGGAAAATTCCGGTTCGTATGTGACTTTTCTCACATCAACCATGAAAATTCCAATCTAATTGTTAAATGCTAAGTAAACAAGACTGACCTTAAACTCATAAGCAATAAATATGTTGTTTACAAAATGACTAAAGTACAACTTACCTCATGGACACATATTATAAATTCAATATACATATATATATATATATATATATATATATATATATATATATATATATATATATATATATCACATTCAAGTTCTTGGCAGAGCGTCGATCTCGTAATCCAATGGTCGTGGGTTCGATGCCATTCCAGGCCAGCCTGGGATCGGTGGCCTAGGTGTGTCCTTGGGAAAGGCACTTAGCTCCCATTTCCTCTGCATGATATAGACCAGAATGTGTTGAAAGTGCTAACCAACCATCAGATCAATTAATAGGGCATATAGTAATGTCAGTTCCATGCTATAATCACGACTGATGATCCTGTTGATTTTTCACTGCGGATTATATATATATATATATATATATATATATATATATATATATATATATATATATATATATATATATATATATAGAGAGAGAGAGAGAGAGAGAGAGAGAGAGAGAGAGAGAGAGAGAGAGAGATTGTATGCAGTATCTATTTCAACACATGCAGTATACTTAACTCAAGTAATAGCTTATTGATATGTCACTAAAATTAATTCCACTCATATTGAACTCTTTCACACAGTTTTCTTTCCCTTAGTTGTTTTTTATATTGTAACGCTGTCATATTGTATATTTGTTTCGGTTGTACATGTCCGCTATTAAGACGGAGCGTAGAATGTCAAACGTTGTCGTTCCTTCGGTTTGTACGTCCGTCCGTCTGTTCCCTTGTTTTATTTTGCGCCAAATAACTCTATTTCTCCACCACCTACCGTTACAAAACTTTGTAAATAGCTTGTATTTGGGGTATGAAAGAACCCATGTCGATTTTAGCAGCAATAGGTCAAAGTCATGGTCAGTGTTGTGTATCACAGACTTCAACATTACATAGTAGGTTGCTTGCATTTAGGTAAGGAAGAAGCCTATTTGGGATGAAAGGGTCAAAGGTCAATGTCACTGTGCCTGAAAGAAGAAGAATGGTTTCCGCGCAATAACTTTAGTTCTATATCACATACCTACACTGAGCTTTGTGTATAGCTTGAACTTGGAGTATGAATAGAGGCCAAGGAAAAAGTCAAGGTCACTGGCTGAAAATTGAGAATGGTTTCTCCATAATAATTTCAGTTCTCGACCACATACCTTCACCAAAGTTTGTTGATGGCTTACACTTTGGGTAAGAACGAAAGCTATTGGGGGTCCAAAGGACAACGTTTCAGGTCACTGTGACCGTAAGAAAAAAGGTTTTTGCATAATAATTGTATTTCTATACCACATACGTTGACCAACCATCAATGAGGGATTGCATTTAAGCTATAGAAGAAGCTTACTGATTGCAGTAGAATAGAAATAGAATACAGGCATTTATTTCTGAGCACCAGCAAGAAAAACATCATTTGATCTTGTAATGCGGGGTTGAAGTCAGTTACTTCCCCTACATGCGATAGGAAACACCACAAGAAAACACGGTCCAACAAATCTCTTATTTGCACTGTTTTTGTTTCGGTTGTGATTTCCGTACCAAGAATACTATAGTAACATCTCTTAGGGATAAAATATATTCGTATAAAGGACAATGACAAATTATTGACAATGGTATATCTAAATAAATAAATAAACGTCAATGACAAATTATTGACAATGGTATATCTAAATAAATAAATAAACGTCAATGACAAATTATTGACAATGGTATATCTAAATAAATAAATAGAAGATTTTATTTCGTCTTGTGATATACTTTGGTAAATAGGAACTTTTATCTTATATTTTTTTCTAACATACCTAATATTTATATCTTATATCAAATATGTATGTTCATAATAATTATTGCAATTTGTATAGTCATGAATGGTGATAATGGTGATGACCATGATGTTGTTGTTGTTGTTCTTTTCGTAGCTGCTGATGATGATTGTTGTTGTTAACTGATGATACTAACATTTAATTTTCCAAATTATAATTGCTCAACCTTTCATCATATTATTCGAGAGTTATAAAAATAAAGCGGCATTTGGTCATGGTGTATTGGGAGAGATACTTTCACAGAGGTCAAAACTGACTTTCCAAAATCATTCTTGAAGTGGTTCTTATCTCGAAATGTTCATATTTCTTTTTTCAAGTTATTTTGAAAGTGTTTTCCTACGAATGTTTCACTGTTAATTCACATTTTTAAGAGACTGATTGTATTTTTTTAACAACAACAACAACAACAACAACAACAATAATAATAAAAATAATAATAATAATAATAAATGAATAAATAAATACATACATACAGACATACATACAATTTTACAAGCAACTGCTTGAAAATTAAGCTATTGAATGGTTGGTATCATGAGATTAAATTTTGAATCAAGCATGTTTAAATGAAATATTTCATATCATAATATAATAACATATAATTTTAATATGAAGGAAGTTTGTGAATAAGTGAAAGTGAAACATCACAAAGCTGATATGAAGACAACATCCTGATATGAAAGTTATTATAAATATTATGAGAAAATACTGGCAATTATTGTTCTTAAAATATATGGACTTAGTCTTGATTATGATTAGAATTCTTGGTAAATTCGATAATATAATGTAAAATTTAAATGCAGCGCCGTTTTACAAAAGAAAGAAAGGGAATCAAATTATAAACAAATATGACAGCAAAATTCAAATGTACTCCTAATATCGATGGTCAAAATTTACTTCCAATTACTGGAAGAATTATGACAAAAGTGGTCTTTGTTACTTTAAAATTACATTGGGATAGGATTATAGTTAATCCGAATGATGCCGTCCTCTCCTGTGGCACCCTCTAATCGGGAGATAACTCTCTAATAAAGGCCAATGTATACTCTATTAACAATCACTGGACTTAACATGTTTTGAAGTTTTTAGATATGATCTATGTAAAAAATAATAACATGTGCACTGCATCTCAAAAGGCCCTTGATATATGACTTGGTAAATATTGTTAATTAATTTCCGTAACAAAAAATTTCTCTACATTTTTGCCACGTCTATAACTTGAAAACGATTATACTTATATGAGCAAAATGTTTTATTTGAAAGGATGACATGAGAAACTGCAAAAAATATCGAAATAGCAATAGTAAATACTTAACTGTTTTTACAGTTTACTCAGTGGAATTCGTAACTTCTCGCTAGAATGACTGTAAAAACTTACAAGACGAATGGTGTATATTAACTGACTGGTTGGATGAAAACCAATCCGAAAAAATTTCAGGCCATTATCTTTGGAAAATTAAATAAGGAAAAGTCAAAGTTTGAAATTGCCATTAATACCGTTTCATGTACAGTTACTGTTTCATATGTCGTGGGTTTTAAATATTCATAGCGGTTGGTTCCATTATCTATTTACGAGTCGACGAGTTTAAGAAGAGATTTTAAACTTACTATGTAAAGACAAAGGAAAATTATTACAATGAATGACGGTCATTTCAAATGTCACTCCGACCTGCAATCATTGCGGACATCTTAACACAGTATGAAAATTGTTTTATGGAGTAGCCAAGGTATCAAGTTTAACTTTCTGAAAAAAATGTGCAGCATTCATTTCGTGCTCTGTGCATTCAATACGCATTTGCTCAGCAACTTTGAATGCATACATAGTAATTACTGATTATTGTGTGTGTACGTGTGTCTGTGTGTGTGTGGGGGTGTGTGTGTGTGTGTGTGTGTGAGAGAGAGAGAGAGAGAGAGAGAGAGAGAGAGAGAGAGAGAGAGAGAGAGAGAGAGAGAGAGAGAGAGACGTATATTTGTTTCACTGCACCCATCCAAACCTCAAAATCAGCCGTCTTAAAATGAGACAGGCCCAGAGTTAGCACTAGATGTAGGTATTGATTATATCCTTTCGTTTGGACAACATATCAGCAAAATGTGTTTACAAAAATTCAACAAATACTTCAGTACATTGAATAAACTAACCGTGTGTCATACTTTTATTTTAGCGCATTTAATTTTTTATTTATTTTTTTTTTCTTTCTTTTACTTCTTCTCTTAGCTCGGCTGGGAGCAGGTACATTTGGCAACAGAAACGTTATCGACGTAATACAGATATACCCAGATTGACGCGGCTTTTGAATGGTGATTGGGAGTCAAGATCTCTCATAATTATCAAATAGTCATGGAAGTACAATACATTTGCCAGTAATCGAAATAGTAGTGTAGGAAAAAAATGTTTCCATTTACTATAAAATGTCACCAATATTAAGTAAATCCTGTAAAAATAGTAGACACACCCTGTCAGGTTATTGACAAAAGGCACGGTATCAAGATATTTGCCCTGACAATCTGAATTTTTTTAAAACAGCCCGAATCAAGAGCTATCACACGGAATGGCGTTACAGTAGTATAATACTTACATGGAAATTAGGAAAACCAATTTACTGTTGGAAAGAAAGGTTAAAAAAGTGACATAGACACACCCCGTACTACTCAATGAGAAGCTAGAAAAGGTTCAGGGGAGAGAATTAAGATTCAGCTACAATTATTATAGTAGTAACTGCTGCTTCTTCAAAAAGAAGCGCACTATCCATTCAAATAAGAAAGATACACTACGTTGCCATTACAACTTATACAATTTTGAATAAATTGGCTCTAACATGCTTCCAAGAAAGTAACACGTTATTCTAATCTTGAAATGTAATCAGTTAGTTCCACATCATGTGGTATTAAGTCTTTTAGCTACTCAGCAGTCACTCTTTAAAATAGTCTTCCAGATCATTTCAGAAAATTCCAGTACGAAAGAAGACGTAGTATAACGACCATTTTTGGTCCCGGTAATAAGTGTGTGTGTGTGGGGGGGGGTTACTTCTCCAAAATGCAATACAAATAGGTACGTTTGATATTGTTTTGTACAAAAAGGTTGGTCTTTGTACAGAAATCAAGTTTTTGATTTACTCGTTGCTCTGAAAATGGCTTTATGTACAGGGTAGGATCAGCGAAACGTATATATTAGGCTAAATTTAGAACATTCAAGGCTTTATTTAACAGGGGGTTTAATTAAGAACAAATTAATATTTCAATATAATTTGCATGACATGTATATCTCCAACATACTAAAAGATTTTTTGGTTCTTGATTAAAGCGTTGACAAAAAATAAAAAAATAATGTTTCCGTACCCTAAAATTTATCATTTTGGCGTTTTTGATAGATAAAAATGCTTTTTGGGTTTCTTTAAATACATTTTATCACAATACTTCTATGTTATGTAGGTTTGCAAAGCCAAATAATATCTTTTATAATGTCAAATCATGTAATACTATCTCATATTGTCATAAATGACGTCATGACGTGATGTCAAGATAAAGCATAATGTCCAAGGCATCCGAATGCGCTTCAGTATTATTTTACAACACTATAATGCAGTTTTATTGAATAAAATCATTATTTTTTTTATTTTTTTTTTATGTGATAAGCAGAATTCTACATTTATGCGAATTTCAAATGAAATTTTAAAATTTGATATTGCCAAGCTTTTGCTCGCAAAGGTTTGCAAAAGAACAACAATAATTAAACTGATTGCATATATTTCATTGGAGAGGAGTATTTTTTGTTTTAGATAATTCATATTTTATGTCATATTTTGTTCTACTAAATTGTTGTTTTCCTACTTAAATATATTTGGATCTTATACGTCTTCAGTTCCAAGGTCAGTCATGGTTTATCTGTCTAACCTAGCTCTATTGTCTGATTTGATTCTATTCGCTTGCGACAAGGCAGACGCCAGAAAGTCTATGCAGGAAGATGTGGACTTATACGACTGTGTGAGGAACTACAACAGGTTAATTGTAAAACACATATTTAATAACATTTATATTACAAATATGTCAGTTGCCAAGTCAGTAGTTTACAATATAAATGTCTAAACACTCTGAGAAATCTTGTGAAGTCAATTTAAACATTAGAAAAAAAATATTGACTGGAAAATGGATGGACTTCTTATATTTTGTTTACACATTTTTGTTTAAAAAAAACAACCATTAAGGTTCCCTAGCTGGATTGGGCCTATATTGAAGACAAAAAGAATGTTTGGAATGCAAATGCCAGTATATCTTGACACCTGGTACCTCCCACCTTAGTAGATCCATTTACAGTGAAGTGAAGCGAAAGTTTTTAAACTCAGATATCATAAACTCATTTAAAATATAACCTTTATGTTGCGAAAAACTGACTCAAAAGGAATTTGCAAATGAGAGGATAAAAAAAGAAAAAATATTGGCTCAGAGGTGTGCTATGAGCCCCCTCTCCCTGAAAAACAGCCCACCCATGAGAGCCTGCATGGGAGAGGAAAGAGAAGACAAGAGTATTAAAAAAAGAAATATACTAACAGCATATTAATTAACACTGGAACATAGACTGCAATGGCAGAGCAAGGTAAATTCTGCATGCGAATATACCATATGCAACTCTCTCTCTCTCTCTCTCTCTCTCTCTCTCTCTCTCTCTATATATATATATATATATATATATATATATATATATATATGTGTGTGTGTGTGTGTGTGTGTGTGTGAACTTTATTTGCATTCGGCCGATTGACCATCTGCAAGTTTACACATATACATTTAAGTTTGTTTTAAAAATTGATGGTGGCACGTTTAATACCTGCAGTAAAACAAATCTATCGCATGTACAAACATCAATGTATGTGTCTGTGTGTGTTACATGTACAAACATCAATGTATGTGGCTGTGTGTGTTACATGTACAAACATCAATGTATGTGGCTGTGTGTTACATGTACAAACATCAATGTATGTGTCTGTGTGTGTTACATGTACAAACATCAATGTATGTGTCTGTGTGTGTTACATGTACAAACATCAATGTATGTGTCTGTGTGTGTTACATGTACGCTTTTTAGTAAATATAAGGAAATTTCACGAGTGATGTGGAAGCACTGCATTGTCAAGAGTAGAATGCCACGAGTGATAATACGAAATGTTTCCAATTCAGAAGTGAACTATTTATTTATATATGTATTCAATAAATGCAGATGTTCTTTTAATTTTATATTTAAAGTCGGAAACAGTCAATTTGCTTGAATTTGTCTATTCTGTATGTGCCAGGTCCGAAATTTTATAAACATTTAGTAAAGTAAATTTTTACAAGTTTTTTTCCTACATCTAATGCTTTGAGTGGTGTCTTTTATTTTACTTTCGTTGTATACGAAAAATTAAACGAATATTTAGCACATTTCTTGCTCAGTTTAATATCTTGAACATTGTTGGGGTGGGTGTAGCATCACAGAGTGGTCAAACCGGACAGACCTCTGAGCATAGCATCTTTAAACTAAAGATTGTAATGAATGTGTGTGGTTTGCGTATTTATTTTGTTATTACTGGCATTCTAGTTGGATAACAGACTTTATCCAAAATTCGATAGCCACTTGATTACTATCCATGACTGATATTTCTTTTTAGGTTCACAAAAAATAGGTGTGAGTGTGAAGAGAATTTAAGGTTCCAGAGAACTAAGTTTTAGTATTACACTGACTCGAGAGTTTCCCTTTAGACCGTTTATCATTTTGTCGTAATGTTTTGGGGGTATATTGACAATATGTGACACTGAATATCCAATGGAAACAGGTCATAGTAAGTTCAGTCAATGTCAATTTGCATGATTGGATGATTCACGTGGAAAATTATTTTAAATAAGCGAATAATTGAAGTCCACCTTTATTTTTGGACGTTCTTTTACTGACACATCCTCGTTACTTCCCAATGAACTCACAAATGTACAGTAACGGCACATTTTATTCATATCTGTTCATACTGCGGAGAGAGAGAGAGAGAGAGAGAGAGAGAAAAGAAGAAGAAAAAGAGAAAGAACAAGAAGAAAAAAGAAAAACGATTAATTAAATATGGAAGGCAACTTTGGGCATATATATATATTTCCTAATTTCCTAAATGAGAAAATGAAGTTGTTTCAGAGGCGAAATACACGCACTGATAATCATAACATGACAATGTTGTATTAAGCGTTCAAGATCATAAATCACAATATATACATGGCAACATGAACACAATTCACAACAATACTACATGGAAATATAAGCAAAGTTATTGTGAGTGAAATTTGAAAAAGAGAAGTGCAATGAAAAAAAAACGCATATTTAAAAGGAAAGTCATATACACACCCAGTGACAAAGTGTACATGAGAGTCAGAAAAAGTACAATACATTTGTCAACAATAGAAGTTGCACTGTAGGAAAAAATATGTTTCGATGTACCATAAAATGTCAGCATATTTATGTATATCTTGTCAAAATACTTGACACACCCTGTGCTAGGTTAATTACAAAGGGAAACGGTATTAAAATGTTGACCATGACAATCTGGATATGACAGTTGTTTAACAAAAGACCGAATCAAGAGCTATTACACGAAATAGCGCTTCTATGGAAACTAATACAGTAGTACAATATTGACATGGAAATTAGATAAACCAATTTACTTTTTGAAACAAATGTCAAAAAATAATCTAGACACACCCTGTACCAGTCTGTTAAATGGGCTCGGCTGGGAGCAGGTACATTTAGCAACAGAAACGTTATCGACGTAATACAGATATACCCAGATTGACGCGGCTTTTGAATGGTGATTGGGGTGCAAGATCTCTCATAATTATCAAATAGTCATGGAAGTACAATACATTTGCCAGCAATCGAAATAGTAGTGTAGGAAAAAAATGTTTCGATTTACCATAAAATGTCACCAATATTAAGTAAATCCTGTAAAAATAATAGACGCACCCTGTCAGGTTATTGACAAAAGGCACGGTATCAAGATATTTGCTCTGACAATCTGAATTTTTTTAAAACAGCCCGAATCAAGATCTATCACACGGAATAGCGTTACAGTAGTACAATACTTGCATGGAAATTAGGTAAACCAATTTACTGTTGGAAAGAAAGGTTAAAAAAAGTGACGTAGACACACCCAGTACTAGTCAATGAAGTGGGCTGGACTGGGTGCAGGCACATTGGCAGCAGAGAAGTAATTGAGGTAATGCAAATATAGCTAGACACATCCTGTGCTATGCATTGAATGTAGTGGGAAAGTCAAAGCATAAAGTTTCTTGATGAGGATGCGAATATAGCTTTTGTAGGCAGACAATTGCCAGCGGCCCATAAACTGGGTTACTGTATCTTTTACTGTGAGCCTTAAAAATGGTAATTAGGTTCACAAGTCTAAGGGATTGATGGAGGTGAGCATAAAATGAAGCTTTGGATAAGGGAGTAAAATATGGTTGAATAAATATAGGGACAGTTCGTTCACCTCTGAGGGTTATGAACTTTCAGGAATCTTGGGCCGGATAGAATTTCGTTGTACAGCTTGTTGTAATTTGAAGAGCTTTACTACAAGTTGTGATTTTTAGTGACGCAACAGCACTGTCAATGATGCTCGAGTAAATTAAATGTCCCGGAAGTGATTGGCGTGTTTGTTTGTTTTGTTTGTTTGTTGTTGTTTTTTTTTTGTTTGTTTGTTGTTTTTGTTATTTTTTTGTTATTTTTTTTATGGTGATTGGGAAACAAAATCTAGCACAATTATAAAAAAGGCATGAAATGCCATCAAAAAGATAGCATTTCAACATGTAACAATAGTACAAGTTGGTGCACAGAACTGTATTAGCTTCACTTAAATGATGCAAACTTGGGGACAGAACTGGTATGCGCTTATATGTACGCTGAGTGGTTTCCTTGACACCCATGACAGATGTCTTAACTAGAAGGCAATCCGTATGGTCAAGAAAGAATGCATATTTACGAATATATGTTGACCTATAGATAATAAGTAAGCAGATATGGCGACAGGGACAACGTTCTGGAGATTAGGTGAGCAATATATGACACAACCATTATCTCAATTACAGGGAAGTGAGTCTATTGTCACAATGTAGTTTGAGAGAAGTGACGAAAAGATTAAATAAATCTCATATAGGCTACTCTATTAGATGGAGCGAACGAGTTTCTTTTAAAGATTTGGAACTACAGAAACAAGGCCTGAGGGGTTGTATGTCTGCAAGTACTGGATTTGGTTACTCGTCCAAAAGCCGAGATAGATTCAAGTATAATTGAATCTAAAAACGAGACAAAGACCTGCAATTATATTACGCTTCCCATGGATATGTTTAATCTGAAAATAAATGTTATATTTTGAGGTGAATGCAACAAATTTCCAAATCAATTTCATGAGAGGTTTATTTTTTGGAGGTTTGCTTATTGATACTTTGGACAATTGTCTGGTTGTTAGATAGTAACAGAATATTCTGCTTAGTCCACTCATTGCCCCAAAGAAGAACAACTAAACCAATTGGATACGGTTATAGAATGTTTAAATGCAACTGCTCAATCTGAACAGGTCACTTATTTGCAAACAAATGCGTTCCCCGTTTATTTTTTTATTTTCTTATTTTTTATGATGCCGTGTCTGTGTACAGTTTGAGTGTCAGAAGAGGTACAAGAGGGGCTGCACATTATAGTAATTTCATTCAATTACTGCAGAAATTCAAAACAAACTGTAAAGTCAACTCAAGCAGCGCATGTCGTTTTTTAAAAAAATTTTTTATCTTCTTATTGTTCTTGGAAAACTTGTCATGATACGTAAGACGTCGTAAGAAAAAACTCTGACAGGGGCGATAACTTTATAATCGAAATTGAGATGGCCTATAAGGGAATGTAGATCTCGTAATTTGATTTTTCCGCTTATCTGTCAATTCCAAAAGCAGCCGCTAAGTGCCACATTTGTATTGTGGTAAGCGGGCAGTCGTTTTCACAGTGTAAAGTTTGTCTTGTGGTAAGCGGGAGGTCATTTTCACAGTGTCAAATTATATTCCATTAACCACTGCACAAGTAGAGGTAAAAACTGTCTTTTTATGTTTCACAGATACTCCAAGGTCGGTACATCATTTGAGAAACATGTTTAAAGAGTCTTGACATAACTTAGTGGAAGAAGGCCGTATGAAGATAAAATCGTATGCAATAAGTGATACACAAGCAACATTAGGCGTTTGGTTCCAAATCTACTGGAGGGAAGTGGTGAAAGCCTCAAAGTTTTGGACTGAGCTGGAACAGCCCATGGACAGACAGCGATCGAATTAGAACAGGTTACGCAAAGAAAACCCCGGACAAATGATAGTCCAAAGGTGGAGTTGGCAAGACTCTGAAAGCACACTCAATATCTGATTTGGCTATTAAGGAACCCCGACCAAACGCTTGAAATAATGTGATGACACGATCAAAGGTTTCAAATTGAATGGTTCTATTTTCGCGCGGAATGCTATCAATAATGAACTAACACTGAAAGAATGAAAAAACATGAATAAGACGGTATTCTCTTGAAGCATTCTTTGCTACAACACCTAATGGGAGGAAATGAAAACAATGAAAGGTTGTTGTTTATAAGGGCTCATAACACACACATTTTTTAATTCTGTGGACAATTTATTTTCCAAAATGTTTGATACTTGATGGACTGAACGGTGATTAGAAGAATTTTGGGAATACAAGGGGGTTGATGTTCCTAGCAGAAAGTCTATGGTGAATCCATCAAACAAATGTTGTTTCTTATTTCCATAATAGCCATGAAGACATGCATTAATAAGATTTGATTGTACTAGAGTTGGGAGCCAAAATGAGGTTTATTTTATTAGTCAAAGTTTTAAACTAGCAAAGTATACCTTAAAATCAGTTATTACAGTTCTGCCTTTATCTTCTTTAAGAAAAAGATGGTCCTTCTGTACTTGAAAAAATGATCAGCTTATCAACCTATTTACCCTATATCACTTAGGAGAACAAAATATTTATCCTTAATAATATATTTTACAATTATTATTTTGGCTCGAAAGCAAGTTCATCCACCCCACCCCTTTTTGATACTTAAAACGGATTAAATGGTTGGTGTATTAGCGCCACTAGAAATTAAAGTAGTCTAGATGTACTTTCATGCATTGTCTTTTGACAAGTGCACTAATTCTTGATCAAGAATACGCCTAAAAGCTTGCAAGTAGATAATTCAAACAAATACTAAAGATCAGAAGGGTAGCTTTATGTTTTTTCAGGATCACACTACCTCATACCATTGTCTCATTAACGGTTTGTGTTAATTTATATCATGAATGAAACGTAAATAATTGTGCAAATTAGTAAACTGATGTAGTTCACAAACTTATGTTTACAGTGTAATAATGTTACCAAATACGGTATAAAGTCTTAGCTTTCAAGTTGCCACTTTTGTAATACAGTTTACTGATAAAAGATCAAAGGTCAGCTTTAAATACCTCAAGAGGTATGACAATGAAATATAAATCTTATGATCTTTGACCCCATACGTGCTGTTTTGTAAAGGAGCTTTTATACCATACATGCTGTTTTGTAAAGGAGCTTTTATCCCATACGTGCTGTTTTGTAAAGGAGCTTGTATCCAATGGTGAAGTTATTTTTATAACGAGCTATGCTACAGCTTGAATCCAACGTATCATGAAAATATGGAGTTCTCACGTGGGCGTTTTTTCACCTTCTTTATAGTGCGCCCCTCCCCCCCCCCCCCCACACACACAAACACGTTCATGCTCCTCGTTTTCCTGTCAACTTTAGTGTAGCTGATCTATACAGTTTCCTTTTGTACTGATTACTAAATTGAAATATACCTAATACTTTGTTTAAATATGATTTTTCTTGTATTTTCCTTAGTTGTATTTTATGTTGCTTTCAATATGATTATATGCATGTGTATTCAATGACCAGTGTTATAAAGTGTGTGTAATCCTTTCAATGTTCTTGAATGTCTTAAAAAAATATCAGCTTTTATTTATATTGTTTTTATTGTGATTATTTGCTTTAGCTCTTTAATGATGTTTCATTTGCAGTCGATTTTAAAAGCACAAACGAGTTCATTTGTTGAACATTCCTTGACACATCTGATTCACCAGTTCGAAAATGTAAAAGTCACATGTAATACATTTCAAATTTCTGTTATATTCTTGAATTTCTTTTGTTAAAAACTTAATATGTGGAGTGTGCATGAAAAGAAGACACATACAATGTTTACTGGATATGGTTGATGACTCCTTGGCAAAGGTCTAGGGTTGGGGGGGGGGGTCATTGGGGGGTGGGGGGTGTAAAAATTATACTGTTCTAATTAGTCAATATATGTAAAACTATGTGGATTTGAAATGGCGAAATTTGAGCCATCGAAATTGTATTAACTTATTTATTTACTTATGTATTTAATGTAAAAACAAAAGTGCCATTTTGGTGTGGGTCATCATGCAGATGTACATCAATAAGCAGAGTTTCCCTCAGGCCCTGTCTTGTGGCACATGAGTGTGTGCTTACAGTTGCACTTCAACAGGAAAGAAAGAAAACAGACAGGTACGGAAAGAAAAGAAAAGAAAAAGATAGATACAGACTGAAAGGAAAATATTATATGTGTATGTATTATATACAACATGATCCTCTTGACAAGGATATATCACTTATATAATCAAGCAGCCTAATCTTGCTTTACAGTAAAAAGCACATAAAGAGCATTTCTTACTCATTGTAATGACATCGTTTTAAGAAAGCTAGCATGGAGATACATACATTTTTAACAATGTATAATGCATTCAAAAGATCTATACAAAACAAACACAATACAATTAGTATTATTCATTATGGTTAATCATTATCACAATCTGCTTAGGATTACAGGAAATCACGAAAATAGTGCTTTTTGAATTCACAAAATTTATGAATGAATACGATTGCAAAAGAGAATCGCGAAATATCCGTAAGCCTTTACTACCACTGGTAACTCATTCTTTATTGATAAGAATTATCAATTTACTCGACCTAATTTTTAATCGAAAAATTCTTGCATTGTACGACACAAATAGTAACTAGGTATTGATATGTAATTGACATTAATATCATATTGTACAGTGATATCCCTGTATTTATTCATTTCTTGTACTTATTTATTTTTTTACAGATCTGTGAACATTTTTAATGACAAGAAAGTTTCTACAACAAGAGCATAAATAGTAAAAATAGTTTGTTGCACGTGTACTCCGTGTTCATATTACATGTATACTTCGAAGCTAGTATTCTAGACCTTTCTTTGTATCAGCAAGGAGAGAAAATGTTTTTCTTGCACATAAATACTGATATATATTTATTCGGATTGATAATGAATTCTATTCGTTTTTGCTATTGGTTTTTTTCGATTCTCAGAGCCAGTGTAACGTAGTAAAACCTAAATGTCATAATTAGCCAAGCATAGATCATTTTTCCATTTTCTAATTCTTTTAAAGTGTGAGTTCTCGACAACGTTGAGAAATGATGCTCGTTTATATTCCTTGATCATGGAAAATACTTCTCGTGCATACCAAATGATGCTCGTTTATATTCCTTGATCATGGAAAATACTACTCGTGCATACCAAATGATGCTCGTTTATATTCCTTGATCATGGAAAATACTTCTCGTGCATACCAAATGATGCTCGTTTATATTCCTTGATCATGGAAAATACTACTCGTGCATACCAAATGATGCTCGTTTATATTCCTTGATCATGGAAAATACTACTCGTGCATACCAAATGATGCTCGTTTATATTCCTTGATCATGGAAAATACTTCTCGTGCATACCAAATGATGCTTTTTAAGCTTCGATATTTAAGTCTTCATTTGAAACGTTTGCTCAGTTTAATAAGGGCTCTTACCATTGCAGATTGAGTATGTATCAGCGCGCGAACAGTAGCATATTTTGTAATGTATTAGACACTTATCCTATTGAGAGCCCCAAAATATGTATTGAGATGTGGGTAATAAAAGACCCGGAAGAGAATTCTGATCGTGTTGAATGACTGGTAGAGTAATGACTGCCCTGTATTAATCATGACCGTATTTCTAGTCACGGTGACACTTCTTCTAGCCTTTGTGGAAAAAGACTGTGAAGCAGGTATGTTTTAGTTTTGTTTCCTCTCTAGACTTTCTCGATATTGATTAGTTTATTTTTGAAATCGCCTCTGATTTACCGCGAAGCTACGTTGGCATGGTAATGCAAGCTACTTTACTGCGGAGCAGTTTGAACACTTTTTGTGTCTTTTTTTTAGACATATTAAACTAAGGCTGTCGAAATAACTTTATTTTCGAAATTTGTAGGTCACATGCTCGTAAGACTTTTGCTGTTTTAATGTGATTTAGATTTTCTCGCGAAGACAGCTAAGTCATGGGGTGGGGTTGGGGGCTCTTAAAGGGTGTCTCCAAAGTAGAACAAGCCTAATCACCAAACACGAAAGGAAATAATCGAAAATGAATAAATATTCAATGGAAATGAATTAAAATGAATTAAAAATCAACAAACTGCAACAGAACATGAATGCATAGAAACCGAAAATGAATTCAACGGGCCATACAAAAGTAGTATTACTTAAAATAGAAATTTAAGTGTAACCTAACAATACTTTGCCAACACTTTCTGTGTTATTATGAGATATTTGGAAATTGAAAAACTGAGTGAACTATTAAGAGGTAATTGTGTTGACTATGAAGAAAGTCTCTAACGTAACTGAGCTGCCAGTCTTTAAGGTGTGGGGGCGGGGGATGGGGGGGTCGATCACAACTGAAATTCCCTAGGTGTCTAACTAAGCTTTGTCGAAACACGTATTTGCACATATTTTGCGGCAAAACCTTTCATCAAATTTGTAATCGGATGGAAAGTGTCAATGAGGACGTTAGTTCAGGACGCCAACGGCCAACTTCTCCAAAACGTTCCATTTTATAGAACGCAAACTTGACGTCGCTGATCGAAGAATATTTTGCATATTTTGACATTTTCGCTGTACGTCCACATCGCCCAACACCCAGATTATATGAAATACATTAGGGTTTAAGTGCCCATTCTTAATCATTACACGATGTAGTTTGGTCATATGACTTCTAATTACCACAGCAGAAAATATACATTGTAATTAATTTTAACTGATAAGAGTAGCTAAATTATAGTATTGTAATTGCAAATAGATAAAAACAAGAATCATGAGAGTTTTAGCAAAATATGGTTGACAGACCTGACGGCCATGACAAGTGAGATGCTGATAACACTGATGTTTTTATTGAAACATTCATTTATGAACCAATGCACATGAAATTGCATTATATAAGCCATACAGTGATGACTGTTCCAGACAATGGTATTAGTGCAAACCATTCATGTTAAAAGAGCAATAAGAAAGCAGGAACTGGCGAGGATACAAGCTTTTGTGTATAACGAATACATACACATACAAACACATATGAACACCTATTTTGTTAAGAAAATACAAGTAAGTGAATAAAAACACAATATCCACATTGAACACGTGAGTGTGTGTGTGTGTGTGTGTGTGTGTGTGTGTGTGTGTGTGTGTGTGTGTGTGATAACCAAACTATCCATTTTTATACTTAAAAGTCACTGCGAACAAATTCGTAACGACTGTATATCATTTGTTGTCCAATTTTAGGTTATGTTTCCTATGTCTTTTTTTGTTTCTTCCACCATCAGTCTTATTGATTGTACTGTGCGTACTTTACTGAATAACCGAACTGCACACTATTTTTGTTTTTAGGCTTCCAATCATTTGGTGTGGCATGTGGCGTGGCATTCATGAACTGGACTATCAGTGACCTTACCATGAATACAAACAGATATGTGCGCAGTCCTTTTGACAATGCATCATTATTTGTGTTTTTCTCTAGAGAAACAACTCCCTACATTGTTGACAAGAGAGTTTCCTATACCGGAGACATTTCTAGAGGTATCATCTCCTTTAAATTGTCTGGACTGACACTATTGGATGCTGGAAGATACAAGTACATGATATCCACAGGGATCGGTAATGTTGATGCCGGTAGCCAAGAGCTCGTCATCGTTGGTTTGTAGATTTCAGCTATGCTCAAAGTTCTTGAATTGTAAAGAATTCAACAGAATTTTTAGTTTATATTTATAACTCTGTCATCTGTATATAACAGATCTGTACACTAAAAATTGAATGACGGAAATAACAAGTGCGAGATAGAACATGTTGTTTCTTCCAAAATGTTGCGTTTGCATACACAATATTTGTCGCAAATCTAGTAATATTCAATAGTAACGTATAGCCTAACTGTTTACAGAGATGCCAAAAAGTAAAACAAAGTATCCGATGAAAATCATAAATTAAATTAAAACTGATTCATTCTGCACTACTGTGAGCTTTTATTAGTTTTACTGGAAACGCGTTCTTCTACTTTAGCATTTTCACTAAAAGTTTCTAATTTTTATTTATCATTATTTTAAACTAGTGCTGTGGGAGATAACATCGACTTTAAAGATAATAATAATTATATAATCATGATAAGGCAGCGGAACTTCTTGTCAATCATAATACTGAATCTTCTTAAAATTATTTCAGGATATTTAAATTGAATTTCTGGAATTTTCTAGAGTTAAACATAAAATTAAATAAATACTAAATATGTATTAATATTTAAGTAATCAGTTTTAATTTCTGACTGATTGTTTTAATTCAATTCCGAAATTCTGTTCTTTACTAATTACGATATACATATTTTGCCGCTTAGACAGTTTTATATAATTGCGCTGTCTGCGTCCTCTTTTTTATGGGTTCCTGATAATGTCACATGACTTCATTTAGCCTAACTGCTCTTGTCCGTCTCGATGGTTATGGTAGTAACCAAGTCAACTGCATAAAGTAACAGACAGACAAATTTAGAGTTGGTCGCATTTACATATAAGGAAGCGTTAGCTCATTGGAGTTATTTTACCTACTATGAACAATAAAGTAAAACTGACGTTTTGCAATCAGAAATATACACATACCTGTGTGCATACATACATACATATGCAATTAGTTGCATACATTAGTGCGTGCTTGCAAATAAAAGAAAATTAAAGGCAAATGTATACACATATACATACATATTGAAAGCATACATACATACAGACATACATACAAAGTACTTTAATTTTGTAACTAGTTTTTAAAATCTTGTTCCTAAAATGCATTTAAAAAATCAATTTCTAATCCAGGATTACACGCAGATATATCAAGTTATTTATACGAATAGCTTCTACTCTACAATTAAATATAGATTTAAAATATACGTGCGTAATGGCTAGCAAATACACATCTATGATACCATTTACATGGACCAAAGGTGTGCACACTACACAACTTAAGCTATAAGCAAAACATCAGAACTAAAAACTAAAATACTACTCTCGCGGCAGAGTTAAAATAACTAATATACGTCTAAAATGGGGAGTAAAATCCACCGAAAACTAAGTGTAAGAAGCATGAGCCACATTTAGAGTAACTAAATCATATAAGCAAATCGACAAGACTAGAAACTAAAACATTACACATGCAGCAGATTATAGCAACAGCAGCAATTTCTTTACTTGTGTTTACACATGGAGCATTTACAAACCAAAAATCAAAACAATAACTTCTTTTGACCCGAATTTACAACCGAAAAATAACTAAAAAAATAACTCCTTTTGAGCCGAATTTGCAAGAAGAAAGTGAAATATAATCCCCTTTGTTATTTTTTGTATAACACAGAAGCAGCTCCAGTAGCCAAATTAGTTGGGAGGGAGGGGGGCATTACAAACTTCAGTAAAATTAACCCGATGTCTTTTCGTATAAACTGGTGACCGCTTAAATATTAACGGAATCAAAATTTAGGTGATATTCGTATCAGGAGCATGTTAAAGAAGGCCAGAGCTAATTAGGGTTCCTCTAATTCTTAACCCTAACTCCAAAATTAGAACAGAAAGTGACCTTAGAATACAAAATTAAAACAGAAATAAAATGTCCTTCCAATTGTCTGTAGAGTACTTACTCTTAGTGTTATATGTATATTTTACACTGCGATTAAGTGGAAAATAATATAAATTATATAAAGGTAAAATGGATATGAATAGACAAGAATAATCTGATTGGAATTCAAAGAGAATACAAGTTCATACTGATTATGTAAACACTATTCTCTCTGTCTACAGATATTACTTGAGGACCTACCCATCCGGCACCCCCAACAGTTCCATCAATTCCCCTAATGCCCGCACATTCTCATCTGCATAGGAAAATCTTTACTAGTCGCACTATTAATAAAATAATTAAGCTAATCCAGTGATACTTTTGGAGTTATTAAAGTTCAAAGTTGCTATATATTCTTTACAATTTAGTCTGTTCTGTGGGACCTTGCAAGTTTTTATTCCTACAGTTTTAAGTATGTGATCACTTACGCCAGTTAACAGCTGGTGGCCTTTGTGTTTGGTCACAGGTAAAGAGATGAGGTGGTCATTCAGGTTCATTTATATGAAGGAACTATTGATTATAAGTGATCTATGTGTCAGGGCTTGTTAATAAAAGTTTTTAAGAGGGATATAAAGGGATTATAAGTGAATGAGTGCTAAAATGCTGATGATGTTAACTTGTTAAAAGAATGTAAAAGATTAAGGCAGTAAGTTCTGATAAAATGTAGAAACAACTATAATATCATGGTATGATAAAGGTTTCGTACACCAAATTTTGTATATTAAATTAAAACAAGTTCTAAAACAAATGATTTGGAATAATGACCACTCACATCAATTTCAACCTGCTATCTATGAAAAAAGAACGACGAAAACATACAATGTGATTATGTGATTGTTTACAGTAACATGCAACATAGCTTCTTACGTAACACAAGCACTGTGGACTGTTATTAACAAGTATCTTTCCCATGCCACATTTCCAAAGGTAATTTATTTCTTATATATAACACGAACAAATGCTGGAATGAAGAACGTATGATTCAACATTGAAACAAACAGGTGCGGTAACTTTATAGCATCTGAACTTCCGATCAGTAGTTGCTGACTTGCCGGTTTCGGTAGAGTTGATGACTTAGCATGGATTCCTTGATGTTGATCATACAAAATGGACTATGTAAGTAGCGGTATTAGGTTTAATCCTCATATTTATGAAGTGAAAACAAGCCACACATTTTAAAGGAATGTTTACAATTGACTGTATTTTAAGCAGGGGAATTGTTCAATATGGGGTGAGCTTAGACGGGACTACATAAACTATCGCATACTGATCACATGTAAGAATTGTTTGCGCACAATAAGGATTTTTCTCCATAGTTGTTGATATACGGACAGTTATTGATAAAGTGAAGAGTTTTTATTGACCGAAATCAACATCGTTAAACTATTTATTTCGTATTCCAGCATCAACACACCTTTAGTGTCTGAGAACATTGCAAGTTAAAGGGATAAATAACGGAAAGAAAACCCAATGAAAATTATAGATACCTAGATTTTGTGTGATGCTTCTACCGATTTCCTTACTGATGTATTTTTAGTGCGCATTTTTATTTTTTAACTGCTGATAAAAGTATTTGCACAATCTTTGTGGTCACCCTGCCATCCGCTAACAGTAGGGGTGATCTTTGATGAAATATGATAGTCATAAGAATATAGATGTCTTGATCAGAAGGATTTCACTCGTATATATATATATATATATATATATATATATATATATATATATATATATATATATATAGATATATATATATATATATATATATATATATATATATATATATATATTATGGATGATTAATTTGAAATGCTGACTCAAGAAACATTTTGTGTGGAAAGGGTAAGCCCATAGTGTATGGCATATCAAAATCTTTGCAAATGTAACTGAACTTCGAGTGATCGTGTTTGTCAGGAAGAACAATTCTTAGATGATCGGGAAGGCTTTGGCTTGTTGGACGTGTGCGTTCTTGTGACGTAATCTGTGCTCAAAAACGGTAAATTCACGTGCTGCGTGGGTACGGTTTTTTATTTACTTATGCCCACTCTCGCGCGAGCTTTAGAAGACAGTACAGCAAGATGGACGCGGCGCTGATGTTTTGGCCGTAAGTTGACGAATGTATGAGTCTTAACTGAGAGGGGCAGGTGTAAGTGATTACTGAAATAAGGCAAGATTACACTTACCACTCGTACATTCTCCGCAGCAAGGTCAAGTCGCGCGTGTGTAGTAACTTGCGCGGAATGCGAATATTTAAGGCGTTAGTGACTTAATTTCTATGTCAACAGTGATGGAAGACGGCAGGTAGGCAAATGCATACAATATTATTACTTTCGGTCGATAGCTCAGAATACGTAATTAAGGCAAACGTTCTATAGCCTACAAGTAAAAAATTGTAAAAGCCACTCGAAAATATATACAATTACTATTTTAACATGCATGCAGAGAAGTGAAATATCCGTGATAGACGTGCCTTGATTAAATTCTACTAAGAAATGCAAGTAATATTTGACTAACATTTGCACTGTATTTGGGCACAGACAACTAATTAAGCTCCCATAGACTGTAGCGTTAATATTTGGCCAAATTACTATGATTTTGTCGTAAAATCAGCAGATCATGCTTACATCTTATGAATGATCTATCCAAGAGGAAACTTTTAAAACGTTTTAGTCTAAAAAAAATCCCTTGTAGGAGCATACTATAAAAATCCAGTCTAGTGAGATCTCCCCGTTTACACCCAGTAGTACCTGTGCGGCGACAGCGATGAAATAAAAATGGTTTTAGGTTCAAACATAATAATGTGCACAATCGACCCATACGCAGGTTTCTTCTGAAAATTTATGTTAATTTGTTCCGGTAATTATTTTCAGCCCAGCAGCTACCTCCAAATATACCACCACACATAAGCTGGTTCCGTAGCTTATAAAGTAATTAGTTGCCTATGACCATTTAACTTGTAACACCGATATCTAACATAGTCTAACAGTAATGTAAAACATGAGCTAGCGGTGGCATTAGACTTTTGGTTACATAATGAATAAGGTGTGATCAGAGACACTAATGTGTGGCAAATACAACCCGACAAAGCCACTTGAAGGTTTAAATTAAGTCAAATTAAAGTCAGTGTTACTATACATGTGAACAAAATTCTGGTTCATGTACCCCTAAAAGCCAGAGAAAATAATAGAGAATTTATGTTCATTTTAGGAAGAATCTAAATTTAACCAAGTTATGATAGGAAAAGATTTAGAATTTTTATATATTTTCGATAGGCAGGTGATCCCCAGAGACACAGACTTTATATTGTTTGTTTGGAAGCACCGAAAATAGCTTCAGAAGTGGCGGCGCCGATCTGAAAGCTGTGATCTCTCTGCATGTGTCAAATGAGTGCCTAAGCATAGGGGCGTGGTTATCGTGAACAAAGAGTCTCCAAAGACGGGTATCGTGTATGGACAGATTTTGTATTCTGGTTCGTCTGGGGCAGAATTTGCAAGGCAATTATTTAGTGACAACTCATGCAGGTTTATTATCATGCTTATATTTGAATTGCCCAAGTGTAGGTACATGAGAGAGCGATGGACATTAACCTCTTTCAAGTGAATCACGTGATCGGTGTTTCTGGAGGAAGATGATATCCATATTATGGAAAATGCCATGTAATGTTGTAAGGAAGATGGCCTGGTAATGCCATGTAATGCTGTAAGGAAGATGGCCTGGTAATGCCATGTAATGCTGTAAGGAAGATGGCCTGGTAATGCCATGTAATGCTGTAAGGAAGATGGCCTGGTAATGCCATGTAATGCTGTAAGGAAGATGGCCTGGTAATGCCATGTAATGCTGTAAGGAAGATGGCCTGGTAATGCCATGTAATGCTGTAAGGAAGATGGCCTGGTAATGCCATGTAATGCTGTAAGGAAGATGGCCTGGTAATGCCATGTAATGCTGTAAGGAAGATGGCCTGGTAAAGTTGGATGTAATACCTGGAGTTGCAGATGTTTGTCTTTGTGCCAACCAGATTATACGGCGTGATTGGCAGAATGGGAGCTAGGGTGTCACCTTTTTGGTACATAGAAACAATTTCTTAACAATAAAGTTTTCAGCAGGGTCAGGAAAGTCACAAAATTTATAAATATCGGCTATAATTGACGAGCGAGAAGCTTGAGTGTGCTCGTTACCTGAGGTTCAGATGCGAGATAAAAGTGGTAACGGTGGAGATGGTAGCTGGATGTAGAGAACTAAATTACACAGGGGAAGGACGAACAAAAAAACCGAGATCAAAAGAAGCACGTCTGTCTTGGGCGAAGTACGTAGTCACCTCCATTCATCAGTAGACACTTCTCATAAAAAGCTGTGATGTTTTGATGTCCTCCGCCGTTTCCATTCCATTGTAATTTAGTTCCCTACTGGAATGGCATATTGTGACATTTTGGTACAGAAGGTTTGCAACGTAATTAAATACCGGCTGTAAACTTTACGTGTGAATGGAGCCAACGCCTAACGAGGAAGGTGTGACGTGGCCTTGGCATATTTTATGAGAATTTTGCAAGGAAGCGGAGACAGAAACTGAGTAGCTGCTTTGGATTTCTCTCCCTGTAAACGAGTGAGTTTGCAGCAAATAAAATTGTTCTGAATGATGGGTACACAAGTTTCATTACAATTGAAAAAATAACTGAGTCCCTCGAAGTTTGCGTTTCCGTGAAATGAACAATTGCATGGTTATCAGACAGAAACATAATATGTTCTTGTTTTACCAATTAGCATCCTATAATAGAAATGATATTGCGATATACTACAGTTTTAAAATATCGATATGGAAATGTGGCAAATTCAGACCAAAGGTCCATAAAACCAATAAGAACTAAAATCTCTGAATAACATGTAGGATGTGTAGCATCGCTACACAACTTAAGTGCGTTGGAAGAGGTATAGTGAAAGGTCACGAAAATGGAAGTCAGGTTATAGTGTTTTATTGCACACCAATTTCAGTACAGACCTTACTCAAGGTATCAAACTGTGTCTGACAGGCGCATCAATTCGGAGGACCTCAGAATATGAAATCGTCTATGACGTGAGAGACGGATAGAATTTCAAAGTAATATTTCCAAATCCACTGCAGAGCACAAGTGAAGACTCCAAAGGTGCACACTGAGCTTAGCAGATATCAATCATAATAAAAAAATATCCTTGCGCTGAAAAACCTAGAAGATATTAGTCTAAAGGAGAAATAGGGACATTTCTGAAGTCATCTCCAATTTCTGCTTTAGCTATCTGAGTATCTGGAATAATCTGTCGTATTAAATATATAACATGATCTAATGTTTCCAAATGTACAGTAGATTATCCAAATGGAATCTCACCATTTTACTAAAATGTTTTGTACATGAAGGAGATCGTGTACAAGTCTGAATTCCGCCAGTTTTCTCTGGAATGACACCTAGTGGTGAAGCAACGAAGTTGAAAAAAGGGGAAATATGGATGGGGCAAGCTATACGAGAAAGAGAGAATTGCAATATCTGTGTGTTCAAATAGTATGAGGAGTTAAAACTTGGGACGAGAGGGGGTGGGGTGAGGAGTGGATGGGGAGCCAATAGGTAAAACTTTGAATCAAGAAGGGTGCTATTTTGTGATCATGGGATTGGAGATATTGCGATAGAATACCAGCTTGGATAGACCTGAGCAGCGAAATATTATAATTATTTGACAAGAGAAGTGAGAGATTGGAATTTTGGTCGTTGCTTATGGTTGTTTGACTGACTTTGATGTTGCTGTTGTGACTGACTTTCTATCTGGCTTTGTCCACTTTTAGTATTAGCGTGGCGGCCGTATTTATCTGTCTCTTTCATACAACATATAAATGAGAGAAATACATGAATAGTGTTACGACTATAATTCTCAAAATAATGTAACGGAAAGAAAGTGAAAGCAACAATATAAGTAAAATCAACAAGCAATTTAATTCTAGACAATTAAAGTGAAAATTCAAAAGACACTTACAATAACGTGAATTAAAATCCAAATAATCCAATAATTCTAAGTGTCCTAATCACAAGTCCTAAATATAGAATCTTCCGAACGAATCCAGTAACCTTGAATGTCCTGGTGTCCCAATAGTCTTGAATTTCCTGATGTGTCAGTAGTCTTGAATGTCCTGATATGCCTGAATGATATAATCCAGAATATTGTTGAATGAATTCACAAAAAACCCAAAGTCAAGTATTAATTAAAAATGAGAATGAGCACTTTAGTAATTCCAATGAATATTTCAAATAAATAATTCCTCTCTCTGAATTTGCTCTGAATTTCACAACTGTAACATCTGTTTACTAAAATAAATTCCTTAATAGACTGATTTTTATAACATGAAGTTTAGTATAGGAATAGAATCTTGTTTACCACATGTTCTTTAAATATAAAAACAAGTCACCTGACAGAATATTCTAGAATATGGGTAACTCTATTGGAAAATTACTGTGCGTACCTGACTTTTCTTACATCAAGCCATGCAAAGTTCCAAACAAAGTACTAAATGCTATGTAAACAAGACTAACCTTGAACTCAAATGCAGTAGATATGTTATTTACAAAATGACCACTAACGTACAACTTACCTCATGGACACATATTATAAATTCAATATACATAACAATAGTTATAGATTATATATTTTAAGCCAGAACTCTAAGATATACATTTCTACTTTATTTGTTGCATTTTGCCACAAACTGTCGTGATTGGGCAATAAGCAATTCCTTTCGGTACTCTCTCAACTCCACATGATATAGAACATTACATTGACACCTAGTTGATCAGTAATACATTGATCCCATACACATTTTTTTATAAAGTCATAATTGTAAAATTGATACGTAATAAATCAGACAGATGGAACTAAATAGGCTAAAGAATTCAATACTACTATTATATATTATAAATACTGAGAAAGTATCACTCAAATAAAAATTGATAGAAGGAATATCTTTTGAAATTGAAATATTATCTTATGTCTTTCAATTTTATTTTCAGAGGATGATTTTGGATTTTTGATGTTAAACAAATTGAATTACATGTATTTTGTTGATATCATTATTGTCTAAGCTGTCGGAGTCAGAGGTGGAGACACATTGTTGAGCTGGAGAATCAGTGATACCTCCATGGATAACTTTAGGCTTGTTAAAAGTCCTAATAATACAACAGTCTTGGCTTATCTAAGTGAATCCTATACAGCACGTGTACCTCCAGCTTATATCAACAGATTGACGGATATAGGAAATTTGTCCAATGGAATAGTGTCATACCGGTTGACCAATATCACTGCTGCGCATGTGGGTCGATATGCATTCTGTATTTTAGGAAGTATTGATGTTGGAGGTCAAATTCTTGTGATCGCAGGTATGAACTTAAATCTTCTTATTCTAAGCAATTATGTCTTTTTGTTCGAAGTCCATGTAGAACATAATTTTATTTATGACATATTATAACGTTTGCTAAATAATATGCGAGTCATGGGTTTTTTTAAAGTTAGAAGAAATGAAAATCAGTTTATAAGAGCGAAGGGAAATATTTTAACTCATTCAATACGTCTCTTAAAGACCAATGTTAGAAATAATGAATTATGTTTTTCTATAAAAATACTATAAAAGTTAACTGTAGCCAACCCTCTGCATTCTTAATATCAATTTTATATATCTTTCTACCGCAGATTTGCCTTCAAATGTGACAGTCAAGGAGACTACTATCCCTTTGGTAAATGCACGCTATACTGTCCGGTGTAAAGCTACATCTTCTATTGTTCCTTCGAATACAACATTACCAATGTATTATCAATGGAGAAGGGACGATGAAAATATTACGAACGGCAATAGATACACCGTTTCCGATGATGGCACTGAATTGTCGATTGACCCTCTTCAGCGAGGAGAAAACAATATTACTTTGACTTGTGCAGCATGGCAGGATGCAAGGGCAGTTTCAGGAACTTTATTCCTCGTCAAACCCATATGTATGTATTGTTGTCCCCTGCGTTTTGTACAAAACGGGGGGTATTAAATTGGTCTTTTCCTTTCAACCATCCTTCTGGCCTTCCATCATTTCTGTCAGCCGATCTTTCGACCATCCATTCATGCCACTCTCATTTCCGCACAATGCCGTCCTAAATATCATCGCATTTCAGTCAGATTTGATATCAGCTTGATATTGATGAGAACTTGACTGAGGTTGATTTTAGCGTTCTATATTATTGTCGGTAGAGTTATGGCCCCTAATTTTCGGAACCAACCTCTTTAATTTCCGCACATTAACTCCAGTCATTCTTATTGGATATCAATCAAATTTGCTATACAACTTGATACGGATGGATCATTGGATGATTCCGCTAGAAAGATGTCAACGTGATTTTTTTTGCGGAGTTGTATCCTCTGGTTTTCGGACCCATTTACTTCCATTTTTTTACAATAACTCCTTTAATTATCATTTGATTTCAACCAAAGTTTTGTATGCCGGTTGATATTGATGAGTTCGCGACTGTTTGATTGTTAGCATTATATATTAACATTTAGCGTAACGGCCCCTGACTGCCAAACCCGCCCACTCTATTTTCTGCACAATACTTACTTAGTATTAGATTTAAAACAAATTTAGAAGGAAACTCGATATCGATAAAACATCGGCTGAGTTTAATTGTCAGTGTTACTGAGTTAGATTTTCAGCATGCTGCATTATCTTTTAGTGCAGTTAGGTCCCTGATTGTCGTACTTACTCATTTTCCTGTGACAATAAATTCCGTAATTCTTATTGGATTTCAACCAAATTTGGTACATAGCTATTTCATTGATACTGCAATATAGCAGCTCTGTTCAATTAATTCAAGAATTGTGTAATACATTAAGACTAAAACATGGACACCCAAAATGCCAAGCTAACGCCTCTTCTCACACGCCACTCCTTCATACAGATACTGAAACGTCTATCCCATTTTCACGGGAAAACATTTGACTTCAGAATTACCTCCCTTCTTCCTTCTTAGGTTTGCAAAATTTCCACTCTCCTACACAGATCATCATGTTGACTGGACAGGTGTGGCAATGCACCCATCACATTTTTCTTGAGATATGCCAAATATTAACAAATAATAGTTAGTTTCTTTAAATGAATACACTAAAAGAAACAGCCAAGCAACAATTAATTTTCTACATTGATTATTCCTTCAAATGTATTCCATTTCCAGCAGTACCTTCTTAAAACAAATGGACATTCAATCATCACCATCGTCAGTTATCCTCGTTCTCTACAAAACTAAACTCTCAACTTTCTGTGAAAAGCGATGGACATCAATTACTTAAATTTCATTGCTATATATATTTCAATCGGTAATTTTCTTTTTTTCAACATAATTTTCTTTTTTTCAACATAATTTTCTTTTTTTTAAAATAATTATTACACTATTATCGGACCTTTTTTTTCTATATTTCAGCAAAGTCTAAGAGATAACAAAAAATACATATTCTAAGTGTTTCTGCATATCAATAGGATAATTACTAAACTTACATAGAGATCCTAAAACTCTCCTTAATATTTGCAGTTTTTGTGTTACCCTGGTGATACAGCTTTGCAAACAGTAATATTGTATTATTATATATTAACATGGGAAATTGCATTGATAATGGCAAAATTATTCACTTGGTTCATTGCAAACTGTTCATTATTGTTTGAAACTTAAAATTAAACTCTTCTTTCAAAGATGGACCTGAAAATATATTGCTCAGTCCCGCAGTTTCCATGGTAACGGTTCTAAAGGACCAAGATATGTCGCCAGTCACATGCTCAGCGGAATGCTACCCAGAATGCATTTTCCAGTGGAGGAGGTTAAGGGATAACTATGTAGTGTCCAGAGAAACCGTCTTAAAACTGATGAATATCAAGTTGAACGATTCTGGGGAGTATATATGTACAGCTAACAATTTCAACACAACCAAACTAATGGAGACAGAAAATTTGACACTTTCTGTCATAGGTATATTATTTTTCATTTTTAAATTTTTCCCAGTAGACTTCGATAAAAAGGACATTTTGACAATTTAAATTACAACTTATTTACATATATTTAAAATGTACAAGGAAAAATATGCATTCTTTTACAAAATAAACAACAATTATTTTATTATGACGGATCATGGGCATATGAATCAGATTTATTACTAGAAAGTTGATTTCCTATAGGAATGCATTTTTTGTTTGTTGGAATAGTCCAGTACAAAACCACCACTGTACAACGTAATAGGATCCATAACGAGCTCCTATTTCCCCGATGATGCACGGTTTTGTGTAGACAGAGTTTTCTCCACTTGATTTGTCTTTTCTTAATCATTTAGCTTTGTAATCCAAAGACTGAGACTGAGGGTGGTATGCATTAAGTATGGTCTGTATTTCCAATGGCACGGTTAGTGAATAACATTTTAAACACGCTTGCGTTAACGTGCTGTCAAGAAGAAAAACTCAGAACTAAACATTTTTTCTCACAATGATAAGGGATACGTAGAACACATTTCAGCGGTTGCAATTTATTTAACTGAAAATTGTTATAAGGTACGCATGGTAAATCTGCGGGCAATCTTAAAATATTAATCTTACCAAAACATGCAAAGGTGTTCGAAATGGAAGTCCACCAGATTGCTTTTCTCTCTCAAGAATTCTCAATTTTATGTTCGTAAGATCAAAAGCTTCTTGCACTCTGAACAATATTTTGTATGTAGGTGTTTAGTATTATGACATTAGAACAGCATAGTTTTTAATATTTTCTTCATTTCTTCATTGCTTTGCAGATCCAGATGATATCACAATCCAACTGTCACTTGTTCGCTTGGATGGCGATGTTGCTGTATTTAGTATTGGTTACTCGCTAAGGATTGGCAAACCACGCTCCCTCACACTTCAGTATAGAGCAGTAACAACGTTCAACGCTACATGGATCACTGCGCGGGAGATACTTATGCTAGCAAACATAACTGTGCCTGTGACCGTTGAAGTGTCTTTATTAAATGACCAACAGATGTATTCTTACAGAGCGTTCTCAACATATGAATGGGGAGCCGGCCGGTATTCTGGTGAAATTGTAATTGCAGTCGTAAGAAAAGGCAAATATAATGATTGATGTTTAGTGTATGCATGTCAATTTCATCTCATCAATCAAGGAGAGACCACAGATCCCGTAGTCACGTAGTCACGAAACTCAATAGCAAAAAATCTGAACTCATGCTCGTAACCCTAAACTTATGCTCTCCATAACTTTGCTCTGAGGCAAGGTAACATCACAGAAATGTTGACATTATCTAATTATTTGGTTTTCTTCATACATGCCAAATTTTAATTATATTTGGGAGACGCAAAGTGTAGTTTTTCATTGTGGAGTTTTGAGTCAAAGTTCAATTTTTCTTCTCAGACAGTTTCGTAACTACGCCCATCCGTCCCCACCCCAGATTCACGAAACCTCTAAAACAAGTTCATTTTTAAACATTCTCTTTAAAGCAAATGTGCTTTGAATTACCTAAATGTCAGAATGAACTTTATTTCGTTTGCTCGATATATTTACAATGTACGTATACCCAAAGACTCAAAGTATGATTTCTAGTTTTGGTGTCTTGAGTCTCAGTTCAATTATTGTTTTCAGCCGGTTTCGTGTACTTTCTTTGAGACAACATACACGTGTTTTCACCCCATATTATAGACTCTAGTTTGATTTTAGTGTTTGCAAAATATATAGGGGGAATAGTTGTACATTTATCGCTGCTGGTTTTGTTTGCTCGAGAAATTCTTTATACGAGGTGGTGGTAGGGGTTGTCTGTGAGATGTCTCGATAAATGAAATGCATGTATTCTTTACACATGTAAAAATAGATAGACAGACAGATAGATAGACAGATAGATAGATAGATTGTTTTGAACATGCTGGAGGTGTAGTCTCATATTTTCATTATATCTTTTCTACATATTTATTTAGTTTTGTTCCCATACATATAAGGATAAATAGTCTATTTGTTTGTTTTTTTCAGCTCCAGATGTCAACACAGATACGAGCACTAGCACATTATCTCTCATATTCACTGGAAGCACTGCTGGAATTTTCTTCGTCATAACTGTGCTTTTGGTAATCTACATATTAAGGAGGAAATCCAAAAATGGTATTACCTTTGCTCAAACAACTGGATTCGTAAACTTTGTTGCTGTTTAAGAATGAAATACTGTTCTTGCAGCATGCCGACAATCATGTACGTGATAATAATGAATTTTAATTTAAATTAATTCCACGTGTAACCTTTTACAATGTATGCAGTCTAAGGGCTACAACTTCAAGCTTTTTCACATCAATATAAACTTAGTGGGTAAACAATGTTTGAGACCTGCTGAAATATGTCAGAATATTTTCGTTTTTAAATGAATTAATCGAGTCTTCAAAAGTGAGTAATTTATATATGAGCATATTAAAAGATCAGAGATACCTGAAGTGACATCATAGATTATATCCCAAGTGATTAGAGAGAGTGTGAGTTCATTTTGTTGCATGTGGTAACAACATAATGATTTCTTGTTTCATTTTATTTTGTCAGGCCGCAAAACTGATTCAGAATCCAGGTATACTTTTTAATTTTCTTTCCACTGAATATTGCTTCTCAACTAAACTTGCAAAAATTGATGTTACGGCTAACATGTTCTTACATGACACCTTGAATAAATTACGCAAATGTAAATAATAATAATAATAATAATAATAATAATAATAATATTATTATTATTATTATTATTATTATTATTATTATTATTATTAACATTTATAACATGGATTTATGTCTATAATATTTTAAGATTAGATAATCAGTACGTTGAAGTTCTGTGGAATATATTAGCATAGACTCAAATCTGTTATGATAATAATAATAATAATAATAATAGTACAAAATGGATTTGCGTCTATACTAATATAATATTAGATGATCCGTAATTTGAAGTTCTGTGTAATATAATGCAGATAAATACACATTGAATAAAATATAACAATGACATTCTGAAAAAGATACTGGGCACAATAGTCAGGTATGAGGATTTTTTATGCAACTAGTACGTAAGAACATGATATAATCAGGCAGGTTTTTAATTTGCCAATACTCTGTCTGAATACTCTGTCTGAATACTCTGTCTGAATACTCTGTCTGAATACTCTGTCTGAATACTCTGTCTGAATACTCTGTCTGAATACTCTGTCTGAACTATATGCAAAATAACTAGTATAACCAGTATCACAGTGCATTCTTTAGTGTTTGTCATGGCGTATGAAAGCTGTTTCGAGAGAGAAAGAGAGGTTTAAAGTCGTCATAATTTAGAGTATGTCTTTTCTGTGTATAGAACTCGAATCGACAACAAGCTGAACGAAGAATATGCCTACAGCAGCCCTGAAGCGGGTACGCCATCTTTATATTACAACATTAAAGTGTATAGTGTTATTATCAGGTGAAGTTTTGCATGTAGGAGTGTTTGTTTACTCTTGTTTGTTTTCTATGCTGATGGCCATTATTATTTGCGACTTATCCTAGATTTCTGGAATTGTATTTATTTAGTTGCCGAAGTGTGAACTTTCAAAACCTCGCGTTAAAAATATGTATTTAGCTCATGAAATGTCTTGCTGAGTAACATTTCCATTTCGGTATATATTTGGCAGTCAGAAATGTTGCTGACGTGGGGGGGGGGGCATAATTTTGAAGAATAAGGGTACTAGCAAAAAGCATGTTAGTCGTTAGTGAGAAGCGAGAGATAGCAGTCACTTCTCTGGGGGCGGCGACGGCGTCAACTGTTTGTTAAAGTTTTGGTTAATGATTTTCATCGCAGAAATGTGATTAACCCTTTCATAGATTTTGAATATACTGATATGAATCATTATGAAGCTAAGTTAAGTCATTCTGCACCATGTTCGCTCGACCCTTTACCTTAGGGTCAAGGTCACTGTCATGGAAATTTTGCGTCGAAGTTTTGGTTAAAAATGGGGGGGGGGGGATTTTTATTTTTTTAAAGTTTGTACGTCTGTACGTCATGGCTACCAAACCCCTGTCTGTCCTTCTTGCCTTCTCTACCATGGATCTGGTTAACATTAAAATTGGTACTAGTGCACGTAGTGACGAGGTACAATATGGGAATATCTTTGAAACCCCACCCCTAGGAGGTAAATGGACGGGCCAAACAAAGTTATACAAGTAATGTCAGTTATAAGGGTAGTCTTTACTGCTGCGATACCAAGCATACGGTACCTAGGGGTTTATCTTGGGTCACGGGAAATGAGAGGAAACGGGTGAAAAGAGTCGAATTTTTCCTATGTATTATTGTTGTAAATGAAACGAGACGTGCCGTCTGAGTTTCATTCACAGTTTTGGAAATATCACTGCTTTGACAAATTAATCATGGTAAAACGTCAAGATTTTAGTGGACATTTTATTTTGCATTCTGCAGAACGAAATTCAGTCTTTGGATGTTTGATTGGTGACATGCTTATAATCTTGCCTGCATTATTTTGGACATGCAGCCCTCAAGCCAAACATCTAAACTGAATTTATTAATGTTCACTTTCGTTTCATTCTAATAATTAATATCTTACGACAATGTTGCCGTGATATGTCCGTTGAAACCAAGACATGTCTAAATTTTCTTCGGAATTGTGAATTCATTTAAAAGAAATTTAAACGATTCTGAAGGTTTTTGTATATTGTATATGATTTTTGTTTTCATGCATTGTTTATAGTTTCAAGTAAGATGTTTTTTTCTTTTTTCAGAAGCAAATTATACGAATATTTCTGGGTAAGTAACATTTTCTTTGCGAGCAAACACACCTGTCTCGATCTAAAATTCTCTGTATTACAAAATAATTATCATCCATTACTTCTGATCTCTGATATTGGAAAAGAAAGCCTGAACACGATTTTAAATGACATAGTATGAAAATTGTGTAGTGTTATTAATTTGTTTTCTAATTTAGATCACAGAACGTCCATCACTATGAGATGCTACAAGAGAATCGCCGTGACCCGGATCAGGATAAACACTACGACAAAATTCAGATAAATGTTACAACAGTGTCTAAGGATGCTGTTACAACAGTGTCTAAGGATGCTGCCACGGCTGGTAAATTATACACTGAATTTATTCACATCCTTTTAAATGATGTGTTTAATATGTCCAATTATTTAACTTAATTTTTTTTTCATAAAACCGTCGTACAAAATGGCTCCGCTGGTATATACTGCATTCACTCATTTTTCCCATTGTTCATCTTGCTCAGCTCCTCAATCAGGAGTCAGATATTGAAACAAGTTTTTATTTTTAATTTGTGATAGAGATTTGTGTGCTTCATCTTACTAACTGTCTATAAAGAACCACATAAACGTTGTTGGCCATTAAGTACATATGTATATGGATAATTATGTTGTATTTAGCAGTGAATGCTGGGCATTAAGTACATATGTATGTGGTTAATTGTGTTGTATTTAGCAGTGAATGCTGGCCATTAAGTACATATGTATATGGTTAATTATGTTGTATTTAGCAGTGAATGCAGGGCATTAAATACATATGTATGTGGTTAATTATGTTGTATTTAGCAGTGAATGCTGGGCATTAAGTACATATGTATGTGGTTAATTGTGTTGTATTTAGCAGTGAATGCTGGCCATTAAGTACATATGTATATGGTTAATTATGTTGTATTTAGCAGTGAATGCAGGGCATTAAGTACATATGTATGTGGTTAATTATGTTGTATTTAGCAGTGAAGTTTCCGTTTGCAGGACACCGGAAAGTTAGCTGCTGATTTTGAATTTCTTCTATTCCGATGACTGTTTTCCGTATTAAGGACATATTCAGCAGTCCAATTCAAATAAATCATTGTAATTCTATTTAGGCATTTCTACCAAATGTGTGACAAATACTTAAATCTTCGACATCCCCGAACGATTGAACAAATTTACAAATTTCTGAAATACTTTTTAAAATATTTCTGACAATCCGAGACGTATGTTATAAATAAACAATACAGCTGTATAGAGTAATTTGAAACAGTAACATTTTAAAATATTTGGCAATACCTGTCAAGGAATATCACAAACTTAAGTTCTTTATATACGTAAAACGTCATCATTCCCATTCACTATAACCCGAAAGCAGGGGATACGTTCACCTGCTATAATTTCCTCACGTGTACAAGAAAGAATTTTTCACAACCCTAAATATATAAGAAGAGTCGAAACATACACCGCTTAAAATTAACCTCTATGGAATACAATGTCTCTAAGAGACGTTGATTTATTTGTTACACTGTCTTTTGAGGCAGCCTCAGAAAATACAAAAGTCAAGAGGGTGGTAAAATCCCATACACACTGTCAAAGACAGTGTAACGAATTTATTAATACAAAAGTCAAGAGGGTGGTAAAATCCCGTACACCCTGTCAAAGACAGTGTAACGAATTTATTACACCCTTATGGCTTTCTTTGCTTCTCTAACGTAGCAGTAAATAGAAACAAATGACGTGGCATAAATTGAAAAGAAAAATTTACTTTAAAAAAACTGTAAACGTTTCAAACAATTTGAGAATGCAATATTTAAACCAGAAAAATTTACATTGAAACAACAGTTAGTCAGTTTATCAATCAATTAAGAGATTCAGCTTTGTCGAAAATTGAAAGCTCTGATTTCCAGTACATCTTTGTTGAAACATTATATGAATCGATCCTATTTTGCATCCGTTTAATACAGGGTAATTTCTTCTCCTTTAAACGGAGGTTTGATAATTTGTTATATGAGATACATTTCCCACACTAACCGTTTCATCAAAGTGATAGAACAGCTGATCAATGTCAATTCCACCTGTATACAAACTGAAATAATTTAAAGTGGTTTCCACCCTTTGAAAAGGGACAACACTCTTGATAGAAGCCACGTTTGCAGTAGAATTTTGAGTATTCTGATAAATAATATTACTTACTTCCCATTGACGTAATATCGCTGTGACTGTATAATAGTAGATTTTTATTTGCTTCAATTATGTTGTACATATTCGAAAATACTATAAATGTTTCGAAAAATATATCTAATAATTATAAATTTCTATTCGATAAAATGGAGGCGGCCATTTTCTTTATATTTAGGCCGTTGCCATAGACGCTATTCGTACACACCGCGAATATACCATGTGATTTTCATAAACACCGTCCAAAATTCCGTGAGAACTGCAAATATCGTATCCTATGCATTGGCTATTTGAAAAATCCAATAAATAGAAATTTCTCTAAGTAGTTATAAAATAGTTTCCACATCAAGCAATTTAACAAATATGATTCCTCTACAAATTCTTTCTCTTTCAGAAACAGGAAATTTATGAAAATGGGAAAATCCATGATGTACGCTGCATGTACAGGATGAAGGACGCTGCAAATTATTGGAACATTTGTACTGTTGTTACTTTCAAAAGACAAGGAAATTTACGATAAGGAAAACTTAATTTTATATAAGCTCGTTTTTAACATCCGATGTAAAGTAAAGTTTGATACAATAGGTGATTACAGCTACTTTAGAAAGAGTTGTTTATGTATTATTGCGTCTTTTACCTCTCGATAAGACGTTCGAATGGTCGAGCAAACTGGTTTTTAACCAATAATCCTCACTTTCTGTTCATATACTTTGATATAAAAATGGCCGTACCATCCAACCTGAAAACCTGAAAAACTCTAAACAATCGAAAACTCTAACAAAAAATTTGGACCCGCAGCTGTCCGAGTTTTAGAAGATCTACTGTAGTTGGTTTGTCCTTGAGTTGATATAAGTCACTAAAAAAGTATGTAATCTAATCTTCGAGATTAAACTGGTTACCATTTTGCTAACGTGGTGCTTTGCAGAAAGGTTGTATGGTGTACAAGGCGGTCAATAACCTTGTACGTTGTTATCGGTCTTATCTCACAAACACTAATGTATGACTATAACGACCTTCGTTCTTTTACCAAAATGTATGTTTTTATTCCACATACATACATACATACATACATACATACATACATACATACATACATACATACATACATATGTAGTTTGTATACTTTATCATTGATTGATTGGGATTTTACGGCAAACCAGCACTGTAAGGCTATATAGCGCCACTATATATACTTTTTCATGAGTACCATGTGGGAGATCAGATTGAAGACATTATTATTATTATTATTATTATTATTATTATTATTAACGGTAGAACTGCATTCATTCTCAATGTTCTAATACCAAAATTCATACGAAGAGTTTCCCAACATCACCGACATTTTATAACTTTCTAAAATGGCAAATGATTATATATTATTTCAAGGTTTAATGACTGTAACTTTATTCCGATAAATATTTCTTAAACTAAAAGAATCAGATTTGGAGTCTGCGTTGACTTCTAGCACTCAGAAAATTTCGTGACTTTGGGGCCTAGCACGTGCGCAATATCATTACCTACTTGAATATCATTACCTACTTGAATATCATTACCTACTTGAATCTGCAAAATTGACTTAACCATAAGACCCTTGACCTCGCTACTGTTTGTACGTAGTCGAACAGTGTGACCGGATATGTTATTCTCAGAGGGAAATATAAGGTTTTGAGCTACAAATTAGCCTACTTCCATTCATATGTCTCATACCATTCTCATCAACAATGTCGTAATAATCTGAATAATTACATTTTTATCGATATTTAGAAAGAAATCATTGCAACGCAATACGAAGGATTGAAGTTAGTCCAATAACGGCAGGACGTACAAACTAGGATTTATTGGAAGAAATAAATATTTGATCAAGGTATGATTGTCAGAAATATCCCTATATGTTCGTGAACAATAAGCTAACAAGTGCAAAATAACACTAGCATATATACTTGTGGAAGTACTGTTTCCTTTTGAAAAATGGAGAACATTGATAATAGTAAAATATCCACAAGTGCAGAAAAAAGCTGGTTGTTTTATTTTCACATTTTATAATAAACCATGGAAGTTATTTATGGTAATGCCAGCGTGCAGTGAGTAGTATTCTGGTAATTTCGCTTGTTTTGTTTCTCTCTCTCTCTCTCTCTCTCTCTCTCTCTCTCTCTCTCTCTCTCTCTCTCTCTCTCTCTCTCTCTCTCTCAATTATTTGTTTTTATCGAAGGTATATTCAGTTGTTCAAAATTTTTTACCAGCTAAGTTTGAACTTAAATCCCTAACTGTTGTATACACATTGTCTGGAAAAATTTCTTAAGCAGGAAAGTCAAGATTGATTGTTAAAACTATTTATTTTATCTAGTCAGTGAATCAGTTACTTTTCCGAAAGATATAATTTTTCACTCGAGCTTTTTTTTTCTTCAATAGACATCGACAACATTATGACAAACAAATTGTCAATCGCTTAACGCGATGTCGACCTCTCACGCAAGAGAACCACGTACGAATCCCACTATGAAATTTTTTTCCTTTCTTTTTTCCCCAAGTATGTGCTGTTTTTGCCTTGAATTAGGAAAGAGACACATGTTACTATTCATATTTGTTGTGCGAATATACAGTAGAACATAAGTGGTAAACAGCTGACATTACGGTAAGAAATCTGCAACTTCTATCTGTTATACAATTAAGCTGCCCAACACGATTGAGCATAAAATGAAAAGAAAATTTGCTTGTTCCGAGTGCATAACGGATATATTTCATCTCGTTGGTTAAAACAAAAAAAAAAACAACAACAAAAATCCTGTATTTTCACCCGCTCGATGAATTATATCCATTATTCACTCTATACAAGCAAATATCCAGTACATAATAATCGACAATGAAAATAGCAGGAATATTGGTCATGCTTATAGCAGGCGATTGACATTACTGATATGCCCTAGGAATAGACCTGATGATTGGTTACTTGGTTTTAGGAATAGACCTGATGATTGGTTACTTGGTTCTAGGAATCGACCTGATGATTGGTTACTTGGTTCTAGGAATCGACCTGATGATTGGTTACTTGGTTCTAGGAATCGACCTGATGATTGGTTACTTGGTTCTAGGAATCAACTTGATGATTGGTTAATTGGTTATTCTTTAGCGGCAATTTCAACATAGTTTTGACTATATCATGCCGAGGAAATGGGAGCTAAGTGCCTTTTCCAAAGACATTACGAGGCAGCCGACCCGGACTGGGGTGGAAGAGTGTCGAACCCACGACCCTTGGATTACGAGTCCGACACTCTACCAACGATCTAAAGCTATATATATATATATATATATATATATATATATATATATATATATATATATATATATATATATATATATGTGTGTGTGTGTGTGTGTGTGTGTGTGTGAGTGTGAGTGTGTGTGTGTGTGTGTGTGTGTGTGTTACGTGCGGCAGAGTGCGTTTTTCTAAGTATGCATTGTACTAACCTAAGCTAATAGTTTCATGATAGGTTTTAACATATTCCGTCACTAAAATAAGTTCATCTCACATTTAAAGCTTTCATTCAGTTTTCTTTCCCCCATTTGTTCTTCTTACTGTAATGTTGTCATATTGTCTGGATTTTTTTGTTTTTACGCCCCGGCCATTTTGTTCTGACATATGACGATATGTTACCAAGTTCGTTTCATCGTAACAACTCAAATTCTCCATGATCTAGCATTACCAAAGTCTGTAAGCAGCTTGCATTTGAGGTATTAAAGAAGCCTAATGATATTGGGGTCAATAAGGCAAAGGTCAGTGTCACTGTGACTGAATGAAGAAACATGGTTTCTGCACAATAACATTAGTTCTACGTCATAGACTTAGTCCGAATTTTGTAGATGGTCAAGACGTCAAAGGTCGTCACTGTGACTAAAAGAAGAATATTGGATTATACACAACATTACTTCTGCATCACAAATGTAGACCAAACTTTGTGGCTGGCTCGTACTTGAGATAAGAAAGAAACCTTCTGATCTTCGGGTAACAAGTTCAAAGGTTCCGCACAATAACTTTAGCTCTACATCACAGACCTGGACAACACTTTGTGGATGGCTTACACTTGGAGTAAGTGTAGAAGTCTATTGATGCTAGGGTCAAAAAGTCAAAGGTCAAGATCACTGGCTAGACCTTGTACTTTCACCAAAGTTTATTGATGTCTTCCACTTTGGGTAAAAAAAAGCCTATTAATCCAGGGGTCAAAAGGTCAATGGTGAAGGTGAAGGTCACTGTGATTGAAAGAAAAAACATGTTTTTGCCTAATAACTTTAGTTCTCGACCGCATGGAAAATTAAAGGCTATCTTTAGAGGAGCAGAAAAAGCCTTTTAATTATGCATGTAATCTTTTCATGTTAATATGCTGTCATGCAATAAAAAGTTTTCCATTACTAAATAATTATTCTTTGGGTTGAGATGCTTTATTACACAAGCAATCACTCATCTTAAGGTAAGTATCCTCTTTCAATGACAGACCTGATGTGCATTATGTACTATGTTGCACAGTAGAACACAGCTGTCGCTCTCAAATATTCTATAGAAAAGTGTGACCCCGTTATTAGATATAAATGAAAAGTTCCAAGCTTGAAGGTGATCTTTGTAAATATACCAGAAGAAGAAAAAGAAAAACATCAATGTTACTAGTGTTTACGCCTTTGATTATGTTCTTGAAGAAATAAGTTTCCTAGGTTACCACCATGATATATTTCTCTAACGCACTGTTATATATGAAAGAGATTTTATGTCGATATATTCTCACATGAAGGTATGTTCTTTAAGTGGAATAAATATCCTCTCCTATATACTTCCATGGCTAAAATGACAAATACATTCATGGATTCCGACCTACCCATCTGTCTAACGCACATACATACATACATACATACATACATACATACCTACATACATACATACATACATACATACATACATACATACATACATACATACATACATACATACATACATACATACATACATGCATGCATACATACGTACATGTATACATACATGCAAGCATGCATATATACATACACACGTACGTATACATACATACATACATACATACATACATACATACATACATACATACATACATACTGAAGTGCTGAGATAAGGAGATTTTTGAGACTAACCCAGATTGTCTCCCTTGAAAATATGTAATCAATGCCACGACTTGCGTGTGTTTTTATATAGGTGCTTATATTTTTACCTGGGCTCGTCTGCTCTCGGTCTGCCCACCTTTGTCAGCATAATACGACCTGAGCTAACAGTTTGACTTGCAGATCTTGGGAGAATAAATATCTTCGCCTGCTGCAGCAACCCAATAGATCTGAATGGTACCAAAACAGGTAAATATTTCTATATTTTTACCATCCTTACCTTGAACAGATCGGCCCATCAACCATTATTACTTCACTAACAGGTATTGATCATTTATAACTCTTCAGGCTTGAAGTTGAGACCAAATATCAATGTGTATAAATTCCTTTCTATGTTTACTCTAACTTCTCATTACTCCGTCTGTCACCGAGTCTATCACCATCGTTGTAACAGCTCGCTTGTCTGTCTGTCTCTCCATATCTGTGTCTAAGCATATTTGTGCCTCTTCGAACGTATATTTAAAGGTCTTTTGCGTCGGTCTGCATGTCCGATTCTTCGTTCTCTTTCTTTGCCTCTGCATGTATTAGTCTATGCCTGTTTGTCTGTCTGTCTGTATATCTGTCCCACTCTCAAGCTGTCAGAAGCTCTGCACACGTTTTCGTATGGGTCAACCCACCTCTTACTATTACATCTAACATATCAAGGAAGAATTCTCAGTGACTTTAGGTGAATTCTCAGTGAATTAAGGTGGATTCTCAGTGAATTATGGTGAATTCTTAGTCCGAATCGTTTCATGTAATTCAGTTACGCTGTAAATTATGTTCCCAGAGACCCTTAGATGGTGACGTAAATTGAGGGTCACGTCACGTGTACGTGTATGTCCATCTAGATTTGCGAAGCGGGAAAGTAAAGCTGTGTTGTCTGTTATGTAAGGCATTCTTGCTTTACCTCTTGTCAATAATAGGCATGTACTATATACATGTACTATGACCATGTATTGCATGTACCACAAAACTCAAATTCAAAATATTAGACATAAACGAGGTTATTTTTGTCACCCCAGACAATCCCCATCCACCCTCCCCCTCTCTCTCTCTCTCTCTCTCTCTCTCTCTCTCTCTCTCTCTCTCTCTCTCTCTCTCTCTCTCCATTGCTTATAAACTCTCGCTCTCCCTCCATTGCTTCTAACTTGTTAACGCTAAACACGCAATACGGTTTCTATTGATGATCCTATCAGGTAGCAGTCTTCAGATGTTTCAGGCAAACAGGGAGAATTATTAATTAGTTTCAGATGGTAAAAGTAATTTGGTCTTTAATCAGGAAAATGGATTTTGTTAAATGTTAATGCAGTTCAAGATTTATTAGTATTTTACCACATTCTTTTCTTTTCTTGTGGATCCTATGGTTTGGACTGATATTTGAGAAGCTATTTGACAGCAAATTTTAAACACTCGGCAATAAAATCATACAGAGATAGTTACTTGAGATTTTTTTATCTCAGTTATTCTAAATGCCTTTAAAATCTAGATGTTGTTGAAATTTGTTTTTCATTTGCATGCCAAAAAATGTTGTAAACATTTTCTACATTACGTGTTCCTTTTTATTGAGAATGCGTTGTACCTTTGACTATTTCATCTAATCGTTTATGACATTTGCATTTCACCATAGACCAGGCGTTTAGAACTAGACAATACACTTTTTAACAGTCAATTATTTTGATATTTAACTAAATAATCATCTTTTTTTACGCAGTTTAGTCTTGCTGAGATATCTGTGATAAAGTGAGAACAAAAGAATTTGACCTTTCACATTTTCAAAAAGCATTCACGTTTTGAATTTCTCCGCCAGTCAATTTATTTTCTTTTGTGTGTGTGTGTGTGTTGTTTTTTTTTGTTTTTTGTTTTTCCAGTAACGATAAGCTGTGTCAGACATTATAGGATTTAAGCTGAGGTAGGATGATTTAAAGCCGGAACAAGGCCAAAGTCTCTCTTTAAAAAAAAATTTTAAAAAAATAAATATTGACATGGATTGCACAATAAGTTCTGAAAATTTACACACCATGCTTTCTCGACTGCCCAGTGCCGTTGTATTGTCACCTTTGCATGTTTGAGCTGGAGGAAACCCGAGAAACTAGAAGAAATTACCGACCATGGATGGGTAATTACGTATCCTTAAATGTGGATCGAACCCGGGACCATAGAGGTGCATAGTAAGCTCGAGACCGCTGAGCTATTCAGAACGAAGAGACAGACGGAGGGTATCATAATTTCGCCGACGCAAAAGCGTGGTGATAATAAATCTATAAAAAAATTAACAAAAAATTTTATCAACCACAGTCTTTTTGTCCACGGATACTACATGCATACATCGGTATGCCAATAATCCGTAGACTGAGCTAGTTAACACCTTGTCTTAGTCCCCAATTTAAAACATGATATTATAAACCGTTGTAATACACAAACAAAGCTCATGTTATCCATTATTATATCAAAGGGTGAGCGACTCTATTCTAGAGTTCACATTCTTTCGATAAGAACTTCACAAATATTGGCAATAAACCCATGTCGTTCAAAAGCTTTAATCAGATTTTTTTACGGAATCAAATCATGTTGTGATCGAGGTGTCGTGGTTCACAGATTCAAGTATAGATACTGGAATTACCCAACTTGCGAGCCGTCACGCAGTTTTGGTGTGGGACATAATCCTGGATAGTTAACGGGTAAGATATCTGACCAGGTGTTACAAGACAAGGCTGCGTGAGTATTATGAAAGATTGGGAACACGTTAAAAATGAGTCTGAGTATGAGGGGGGGGGGGGGAGGTATTCTTTTTAATGCACAAATCACAATTTTCGGTCCTGCTTATATCTTGCCCAAACATCTGTCAATCAGTTGTATCTAAATTGAATTGTGTGGTCAAGTCGAAATGGTGCAAACAATCAATACCTAATGCAGTCACAATAACGCAGTACTGACCCAACGATGTGTGAAAGTCTGTTGAATGGAAGTCAATTTGCCTGCATGTGCTTCGATATTTTGACTGCATTAGGCATTGACTGTTTGCACCATTTCGACTTTAGTTGTAGTTGATCCAACTTTAATTGAAAAATGGGTCCTCACATCTTGTATTAGATACACTCAACGGCAGAACTGGCTGTCAACATTGCCTTCTTTTATCTTTTTGTTTCTTTTCTTTTTTTTTAAAGTAAAGTTGTCAGTGCACCTGGATGAGAACACACACACACACCATTATCGATCCATATGTGCCGCGACAGGGCATCGAACCACGGGCATCACGGGACCTTGGTAGTTTCATGAATATACATTTTTAAGATTTGGGCAGGACTTGTTTTACTGGTCCGCCATGTTGGAGGGCCAAGTCTATTTTTTTCTATAGCATTTCAGTATAGTTTCATTTCAGTTACGTTATTATCTTCAGTACAAAATATGTCCAAATCTTCAGCATGGGTACACTGGAATTATTATAGATCTTCTAGCCTGCTAGCATTAAGGAACGAATGGTCAAGTAAATTGCTGTGTTAAAGTTTTTTTTTAGAACCGTAATCTTTAAATAAATTTATGTATACAAACTATCTAAAGACCTCCAACATGACGATAAATTAAAGACAGAGAACACACTATGTGTAATAAAATGTCTACACCAAAAGTTCGTCATCCACGGACTCTTTTAATTAAATATCGGTCGTGGTCCACGTTTCCATGCACCTTTACTGCTATTGTACACAATGCAACAGAATTTGCGTCTTTGAGATGTGGCCTTAAGACTTGGACAGGCACCCATATGTCGCAAGCAACCTTACGGACTATTCAAGTTATAGATACAAATATGAAATCCTCCTCAGATCTATATCAAAAAGCAATTAAGGCGAATGAGAATGATGAATGCTATATCAAGGCTATTAAAGAAATGCATGATTGCAGATGTTACATAATATGCTTTGAACTGATTCAAAATAGCTCCGTTATTGCCATGTTTAATCAATCATACAGGCTATTTACACAGAACATAATGTGAAATAGGGACTGCATTGCCCCATGGAACCATTTGCAACACGTTAACCCATTTCTGATTTTATGCTTTCTTTTTGTTTGTAGCAGATAAAAAAATGAGCTTAAAATAACTGTCCGCTTTTCTTCACCACAGGCAAATAGGCCTGCTAATACATGCTGCAAAGGATCAAATATAAGTAGGACTAGTGTGGCAAATACCTGCGAGATGTACCTGGTGCAGTCCCTCTAAGGGACCGACAATTAAATTGTCGGGGAAGGGGTTTGGGGGATTTTTTGAGAAACAAATCTCCAGCCCGCAAATGCTTGAAAGAAATACTCTTGCTTATTGTCAAATTTTTTTTTAAAAATTCGGGTTAGTTGAAAAAATAAATGCTTGAGATAAATGAAAAAATATATATATCCACGTTGAAAAGAACCCCCGCCCACCCACACCCACCCCCAAAAATTAAATGGTCGATCCCTAAGAATTAGACAGGGAAGCCACGGTAGCTCAGTTGGTAGAGCGTCAGACTCGTAATCCAAGGGTCGCGGGTTTGATACCCGTCTAGGCTAGCCCGGGTCGACTGCCTTGGTGTGTCCTTGGGAAAGGCACTTAGCTCCCATTTCCTCGGCATGATATAGTCAATAATGTGTTAAAAGTGCCGTTAACACCAACAAAAACGAAAACTAAGAAGTAGTTAACCTTTATGAGGGGAAGTGGGTGATATAATGCGGGTTAGACTGATGACTTTTGCGCGCATTCAAAATGTTGCTTCCGTTTTTGTTGTTCTTGTTCTTTTAAAACTAAATGTAGAGTATTCGGTTTGTCTTTTGATAATGTATGACACTGTGTAATGAGATTGGTGGATTAGTCAAGTTTATATGCAATATGATTTACAATCATACCTCTCCCCTCCCACCCAGTACTAAATATTGACTGCTTCTCTGCCTTCTCTGTACAAGACCTACAAGTATGGTTCTGTTCTTTCCGACCTTGTACATCAACCTACAGCACGCTGCACTCTATACAAGTATCTTTCGGTGCACTCCAGATATGCCCTAGCTCTTGTAGATATTTTTCATCCATTTGGGGCTTTTTTCGATACATTTTTCCTCTTTCTCTTTTGATTCATTGCTCCAGCAGAGCAACTGAGTTTGGATTAGGTTATTTCCTCCTCCGATGACACATAAAGAATATCTGTCTATCTATCGATCAAGCTAGCTGGCTACCTATCTACATATCCACCTACCTAACTAACTACCAACCTACGCATCCACCACCCTCCTATCTACCTGCAGAAAGAAAGAAATTATTTTCTCTTGCTGTAAAAAAATAAAAAATCGGGATACATTTTCATGCTAACAACAAGGGTAATACCTGATGTACTTGGACATGTGTATGTATTTCTACACTGTTTTATTTGGTGATTTTAACAGTTGTTTTGCAACAAGGTTTACGCACACTCTAGAAACCGCAGTTATAAATCATTGTTATTTTGCAGAAGGTTGGATAACGCTGTCTGCACATTGGTCTTTATAAAGTACTTTTTCACAAAATGTGTCAATGGCCCCTTTTCCAGCCGAAGTCTCATATGCCTGTCTTCACTCAGATGGTGAGCTCTATTTGCAGTTGCCACAAAAAAGAGAATTTAAGCGGCATATCCAGACTAAAGGCTTTTTGGGATTTTTTTTTTTCCTTTTTTTTTTTCTATCATTGTGGTATGTATATTATCTATATAGTGAACCATTACAGTAACGCTATTGCATGCGGGCAACCTTTAACTTATGCGTTAGTCTCTGGGACCGAATGGAATGGATTGCGCTCTGTTCAGAATACTAATGTTTAATCAATATTTTACATGGATAATTCAATTTACGACAGTCATTGACACGGGTGAAGCAAATCACAGCCTAATGTTGACAAATCGACCAGATAAAGTATAAGTGAGTTAAGGATCATTTCTTACGCATAAAACAGGTGATATAGGTATTAAATATTTTTCTTTTCAATACTTAAGTACAAGGTACAAATTTAAATGCAGCATTTTAATAGGAACTGTGCCGTATAATATAGCTTTTATAAATGTCTCTAATCTTTTTATAAGTAAATTTTTAAATTAAATTTCACAAGACAGGTATGGTAAATAAACCGGTTTTTTCTATAATTTTGCTTTTAACTGTTGTATCGAAAAAAAGTTACTTGTATGGCACAACAGACTTGTCTTATCGCTCAAGGAAACTTTTAATTGCGGCGTTCGTTCTTTTTAAAACAATCAGCACAGAGATTGTTAGAACCTAATAATATTTGAGTGCTTTTTACAAAATTTTATTTCTAACAGTTTACGACATTCTGGGGCCAGGGATTAATATCAGTTTACGACATTCAGAGGCCAGGGATTAATATTATATACATACTGCAGCAAGATCTTCCAATTATTCTTGCTCGTTTTTACTTACTTCATTCTTACTTGATCCAAAGTCAGACCTAAGCATTCTGCATTTGCAGACCTCTTTTTGTAAATAATTCACAATACGTTTAGAGTTCATATGGTAGTCTGATGGAAGAATTGCAAACTTATTCAACATGTAAGTAAATTTTGGGGTACCGATAAAATTCAAAGACAATAATTTCACACTGCTAAAACCGTGTCCTCGGTATTTCCGTTGACACAAGACTCATTTCCCTAGACACGAGGAAGACACGTGCTTTCAGTGTGAACTTTTGTTATATTTCCTCCGAATTCGGGGTATATATGTGTAGATTTATTTCCTACAGTAATTGTCGGTTATTAATTTGGGGTATATATGTGCAGATTTATTTCCTACAGTAATTGTCGGTTATTAATTTGGGGTATATATGTGCAGATTTATTTCCTACAGTAATTGTCGGTTATTAATTTTGGGGTATATATGTGTAGATTTATTTCCTATAGTAATTGTCGGTTATTAATTTGGGGTATATATGTGTAGATTTATTTCCTACAGTAATTGTCGGTTATTAATTTGGGGTATATATGTGCAGATTTATTTCCTACAGTAATTGTCGGTTATTGTCATGACTTCTGGTAAAGTTTCACTTGGAAACTCCGTCTCTTTTGTGGTGAAAATGTATTATCTTTAGTAGTATCATTATTAGTATTATTGGCATTGTGTCATGAAATTTATTTTTGTGGCTTCGGGAATACCATTTATAGCTAAATTTTAAATAAAATAAACAGCGGGTCATGCAAATACAGTATTCCTATCTCAGTAACAAAAATCATGTTGCAAATGAAATGCTAAATGTTTCGCTATGTCCAGTTATGAGAGACGGGTACAATTTTTTGATGTGCTGTTATTCGCTGTTTTCGAATTGGTGCAATGTACTCTGATACCCTGTTATGGGATTTTGTGATTTGACGGTGCTGCGAAATTCGTTGTTTTGAAAAGCCCATCTATGTTCATGTTTTAGGAAAGATAAACTTTCATAGATCCGGTCAATTCTCATAATAAATAGTTTGGTCTTCCTGATATAAACAGACATCACACCTACTAACATTCACAAGCCACACCCAAAATAGCACGTTTACCCGTCCACCACCACCACCACCCTCTCCTCTCTCTCTCTCTCTCTCTCTCTCTCTCTCTCTCTCTCTCTCTCTCTCTCTCTAAAAACAAACGAAGGAGCTGAATTTGCAAAACTTTACATGAGTGGTGTGTGCGTGTGTAATTGAGGTGTTATTTGAAATATTTTGGATGCCCCGCCTTATTGGTTTGAACTTTAATTATAAAAAGCATTTAATGTTTGTCTTTTATCTTGTTGTCTGGTTTACATTTATCTTAATCAGTCCCTGACGCATACTAGCCCTTGCTGGATCCAGTGCACTTGAAGGGGCTGTTATTCGGCATATTATACATACACGCACACACACACACACACATATATATATATATATATATATATATATATATATATATATATATATATATATATATATATATGATTCTAAAATTACATTTATGGATTTCGATGCAGTATTCGATGACTTTATAAAAACTTTCATGATTATTGACTCCAATGACTCCTCCATTAAATTTATCTGATCATTAAGCAAATCTTTCTAGGGTCTTTATAAACAAAAGGGTCCATTCTAGGGTCTTTATAAACAAAAGGGTCCATTCTAGGGTCTTTATAAACAAAAGGGTCCATTCTAGGGTCTCTATAAACAAAAGGGTCCATTCTAGAGCCTGTATAAACAAAAGGGTCCATTCTAGGGTCTTTATAAACAAAAGGGTTCGTTCCGCTTAACTTGCATGCTGCTGCTGCCGATACATTCAGCTTCTTTGCGTCCAAGTAAAGCTATTAGGTTTTAATTCATTCTTACATTTTATGGGATAGTGTCTAGCATGTTTTGAAGCATTTAATGTGATATGTACCATGTAAACTCACTATGGAATAGTGTCTAGCATGTTTTGAAGCATTTAATGTGATATGTACCGTGTACACTCACTATGGAATAGTGTCTAGCATGTTTTGAAGCATTTAATGTGATACGTACCGTGTACACTCACTATGGGATAGTGTCTAGCATGTTTTGAAGCATTTAATGTGATATGTACCATGTAAACTCGCTATGGGATAGTGTCTATCATGTTTTGAAGCATTTAATGTGATATGTACCGTGTACACTCACTATGGGATAGTGTCTATCATGTTTTGAAGCATTTAATGTGATATGTACCGTGTACACTCACTATGGAATAGTGTCTAGCATGTTTTGAAGCATTTAATGTGATACGTACCGTGTACACTCACTATGGGATAGTGTCTATCATGTTTTGAAGCATTTAATGTGATATGTACCGTGTACACTCACTATGGAATAGTGTCTAGCATGTTTTGAAGCATTTAATGTGATATGTACCGTGTACACTCACTATGGAATAGTGTCTAGCATGTTTTGAAGCATTTAATGTGATATGTACCGTGTACACTCACTATGGAATAGTGTCTAGCATGTTTTGAAGCATTTAATGTGATATGTACCATGTAAACTCGCTATGGAATAGTGTCTAGCATGTTTTGAAGCATTTAATGTGATATGTACCATGTACACTAACTATGGGATAGTGTCTATCATGTTTTGAAGCATTTAATGTGATATGTACCGTGTACACTCACTATGGAATAGTGTCTAGCATGTTTTGAAGCATTTAATGTGATATGTACCGTGTACACTCGCTATGGAATAGTGTCTAGCATGTTTTGAAGCATTTAACGTGTTATGTACCATGTAAACTCGCTATGGGATAGTGTCTATCATGCTTTTAAGCATTTAATGTGATACGTACCGTGTAAACTCGCTATTAAATAGTGTATAACATGTTTTGAAGCATTTAATATGCTATTTACTGTATACACTCGCTATGGGATAGTGTCTATCATGTTTTGAAGCATTTAATGTGCTATTTATCGTATAAACTCGCTATGGGATAGTGTCTAACATTTTTTGAAGCATTTAATGTGATATATATATATATCGTATAAACTCTCTATGGGATAGTGCCTATCATGTTTTGAAGCATTTATGTGCTACTTACCGTATAAACTCGCTATAGGATATTGTCTAGCATATTTTGAAGCATTTAATGTGCTATTTACCGTATAAACTCGCTATGGGATAGTGTCTATCATGTTTTGAAGCATTTAATGTGATATTTACCTATAAACTCGCTATGGGACAGTGTCTATCATGTTTTGAAGCTTTTGATGTGCTATTTACCGTATAAACTCGCTATGGGATAGTGTCTATCGTGTTTTGGAGCATTTAATGTGCTATTTACTGTATAAACTTGATATGGGACAGTGTCTATCATATTTTGAAGCATTTAATGTGCTATTTACCGTATAAACTCGCTATAAGTCGAGTCCAACTGCAAACTGCCCGGCCCAGGTCTGCCGTCGCATAATGGGTCTATGCAGTTTGTTAGGAGTAATCAGTAGAACAAACGAGATAGACCCTGATCTGCAGAAGCATTATGTGACGCAAGATAAAGGTCTATGTTGTTTGTAGTTGGACTCGATGTATACGCGAGTATATACGGTACTTATTGTTTGGGTTTCGATGGCGTAGAAAATGAATTGTACGATCAGTATGTATTCATGATCTTCTTCAAAGTCATGGCATGTTTTGTTTTGTTTTTTTTTTTTTCTCTCTTCTCTCATCCTTCTTACCGTCAAAGAATCGCTAGGCATTGTCCGCGGACAGGTTTGAGATGTCTTTATCAACATATTCAACCAGAAATTTGTTTGAACTTTTGAAAATGGAATCCTTGCTTGGCTTAGTCTTTTGTGCAATCGGCTGGTAAAAAAGTGAGAGTAATATATTCTATATAAATTAATAAATCAAATAAATAATAATAATAATAATAATAATAATAATAATAATAATAATAATAATAATATTTTATAATAATAATAATAATATATTGTGCTTGTGTCAAAATTTTTTAATTGTTTGTAGCTTAAATGTTGACAATAAACAATATATTTTCTGTGATCCCTTAAAATATAACTATTGAAAGATATATTCCTTGCGGACCACTTTTTGTTAATTTGTTTTAATCATTCGCAATAAATTCAGGGTTTATATGGTAGTCTAATGAAGGAATTACAAACTCAATGACATCTTAAACACGTAGGCCTATATTCACCAGTGTCACTCATGCTAAACACCATTTATCTAAACGTGTAACGCTTGATGACGCAATATCGTGAGTGACGTAAGATGTTTACAAGTAGTAGCAGATCAGCGAAAATTAATTGTTACAAAATAGTTTTACTGTAAAACTGAGTAGCCGCGAATAAAGACAGGTATGCGCTATGTTCTTGATTAAGAACCAACAGAAAATGATTGGGTTAACTTTAGACTAAACAATCGAACACATCTGATCTCTAAATCTCTAAATCAAGTTATAATACAAGCTGTAGGATCCCTTCCTTGTAATCCCCCCCCTCTCTCTCTCTCTCTCTCTCTCATTAACTTAACATAATGTCGATCTTTTTCTCCCTCGCAAAATGGTTCGTGTCTCATCAACAAATTACGCCTGTAATTCAAGTAACACCTTTATTACAATGACCCCCGCTCAAGCCCCAAACAGCGCTTTGTTTTTCCGTGCCTTTGTGGCTTTGTGTGCGAAACAGACATTCCATAGTGTATTGAGCTGGGTAACAAATATCTATTACCCGATAAAATCCTAAATTGTGTTTTGTATTTGTCTTGCCACAAATAAGCACTTTGCCGTACTTCACCACTTGACATACCATACACATCTTGTCCATAATATTTTCAAAGGTGCGTTTGAAAGAAATGATAATATCAGATTGAATGTGTTCGCTGATACTTTGAACTATTTCATGATGAATCAATAGCACCAAAATTTTAAAATGCTTGCAAGTATATAACGAGGATTTCCACAAGGGATTAGGCAGAATCCATGGTGGAATAGCTGATGGGAAGGGTGCTATAAACTCATCGCCTACCATTTCTTGTTTCTGCTGGATGTACAAATACATATACCTACGCATAAACTAGCTAGCTAGCCAGATAGACAAATAGAGAGGTACACACAACTAGCTTGCTTGATAGATAGACAACTAGTCACATAGACAAACAAAGAAGTACACACAACTAGCTTGTTTGATGGATAGACAACTAGTAACATTGACAAAACGAGGTACACACAACTAGCTTGCTTGATACATAGACAAATAGAGAGGTACACACAACTAGCTTGCTTGATAGATAGACAAATTGAGAGTTACACACAACTAGCTTGCTTGATACATAGACAAATAGAGAGGTACACACAACTAGCTTGCTTGATAGATAGACAACTAGTCACATAGACAAATAGAGAGGTACACACAACCAGCTTGTTTGATACGTAGAAAAATAGGGAGGTACACACAACAAGCTTACTTGATAGATAGACAAATGGGTAGATGGGCAGACGAAAGCATAAATAGATGCATGGGTGCATGGATAGTGAGATTTACATTGGGAAACACCTCAAAGAAAAGATTAATACTATAATAGTTGCAAAACATAGAACTAGAAATATTAAATGTAACGCAGTCAGCTGTGAAGTTCGGGATATTACAATTCAACAGTATGAAACCGTTGAGTATGATGCAAGTCAAACGGTCAACCAATAAGTAGGTAAATACGGGACCGTCTGTAAATTACCTTAAATGTCTCTATTTAACGATTACCTACAAGGCACAATTGGTGGGAAACGCTTCATTATTTCTTGTGTTTTCGTATCGGGTGTTCAGTGGTTCTTCTTGTGTTAAAATGTGGTGTATTCATTGAGTCTATCACTTTAAACAATAACCACTCTTCTTTTCCTTTTCATGGTACACGGTTAGCTTTATGTCACGTTAGTGGCTATCCCTACGCTGATTATTTACCCGTAATCTTGTCAGTAAACAGGTGTCTAAAAAGGTACCTTGTGATTAGTATTTCCATGTAAGAATGGATCAGCAAAATTGAATTATATCATGTACTAAAGAAGAACGAGAAAACCTGTGGATCAATTATGACATACATTTGTTGGATTTAAAAAAAGAATAAGGTATGTTTTGTTTATTGCGGCGGTGTTTATTCTGTTGTAAAGAAGGATGTATACTTTTAACAAATCCACACGAATCAGAACAGGTTATTGTAAGTATAAGATAAGTTTCACAATACGATTATTATTACTTAAATTTGCTGGTAATTTGTATACTATATATGTTTAAATATATATATATATATATATATATATATATATATATATATATATATATATATATATATATATATAATCCTATAATTGAGCTGCGTAACCTAACATAACCAACATTTATGTCTCAGTGTGTGTGTTTGTCATGTTATTTGTATAGAAATACCACAATGAATTTCACTAGATTTTTGTTGTTAATATTAAATCAACTGTTTTGCATCAATAATCTTTTTTCTATAAACGTGCTTTACCTACAACTCAGTATTAATAAAGCATGACACATCACCGCTATCACTCTTTCAGTTTTTAACGTCTTTCAAGCATTTGAAATAGACGGTGTGTCATCTATCTACTTAGTACATGTATATTGGCTAGGCAATCCGCTAGCTAGCTATTTATGTATGTATGTATGTAAGTATGTATGTATGTATGTATGGATGGATGGATGGATGGATGGATGGATGTATTATGTATTATGTATTATGTTACTTCTATGTTCATCAATCGACTTAACACATGTATACTGACTAGATAGTCCGCTAGCTTTATATTTGTCTGTCTTTTGTATCTATGTATCTTGCTTCTTCTCAGTCTGTTTGCCGGTATATATGTCTGTCTGCTTATGTGCCACTCTTCCTGTTTTTGAACCTAACCAACAATGGTTCTCTGAATAAGGATCTCAATCCCCCATGGTCAAAATGGTCAAAGTTCGTAAACTTTGTTTTCTTGTATTTTAAACGTCTATATTTTTGTACGAAAGTTACTGTTTTCAAGGTATAAAGTCCCCGTAAAAAACCACTTGCGGACTAACCACAGCCCTTTTTTTTTTGGGGGGGGGGTACAGGTGGTGGTGGCTAAGCAATGATTTTTGGTGGGGCAGGAGTCCGAAACGTATATCATAGCAATATCTACATGGTTTGTGTTCATTTACAGCAGTATCTTATAAGTTTTCTATAAAGGTCTTTTTGTAAGATTTGACATAAGGGCTCCTTAAAAATGCACAAAAAACCCCAGCCAAAACACTAAGAGTTACATCGAAGATATCGACCTAGAGCTGTTGAATTGCATGGACCTTACAATCACAACACATTCTTTGGTTGCTGTAACCTAAGTGACGTAATTTAAATCATAAATCCATCCTTTATAAATGCGCACTTACATTTTTGCACATCAAAGCTTCTTAACAATTGAAAAAAATCGACAGAAATTTTATTTAGGAGCATTTGGATAATTTAAATTACAATATTCTGCCATATTTGTGGCACCCATCAAGATGTAATGGTGCTTGCTACTTACCTGATTATGCCAAAGAACTCCGTAACTTTTGGATATTGGTATAAGAAGCCTCGATGAAACAGAGTACAAACATTAAGCACCAAGAAATTCCATTTCTTATAGTTCGTTTATATAGATACTCCCCATGGTCAGCAAATATGCTCAACTCAATTTTTGTTATGTGCAAAAATTTCATGAAGCCTTCGACTCAACGAGTACCATAGCGGTCTACATTCGACTCAACGAGTACCATAGCGGTCTACATTCGACTCAACGAGTACCATAGCGGTCTACAAAAGCCTTCGACTCAACGAGTACCATAGCGGTCTACAAAAGCCTTCGACTCAACGAGTACGATAGCGGTCTACATTCGACTCAACGAGTACCATAGCGGTCTACAAAAGCCTTCGACTCAACGAGTACCATAGCGGTCTACATTCGACTCAACGAGTACGATAGCGGTCTACATTCGACTCAACGAGTACCATAGCGGTCTACAAAAGCACAGAAAAAAACTATTTTACTCGAAGAAAAGCACACTTTTGGACTTTCTAACAGCTTGTGGAAAACAAGATGGAATCTAATATTGTAACAGCATGTTCTATAAAATATTTAATCTACGTCGCTCGATGACTGAAATGACAAATACAGTATCTTTATTTGACATTTCAGTTGCAAAATGCTTGGAATTTTGTAGAAAATAAGACTTCAGAGAAACATAAAGCGTTTGGCAAGAGATTTTAGTCCTTAAAATCCGAAGGTCATTTATACTGAAACAAGCATTTTGAGGTTATAGGAAGAATGACAGGATTGAAGAAAATCAAATATTCTTCAGAGCTGATCAACGTTTTTTCAACCACTTGTCCAGCACAAGTGGTTTCAGAAAATTCTCTTGTCCCACCTATATTTTCACTTGTCCCCCAAAATTTAAATCTCTTGCCTACATTCGATGAGATGTATGCATTTTAATCCATAGAAAAACAAATGAAATAATGTACAATATGTTTATTTCTTCAAAGGGCTCAATTATTGTATTCTTTTTTATTGTCAATGTATCTTGTGAGATTCAACGGGTAAGTGTAACTACAGGCCTATTATTAATGTTTGTTTATTAAATTCAATGTAACTTGTGAGATTCAACAGGTAAGTGTAACTACAGGACCATTAATGATTAATGCTTGTTTATTAAATCCATTGTATCTTATATACACTGTTGTTTGTTCCGATACGGTAGCATCAGTATTTTCATCAGCAAGAATGGAAAGGAATTTACTGAAATTCAGACTTTCCCTAATTTCGTCTCTCAGGACTTGATCAGTTGACAGAAGAAAGTCTTTTGCGCTGAGTCTGTGCTTATAATTAGCACCAAGTTTAACACTGTTTTTCTCCTGGAGCTCACACAGCTTTTCTGTATCAGAAAATGGTTTTCCATATTTAGCTAGGGTATATGCTGTGTTAAAGAGAGCTCTCGTTTTATTTTTTCACATTTCGTTTTAAAATGGCCTTTCCTTGTGGACTGTTAGCAACTTTAACTTCAGTGATTTTATGCCTATTCTGACTAATGTCATTAGACTTGCTTGACTAAATCCTGAATTTATCAGTTTCATTCACAAATACACTAGTTGAATTTTGGAGAAATAGTTACCTCAGACTTAGCGGCATCCTGACGTTTTATCCACTTACAGGTGAATTTTCATTCGCTGAATCTTCCTTATGACCTTCCTTGCGAAAAGTAATTTAAGCAAACTCGTTTTATCCAAATAGAAAAGATCACCTCATTTGACAACTGCTTCTACTAAAGTGATCATAACATACATTTTGTCGTTTAAATGCAAACAAAGACTGTTCCTTAATTAGCGTAATTGTTTCGCTTTAAAATGCAATATGGCACGTTGAAATTGATCCTCTGTATAATCAATTAAATCAAATTAAGGACCCATTACTGTCATTTAATCCATTCATAAAGGAAACGGACACTTATGTCGGTAAACGTGGCTTTCATTAATTTCATTGCATTGACTCTGTGGATTGAAATCAAAGGGTGATCCTCTCGTGAGTGTCTGGGTTGAGTAAACACAATATAGAATGGTCGTTTCAAAACACTGCTAATTAATTATACCGGATTTGTTTTGTTTTAATTGTTTTGATTGGCTGATAATTTTGTCGCTTAGCCCAATATGCAGTCAAGCAGTAATAGAACTCGCGCACACGAGACAGTTATCAATGACCGCTTATTGTAGTATCACCGTATGTGAATTAATAGATTCAAGCATTCAGTATGCCCGGTGGGCATGAATGGCCAGATAAAAGTAGATAATGTGATTAAAGTGTTAAAATTAGTGCTTGTCAGACTTGTTTTAAAATAGGGAAAAAAGCACTTGTTCCGGACCTGCGCCTTGGAAAATTTTACTTGTCTGACTTTTATGAATAGTCAAGGACGTCGGCTCTTGGATTTGATCATCTCTGCTCTTTATATTTTTTAGAATGGTTAAATCTCTCATTTTCATTTCTTATTGAAATATAGTAATGTAGACTTTTGATGTAAAGACTACAAATATAATGTGAAATGTATGCTTATTATTTTATTAAACATTTTTCTTTGACATTAAACGTCAAAATATTTTTAAATAAGCTTTTGTAAACACAGTTTACTTCTTTTGATATACTACATCCTTGCAATTAATAGCATTCCTACAAATGAAAATGTAATCAATATGACCAACAAACGTTTAGACTTTTTATTTTAAATTTAGCAAGACAATAAAATCTACTCACCGAAAAACCAGAGCTTTACCCACCCCTACCCCTACCCACCCCACCCCGAGAAAAGGTATGTCGATTAGCCTGTTTCTATACAGTGGGCCAGAGATTATTCTGACATTAATTTTGCTTGCTTACCATTCGTGTTATCAATATCATCATTACATAGTGGATGTAAAATAGGAGATTTAGATGCCCTCCTATGAGTTAGCTCCTAGGCCCCCCCCCCCCCAGGGGCTGGGGCCACCGAAACTATTAGGGAACCTTTAAACTGCTGTCTTGCTCCAGCCCCCACCTCCATTAAGTCGCTTGGTTTATCATACAGTTGTATAACGTACTTTAATTTAGCTATGCATACACAGTTTAAAATGAATCTAAATGTACATGTGTCCATGTGAGATTCAACAGGTAAGTGTAACTGCAAGCCCATTATTAATGCTTGTTTATATTAGAGTACAGCAATATAATCAGTTTTAATCTTCTCCTTGCTATGGTGTCCTACGACAACGGCCTACCCACCCCTTGTCGATCCAAGTTTCTAAAATATTTTATCCTTGGAAGTGGTAATAAGGATTATTGTGTGAAACACTTGTGTCTGGTTGATGAACGAAAGAATAAAGGGTCTTACTTGAAATTATTAGGTACCATCCTGTGTCGACCATGATGTCAAAGTTTACTTACCAGATTAAATGAGGGGCGTTTACAGGACATTGCTACTAGTTATAATTTAGAATCATCCCATATTTAACATCAGCAAAGCGAAATATGTACAGACTGCTTTGTTATTGACGCGTTTGTGCCGTTAACTGTATTTGACAATTACAACGTTAATTATTGTGAGAGTTGGATTTTGGGTAGTAACAAATAATAATTATGTTACTAACACTGATGGTGCACGACCTGCTGCTGCAGATAAATGAGACCGTCACTTTTGTTGTTGCCATTTCAGCTTCTTTATCGTAAACGTTTTCTAGGCCAGGTATGACTTTCTCCAGCTGTGCCGTTAGGATGAAGATAAACTTTAGGCCATCAAGGTTTCTGAGGTCTCTACAAAGGATAGCTTGTGGTCCTGGCGCCATAGCGTTAAGAAATGCCAAGGTGTCTACTTAGAGCTCATGGTTTTCTGGCACGTTGGCGCGATAGTCTTTCACAACTTGACTCTACCCTGCCGCTCTACAAAGTCGGGCAGTAACCGCGTTGCCTGCCAATCTGGCGTGGTGCTAGAACAGGCTTCTGCAGCCCTTCGGTCGGGATAAATGAATACTCCTCGAGAATTATGTTTAGTAGTTTCATCAGTTAGCTCAATCGCTGGCTCTGGTTGTAAAATCAGCTTTCCTTCTGGTGTTGGAACTGGCGCTCGCCGTCGTTGTACAGCAACTGGTTTAAGAGATCCGTTCGAATATAGTTCAACCAACGCATCGTATTAATTTTGTGTTATCTGCCTCTCTGGAGCAACTAGCTCAAACGTGTAATGTCAGAAATAGCTTAACATGTATACTTTACCACGCATAATCTCTAAATAAAAAATTATTTTATGTCATTAGCTCACGTGTATACTTTACCATGCATAATCTCTAAATAATTTTTTATTGCATGCCATAAGTTCATAAAGCACCATGGTAAACTGCTTTCTTGCCTTGTTTTCTTTTCGTTTTAGTTTTTCTGCCATGTTGTTACTCCCACAACCAATACAAATCCGATGATCGGCTCTAACGCCAGCCCCGCATTTTCGACATGGCAGAAATATATCATCTTCTAACCTTCGCAGCATTAGCACAGCAGTACCTACCAACACAGTTTTTCTTACACACCTTTCTGCTTCCTAGTTTTAGCCATTAGCACTTTTTTTTTTACCAAGAAACACTATTTTACCATTTGTGTATTATTTAATCTATATTTATTTTAATTAATAATAAATGTGGTGGTGAAAAACACAAACACCAAGTCGCCTTAGGCATAAGAACATTTTTAAAGCCACCAGCCCTCGTGTGATGATGGCTGAAGCAAGACAGTACTTTAAAGGTTCCCTAATTGCGGGTGGGGGCTGGGGCAAAGCAAAATATAAACTACTATTTTGCATCTACTTTACATATATGTATCATATATATTCGATCTCTAGAAGTTAAATGGTTTATTTAGATAATGTTCTAAATGAAGAATAATTGTAATTTACTAGATCAACATAATACGCAATGCAGTATGTCGTATTTTTTTTTTTTTTTTTAGGGGGGGAGTGGATTAAATCACATCATTGGGTTTGACCTAATCCGCATTAAACGACTTTGTGATATTGTATTATTTTATTTACATTGCCTTCGTTTTAACGATGTATGTATGTATGTATGTATGTATGTATGTATGTATGTATGTATGTATGTATGTATGTATGTATGTATGTATGTATGTATGTATGTATGTATGTATGTATGTATGTATGTATGTATGTATGTATGTATGTATGTATGTATGTATTATAAAAACAAGAATCCAAATCCCTACTAAACTTTCAGATTTCTTTATTAAGTGTTCTTGCTCTAGGGCAAGTGAATTCCAAAAGATGACCTGCCTGGTCAAAACTTCACTTCACTGCTCAAAGCACCTTTAGTAAATTACGAAACGTAACTTTTCTGTTCAATTTTACAACATGTATTTCTCTTGCAAATGAAGCTATATTCACCTAAAGGCAGAAATGTCAGAGTTATCAAAAATGAAAAGGTAAGATTACATATTTCCAGACGAATAATAAGAATCTGAATATTTGCTTGCATGTGTGAATATTAACTTTCCTCGGAAATCGGAAAATAGGTATTTCGAGTATATATATATATATATATATATATATATATATATATATATATATATATATATATATATATATATATATATATATATATATATATGGTACCCATACAGTTACGCCGGTCAAGCGTGGTCACTCAGTAACTAATTTCTAAACAAAGATTTATATCTAATATTTTATAATTTTGCTTTTATACACTTTCATTCAAGAACTACTCTAATAAGATAATTGTTTCCCTAAGTTATGGTCAAATGGCGAAAAAACAAATGCACTAACTGAAAGTGCAGCCTTGGAACAAATACTTCTTTGTTTCGATTACACAGTTATGTTGAATATATACATTTTAATCACGTTATTTAAACTCGTATATATGAGGCCCATTGCAAATTATATTGAATGTTTATCGTCTACCGTTAGGAGACGAATAACAAACTATTTAAAAAGGTTTTCTTTTTAGAAAAAAAAAGAATTGTGTTCCAAGATACTCTCATGATATATTAGATAATGGAATGTGGTTGTGGTGGTAAAGCAAGAATGTAAATATTTGATAGCGAGAGTTGCAATCAAAGGGGTGGCGGGAGAACTGCGACGATTAAATAGGAAGCGATAAGATGGCTGAAAAGGTAAACAATCAAAATGAGAGATAGGGCACAAGTAGGCCGTATTATTGCTCCTGTGGAGGGCAGTTTCAAAAATAAGGTAGCTAATATAGATTCAGTCTGCATCCAGTTATGCACCGGGAGCTCTGGAACTTGATTTGGTCGCTAATTATGTCTATTCCAAGGCTCGATAATAGTTTTTTTCTTAAAACATCACTTGCCTGAAATGAGACGTTAATCCATTAGGCATCAGACCAAATTTTTTTCAGAAACCTTAATCGATTTGGTCATTTCTTTCTTAATAAATATCTATAATAAATTGATTGTCAGTAAAGCTGATTTGAACTTTCCCACATACATTTTTAACTTGTCCTGGGCTTCCAGACAAGTGAATTTTTCGGCACTGTCATGCCTGTTTGCAAGTGCTGATGCCTGCATGCGTGGGATGGTCATGTTGAGGGATGCCTGCATACGTGGGATAGTAATGTTGTGGGATAAGGGTTTTACCGCGGAGTCCTAATTAAAACTTTTGCGTTTTCTGTTTCAGTCGATGTGACCAGGGAAGGAAGAAGCATGGCGGCTAGGCAACCCCAGGACTCGGTTTGTACAGCGCATCAAAAGCGTCTGAAATTCTTTTGTAAGAACCACACCCTTTTGCTTTGTTCCGTGTGTGCTGTCAAGCGCCATCGAACATGTGAAGAGATTCTAACGTTAGAGGAAGCCGTCGAGGATAAACGTTCCGAGGGTAAGAAATTGTTGGATATTCATTTGAAAAAAATTAAAGCTATTGAAAGCATCATCACAGAAAGGAAAGCTTCCATCAAGCTTTTAAGCAACAATGTGACAGAGATTCAGAACGAAATAACTGCGGTATCAAATAAGATTACGCAGCTTGTCAAAAACCAGGAGAAGGTTATCATACAGAAGTTGCAGTCAATCCAGTCATCCGAAACAAGCAGTCTCGAGAAAGATATCGCAAGTCTTGAAAGGCAATGTAATTCTGCTCGGACATGTCATGATACTTTAAATGCTTCTCTAAATGGAAGAGACGTTGATTTAATTTTTTCTGTGATTAAAGAACAGAGGGTGGCACAGGAGCACGAAGGTGATGATGGTTTGTCCAAAAAAACATTTAAGAACGTAGACATAAAATTTACTCTCTCAGCAGAGGTGCAAGCATTTCTAAAAAGTTTCAAAACTGTGGGGGATGTGATCATTTTAGATGAACACAATGGTCTAGATAAAGGATTGCATTCAGCGGCTTTCGTTTATACTAGAAAAACAAAAGATGCCTCTAATAAACAGCCTGCGTTAGAACTTAATCAGAATGGTAGGGACATTGTCACCGAAAAGGACAATTCCAGTGGAAGTATAGACCAAGTTGATCATCCGAGTCGAAGACCTAATAATGTTTTGATTGAAACTCCAAATAACAGTACCTTTAAACCCTCTAGTATTGCAGAAAACTTACCAAGCGCTCTACAATCTCGACCAACACATGATGATTCCGCAATGAAGCGTCGGCTAAATGCTTTAGCAGAGAGTTATGCTCCGAATTATCGACCACATTCGGCTCCGATTCAACATCCTCCGATATCAGTTACAGAAGTTACCAGTGATGAATATGCCTACACCATTCAAAATATGGAAGAAACTCCGCGTAGAGATATAGTCCCAAGAAGTACCACGCAAAGCACAGACGATATGAAAAGTGGGACAACATATGTCATCTCCGCTGCTGAGAAAGGTTTGAAAGTGAGTGGAAACAATCTCCCTAACTCTTCGACTGGATTTGTCACCTATGACAAAACGCCAGCAGATGCAATAAGGCCATACGGAATCAGTTTGAGGCAGGCTGAGACGGGAAACGAGGGGAAAATAGGAAAGGTCATCGCCGAAAAGGCACCATTGCCCAGTTTCATTACGGACACTAACACGAACACTGAAATGGTAAATGCTAGCAGAGGAAATTCCAATGATGGTTACATACCACAAAAACCTAGGATGGGGTTGAACACATCCGATTTCAAAGCCCCAAGATATATGAATCAGCGTTTGAATGGTGACCTCAGCGTATCTGTGGAATCGGTTTTATCTAAATCCCCTAAGTTAGAAAGAAAGGCAGACCCGATTTTGACTCTTGAACCGGCTACAGCATTGTCACACCCGCCAAAACAGATAGGACGAGCAGAACTTACATTTGTTCCCGGACTACAGACAAAGCAAAGTAGTTCAAATACACTACCTTCTCCTTATAATGAACATACAGGAGTGATACAGAGTAAATCTGTCATCACTAATTCCGCTTTCCGTGTACCCGAAAAAACAAAAAATGACTTCTGTATGAATGAACAAAGATGGGTGCACATGGCTTCATTTGTGACTCCCAGGCATGGGACAAACATACTTCTGACGGGATTAGCGCTTCTTCCAGATGGTCGTCTGGTCATTGTGGATATTGAAAACGCGACGTTACAGTTATATGACCAAAATTACCGCTTCTTGGCTGATCAGAAGTTTGATGCAAGGCCATTTGACGTTTGTGTACTAGGTACAAATAAAGTTGCTGTTAGTCTACAGAATGATCGTGCATTAATGATTCTGCTTGTCAACGAAGATGCCTTTTCTCCAGTGGCTGAACTCGGCGTACTCTGCGACCTCATCTGTTATGGAATAAGCTATGACAGTGGATATTATGGCGTGTGTTGTGGGAATGAGGTCTGGCTAATGTCAGATGAAGGCAAATCCGTGTATAGATTCAAGGACGGCGTTAGAGGTAATCCTCTATTCAAAAAAGCCGAGTATGTTACCATAGACGCTTCCAGAAAGTCGCTTTTTGTTACGGATGCGATGTCACATAAAGTCATGGCATTTAAATTCGATGGAAAGAAGCTATGGGAGTTTTCTCAATTCGGAATTCAGCCAGCTGGAATAAAGCTTGCGAACGATAAACTGTATGTGGCCGACCGTGGTCAACAAGGTGTGTTCATGCTTGGCATGGATGGGAATATATTGTCTGAGAAAGTTGCATTAAGTGTGGAATGTCCAATCGCTCTCTGTCTTGATTCTATTGGAACCAAACTTCTGGTGACCCAGATGAAATATGACGTAAGCAACAACATGTCTAAGCCGATCCACGTGTTTCAAAAACACTGATTTTTTTTATCTGATACTAGTTGCTTTGCAGAATGAAATTTTCACGAGGACCTTTTTGAGAAAAATGTTTCCATTTATTATCATTTGTACAAACAGACGTAATCCTCTCCAACGTCATGAAATCTCAAACTATCTCTATTTTCCTTCATCAAAAGAACTCAGAAATCAATTTTCAGAAAATACTATAAAGAGACAGTTGAGTAGCCACAGGAATCAGTGGATCAAGCACAGAATATGATTTGATTTTAAACTTTTGGATGTAGAATCCGTGTTAAGGATTCTACATTTGTGCTCTATCCACAATTTACTCTTTACCATCATTTTTGCCTCTCGTTGAGAATTTGCTACAAAAGGAATGACTCTTTCATGAAGATTAATTGCTGCTAACGTCAGCGTGCTGTTAATGACCGGTACAACATCATTCTCTTATAACCACCGGTCTAATCATATAAATGTAAACAATATTCGCCAAATCTACAATTTGTTTTATCTTTATTGTGTATCAGTAACTCCGAAGAAATTATTGCATGTCCGAATTTAAGTGACTGAAGCTAGGTGACCAATTGAAGTATGTCCGACGAGAAATTCACGAGCCGAAATCATTTTCGTGATCAACTTCCTTTCAAAAATGATTCCTCTCTATCTACAAAATAATCCGGCTCTAAAAGTGCTTGTGCGAAACATTTTTGGATACCTTGTGTTAGTCATCAGGATCTTTGAAGACTTTCGACAAAGGCAATAATTGTAAATCAAAACGATCCAAAGTATACCAAATGAGGCTCTTTCATATCGCAACGCTTGAACTTTCCCGACGGATACTAGTATTTGCATTCAGCCGAATAGAAAGAGTACAATATTTGACAGGGTGTTGAGATATAACATGTTTGGCTCATCGTGTCAGGACCTTGAAATCTGAAAGACTGACTTCGCCGCCCCACTGAATCCATTAAAAAATACCAGTCGACATGCATAATATGCTATTTAAAGCTGGTAAATGTATTTATTATTCATTAATCTCACGAGTAATTAGGACATTCTTTAATGACATCACATGCTTTTGGATTCTTGTTGCGATCGTTTTTATTAAGTCTGTTACTCAGCAGTTGTTTTAACTGACTAAACAAAGTAATTCTTAGATCACACGATAACACAGGCCTGGTCATACAGTACTGGTTGTGTATATGGAATGTGACGCCTGCTCTAATCAGATTGATCTGAAATCAAGTGTATGAGATCAGCTACTATACCAGTCAATAAGAGGTCATAAATGTTGCGCCACAAAAACAATAACATTTCACCTTGAACCTGAAAATAATATTCTGAAAAATACCATCTACTAGTATTCTGAAACTTTTTGTAGAAATTTTAAAATTAGACTAGGCTATGTATTCTTAAAACTTTTGAACACGAAACTCAAGCCCTACTCAAAATCCACAGAACAGATTCGATACTCCTTGAAAATCTACGAAGGTGAAAATTAGCAATCTAGGAAAGGGACGCAAGTTTGGAGAATTCTAAAAACAATCTGTGCTTTTTTGTTTTAATCTACTTAAAGGTACAGAATTTTAATGTTTTAATCTACTTAAAGGTACAGACTTTTAATGTTTTGAAACATTGAGCTAGAGCTGAAATTTCGTGCTCAAAAAAGTTTCGAGATTACGTGACCAGGACTCGGTATCATCTTGCTGTCTCAAGAGCGAAATTGTCATTTGGAATCAGAAAAATATGCCAATGTCAACTAATGGGAATTCGTGTCAGTACAACACTAACCACTTTTTGGTTTTAATGTTGTGACCGAAGACTAATTTTTTGGCAAGTGGTCAGGAGCCGGCTATCATTGTTTCGTTAAAGCGTCTCTTTTGTAGAAAGTATGGCCATGCATGGCTAGAAGCCCGTATTGATAATATCTGTTCAATGGTCAGTTTTTTTCCTAATTAATCGAAACAATTGGTATAGGGATATTTTGTATATAAATGTTTTGGAGCGGAAGCTAATATTTAAATGTGTGAATCTTGGTGTCTTATAAAGCGTAAGAAATATCTAGGTTTATAACGACCCCCCCCTCCCTCCCTCTCTCTCTCTCTCTCTCTCTCTCTCTCTCTCTCACACACACACACACATACACACACACAAACACATACACACTCACACTGTATGCTTTCAGATACTCAGTCGCTGTCGGTGGAAGAGCAAAATATATATTGAGGATGATTATCAGATTTCTTTACCCCAGGCCCTGAATAAAACGTTATTATGCAGACTAATTATTGAAATGTTCATTTCCTGTCTGTGTTTGACTCCAGTATAGCAGCGAGCGGATAGGAATGGAGATTTAGAAAACTATTACTCCAAGATGTCACCGATAATCATTGTATAATACATGCGTTTCCACTTCATGTTAATGCCTCACTACCATGTTAATGCCTCACTTCATGTTAATGCCTCACCACCACAGTGCAATCAGGAGGCCGGTATCACCTACACAAATATAATGCATAAAAAAGAAAATCTAAACTTTCTTGTACTCCTTAGATCTATTATTTTGTATTGAGATTGGAAAGGGTACCTCTAATAAGGTACAACAGGTCTTTATATTTCATATATTTGATATCAAAGTTATGCCATTGCCCTTGAAATTCGCTGGCATGCAAATTAATAGCTCCTTGATATGTGACTATTTGAAAAATCCACACTTCATGACTTAACCAACCGTTAAGAGATAGATACGTGCTGGGTGGTCTGGTTTTGTATGTCAACTTCTCTGAGATATAAAAACCTTTGTATCAATATTAATCGGGTATAACTGATTGAAGGTCAATGGTGCACTTTCTTATCAAGTGGATGCGTGCAAAGGCGTAAGGTGAAGTATGTTTAATTATGTGTCCGGACCTTGACATGATCCCTTACCTGCTGTTTGACTGCTGTTCCTAGGTCATATATCAATGTTTCCCTTTTTTGTGTCATTGGTTTGCGAATACCAGGCCTTGAAATCAGGGAACATTTAGGGCTGAGACTAATATTGTTCTAGAAACTCTGAGATGAAATAACTCCATAGGAATTATTGATATATGCATCCCATTTATAGATTTGACTGCAATTTGTTTACATACATTGTATAAATTTTTCCTGCAAAGTTCGAAAACTTTTGCTTAAGTGTAACTATGATTTCCAACAAATTAGTTTTTAATCTAATTCAAAATTAAATTGTTATTATTATTATTATTATTATTATTATTATTATTATTATTGTAATATCAGTAATAATAATAATTATTATTATTATTAGTATTATTGTCATTGTAATAGTGATACTTATATTATCTTTTATCATTATTATTATTTATTTAATACTACTACTACTAATAATAATACTAATAATAATAATTATTATTATTATTATTATTATTATTATTATTGTAGTAGCAGTAATAATAATAATTATTATTAGTAGTAGTAGTATTGTAATAGTGATAATAATATTATCTGTTATTATATAATATTATCTTTTATTATTGTTATTTATTGTAATACTACTACTACTAATAATAATAATAATAAGAATAATTGTAGTAGTAGTTGTAGTAGTAGCGGTAATAATAATTATGTTTTTGTTGTTGTTGTTGTTCTTGTTTATTTCTCTTCCATTTTTTGAACTTCATCAGAAGCACATACCAGCAACAATCTCACCAGAAAGATCTTTATTGTAGTGCAAAAAAGTGATGTACATTTCGTCAGCTTTCATCACATAAAAGAACCTGCCTCATGTTTTACAACTTTTCTATAGTATGTATACTGATTCTGTTTAAACTGGTACGTGCTGGTCGTCTCATTGTTCACTGCAATTAGGTCATACAAGAGTAGTCAAAAGGAATAAAACCACGGCTGATACCAAATCTGATAGGTAGTAACCAGGAACTTGCTCAGTTGCAGTACAGAAAGAATTGTTTCCCCTTATATTGGTATTCAACAGCTAGCGACAAGTTCGTGATTTAAGAATTTGACAGTCTATTTTATAGGATTCGGGAAGTCCTGAAGCTTGACAATTGGTTACACATTGCATGAATGGCTGTAGTGACAATCGATTACACACTGCATGAATGGCCGTAGTGACAATCGATTACACACTGCATGAATGGCCATAGCTAAGTGACAATAGATTACACACTATATGAATGGCCATATCTAAGTGACAATCGATTACACACTGCATGAATGGCCATAGCTAAGTGACAATCGATTACACACTGCATGAATGGCCATAGCTAAGTGACAATCGATTACACACTGCATGAATGGCCGTAGTGACAATCGATTACACACTGCATGAATGGCCGTAGTGACAATTGGTTACACATTGCATGAATGGCCATAGTGACAATCGATTACACACTGCATGAATGGCCATAGTGACAATCGATTACACACTGCATGAATGGCCATAGTGACAATCGATTACACACTGCATGAATGGCCATAGTGACAATCGATTACACACTGCATGAATGGCCGTAGTGACAATCGATTACACACTGCATGAATGGCCATAGTGACAATCGATTACACACTGCATGAATGGCCATAGTGACAATCGATTACACACTGCATGAATGGCCATAGTGACAATCGATTACACACTGCATGAATGGCCGTAGTGACAATCGATTACACACTGCATGAATGGCCATAGTGACAATCGATTACACACTGCATGAATGGCCATAGTGACAATCGATTACACACTGCATGAATGGCCATAGTGACAATCGATTACACACTGCATGAATGGCCGTAGTGACAATCGATTACACATTGCATGAATGGCCGTAGTGACAATCGATTACACACTGCATGAATGGCCGTAGTGACAATCGATTACACACTGCATGAATGGCCATAGTGACAATCGATTACACACTGCATGAATGGCCGTAGTGACAATCGATTACACACTGCATGAATGGCCGTAGTGACAATCGATTACACACTGCATGAATGGCCATAGCTAAGTGAAGTATGTTCATGTAATCGATTTTCAAGATTCAAGAGTTCATGAATCCTGTAAAATATGAAGTTCAATTCTTTTAAATTACAAACAGTTATAAAAAATAATAAAGATTCTCAGAAAATAAACAACAAAACTATAGCTTAACCATTGTTTGCAAGAAACAAAACACAAAAGAAGGGCGCAGGGATGCATAAGTAGTTCATTTCTGGTGTTATCAACTAATAACTTCAAGTTTTCTGCATCACAGGATGCGATTTTAACCAGTCTGAATACTTGTTACAAAAGATTGGTAAAAAATTTTAAAATTATATTGTATATGTGTACAATGGTGATGTTGATTGTTTTGTATCTTTTTAAATATATGACTTTGTTTTAACTGATGTCTACTTTGAGTATTTTATCATGTGTAAAAATGCATTTTATCGTATGTCTTTATTTGCCGACCATTTACTAAATCCATTCATTGTTCATGAATATATTATGTATAAATGCTGACGATAGTATCATAACACAAACTAAACTAGGTCGTTAGACATGCGTTTTACACGGCCACAATCTTTCACGTGAAATAAAAATTCGCAACTTCTCAGTCAATCCAATCGTAAAAATAGCCGAGGTTGTCCAAATAGATTGCGGTTTCTTTTTTGAGAAGAAATTTCCAGAGAACAAAATGTAGGATTTTTCTGTAAATTACTGCGCCAACATACATCCAAAGCATATTTTTGTCTCGCAGAAATAGCTGAGGTGGTCGGAATGATGAAATAAAGTTATCTATGTTAAAGTATTCGGGAGAGTTGAGGTATTAAGGTAATCCGCTTATGTGAAATCAACGCTTACTGTGCAACTCGAAATAACGTGATCATTACATTATAATGCCATCAATATGACGTAACTTTTTATCTATCTGTATTGTTCGCTCTCACCTGACCTAAATAAGCAAGCCAGTTTCAGAGGCCATTAATTTGTAAACAGTGACGTCATGCCCATAACGGCTAGTTTGGAAACTCCCGACTGAAGTGCAATGATTGGTTGGTAACCTCACATCGGTGGGGTGCATTATGGATTAAAAGTACGACATTTTTATACTTTGTTCAAAGATGGCGGTTGCTATTTATCTGCTGTCTCAGGACTACCGAAAGTATAGCGCAGTAGTCAGCGAAGGTGTATCGTGGCGCTATTAATTCTTGAATAGTATTAACGTGAAAGGACGTAATTGCTACTTCTGTGTCTTATTAAAAAATAAAAAATGAAGAATTCTTATACAATTTTAATAACTGCAATAATAGTCCTGTGAAAGAAAATTATAAAGTCAACGAAAAGTGTAAGAGATCTTTGGAAATCTTGAGCAATTTACGACCTGCCGTAAATCGACCGAGAAGGATTTCTATTGCGGACATACCATGCGATATCAATAATTGTGTCATGATGAAAAGAAAATCACTAACCAAACTACCCTTTTTTGTGTACTTCATAAAAGGAATATATCATCTTCAACATGAGCAAATTTAATAAATTTTTAAATACTCATTCAGCTTTTATCTTATGGGCAGTTAGATACTGGGTACTTTTTCGATGCTTTTTTATGTAACGACCCTTACTTGGGGATATATATCCAACTATGAGTTGCGAAAGAAACTGCATACCAGCCTATACATTTGTAGTAATGTTTGGATTGGTTAAACCCGTTGCGTAAATATATACATTTTTTTAAAAGTTAAATATTCCGATATTTCACAAGCGATCATCCTTAAATATTCATGTGTGTTGCCTACCATGCATGTTCTATTAGATACGACTCACATCATGAGAAATATCGGCATCAAAGTCACATTTGCTTTGTTTTTTCGGCAACTACAAAATAAAACAGATGAACTTACCGAATCACATTCTTGGATATTAGAAACTAGATACATGTAAAAAAAATTTATATCCGTTTTATTTGGACAACTATATGTTTGGTCTGCCCTCTGGCGAATACCTGAAAGGTGCATGAGAGAGATTGGTGGCCGTGATATTACACAAGCGGTGCATGAGAGAGATTGGTGGCCGTGATATTGCATATGTCGGGTCGCACTGCAGTATTTATTTCATCTTAAAGAGAAATGAACTGCTTATGAAAAAACTGTTTTTTCACACTGTATTTCCCAAAAGTTTTATGTTTAGTATTCTTAAAATGGATAATCCCTCGCTTTCTTCTCCACAATCGAAGACTTTCCCGATGCATAGGAGGGATGTCGCCAATTTTGTAAGCTCTTCACCTGTGAGAGCAGTGATAATCCTTACCGTGACGTTACTTAGTCGGGTTATGTGATGCATTGTCAGTTGGTTGAAAGTGACTCGTAGTTTTGGTAGATGTTAGACTATTTTGAAGAAATAATTGAGGTTACGTAATGAATCAGTATAACAGTTATCGTGCCGTATCTAAAAGAGGTAGGTTCCCGTAGTTGGCTGGGCAAATTTGACAGCCCTAAGAACTGGTTCCTTGTTTATCTCCATAATCCGAATTCGTCTTCATTATTCACTATATATTTTAACATCGTTGTTCTGTGTGGTTTTTATTTTCAACACTTCCAAAATAGACTTTATTGCAGTAAAGCTCAGAAACCATTGAACATGCATGATGCAATTTTGGAGTATACGTTGTCTCAGATCTTCATGTGCCTTTTGGTTTCCCCTGAGGTTTTAGATCACCGCTGACAATGGAGAAGGTACAGGGCAAAGTTGTTTGCTCTACAGCTCTCACAATGTTGAGAAAGTTAACATTTATTTACATGTCTTTCACTTGCTTGGATTGACATTATTTTTGATCACTTATAGGAATCCATGTGCTGTCAGCACAGCTGATGAAAATAATTGCTTATGGGTTTTTTTGTGGGGAAATGTACTTGAAATACCACAAAGAACACTAACTTTGCCTGTCCATGAAATACAAAAATGGATTTGTACAGTGTAGGCATTGCTATTTTCTGAAAGTGCACTTACGAAATTGTAAAATATATTTTTAAAAATTTTAAAATGCTGTTGGGTCTTTTGTATAATGTACCTCGGGGAAGTGAAAATATCCACGAAAAGCTAGCAATCTTCTATGACGTGCAGGTCAGAAGCAAGTACTAGCTTTGTATTCTCAAACCCAGATTATTCAGATATCAAAATAAAGAACATCGTGAAGTTCTTTAAATCTCTCCCAGGATATACACATTTCTTTTTTATAAAAAGAATTACCAGTAGGGAAAGTCAGTGGAACACCTTAAAAAAAAAAAAAAAATTCGAACTCCGGAGAGGAACATTTTTGGTTTTTGTCTCGTCAACTCCATTTTGGCTATACAGCTCAAGAACCATTCAACATGGTCTGATGCAATTTGATATGAACATTTTCTCATAGATTCACATGTACTTTTTATGGGCCTAGTCTCGTTTCTACGAGTTATGGCCTCCTGATTGCTCGTCTTCCTGACTTTGGTTTCCACAAGATAACTTCACCAAATTGTTTTTAGTTTCAACCAGATTTGGCAAATGGCTTCAGATTGATGACACATTGAATGAGTTTGATTTCCAGCGTTCCACAACATGGTTTACATGAGTTATGGCCCATGATTGATCGTCCTGTGGACTTTGGTTTCCTCACCATAACTTTAATTAAGCTTTGTTGCATTTTAGCCAAATTAGGCATGCAGCTTTATATTGTCCAGACCTTGAATGAGTTTAATTTCAAGTGTTCCTTATTATCATTTTGAAGAGTTATGGCCCCTGATTGTCCGTCCTCCTAAGATTGCTTTCCGCAAAGGAATATTGATTTCAGTCAAAGCTATCATGTATCTTTATACTGAGTTGGATTTTAAGTATTTCACGTCATCATTTGGATGAGTTATGACCCCTGAATGCTCATCGTCTCCAAACTTCGGTATTCTAACAGAAGTTCTTCTGTTTAAAGGGGTCCTGGGTGGCCGAGTGGTCTAAGGCGCTCGCTTTGACAGATCACTGACACATGTTAACTCTGTCCTCGTGAGATCGAGTCTCGGATCGACCAACGTGAGTATGTGAGAAACTTGCCAGTAGCTTCCCGTGGGTCGGTGGTTCTTCCCGGGGTCTTTCCGGGTTCTTCCTCTACCAAATAAACTGGCCGCCATGTGCTGAAAAATGGGGTTAAACCCCACAAAACCAGAATACCACATCTTCTGTTTAAGGCCCTGTCAAGCAAATTGTAGAGAGCGGGGTCCTCTGTGATGCACCCATCAGTACTAGTTCTACTGGTGTTATCACTTGGTATTAATATTACACGTGCTAAAGTAAATGACTGTTAAGGCGCTTGGAAAGCTGTTAACTAGTAGAAAATATGGTATATATGCCTCCATTGATGTTTGTCATTTCATATGAAAAAATGTAATATATATCAATAAAATAGTGTGCTTGTGTATAAATTATGCTAGTGGTTGCGCTTGATTACTTTAGTATTTCTTACAGAATTATGAAATTAGAAGTATATGTATATATTTGCTTACAACAGTTTGTTTTTTTAGTGACATCAAGACCCTTACAAACACTCAAAAGGAAGTTCAAAATGAGAAGATACGTTTTTCATGAAAAGTATCCAATGTACATTGATATTTGCTAAGGCTGTGATGTTTGTAGACAAATTTTTTTTAAAAAGTGTATATTCTAGAATTTGATGAATCAGTGGTCATTTCTATTTCTAAATAAATGGAAAGCTATTATGCATTGATTAATAGTTCTCTATACAAAGTCATTGAACTCATATAATGACTGTAAACTAAGTTGTGCGAATCATGACTATCATTTTAAAAAATCCCCCTTTCCTTCTCACCTTGTATCTACTCCACAGTCTACATATATCCGCCCCCCCGCCCCCTTTCTCTCTCTCTCTCTCTCTCTCTCTCTCTCTCTCTCTCTCTCTCTCTCTCTCTCTCTCTCTCCACTGTATGGTAACGGGTAAATCAACAGCCCGTCGTTTCATTTAAAGGAGCGGTAGTTTATACATTTTCGTAAATTTTACTTTGCATTTGTATTTTTTCTGTTGGCTTCAGAATGTCGAAAAAATTGCTTGTGTTAAATATAAAAAGGCTGAAAATCACTTTTAAAAAGAAGGTCCAGCTTCGTCTAAAATTAGAGCTTGGCTACGCGTAATATGGTCACCAGTTGCATTAAAATGGTAATCTAAGGCGTAAATGTCAAGTAGGCCTCGTGAGATTGTATGTTGATGCTTTCACATTCATTTCTGTGATAATAAAAGACTTCTGTCGTCGTCGATGGAATGAAATAGTTTCAATACACAGTAATGTATTCATCTATTAGTAAAGCGGTTTTGAAACGCTGTTTTAGAATAATATATAAAGAAAGCCATTTGTTGTTTAATAGGATCGTAAGGGTCATCTCAGGGTATTACCGTGTGAAAGTTTACGCGATAACATCTCTCTCTCTGTCTGTCTGTCTGTCTCTCTCGTAAAACAAAAATATAATAAAAGGGTAAGACTTATAACTATTTATTTAATGGTAAAGATGGATTCAGGGCTGATATCAGTATACATTTAACAGGACTGATATCAGTATACATTTAACAGGGCTGATATCAGTATACATTTAACAGGACTGATATCAGTATACATTTAACAGGGCTGATATCAGTATACATTTAACAGGACTGATATCAGTATACATTTAACAGGGCTGATATCAGTATACATTTAACAGGGCTGATATCAGTATACATTTAACAGGGCTGATATCAGTATACATTTTACAGGGCTGATATCAGTATACATTTAACAGGGCTGATATCAGTATACATTTAACAGGGCTGATATCAGTATACATTTAACAGGGCTGATATCAGTATACATTTAACAGGACTGATATCAGTATACATTTAACAGGGCTGATATCAGTATACATTTAACAGGGCTGATATCAGTATACATTTAACAGGGCTGATATCAGTATACATTTTACAGGGCTGATATCAGTATACATTTAACAGGGCTGATAGGGATCTAATAAAGAGATTACATTATTTTTAATTATGAAGGATGTATGCTTAAAAGAAAAATTATTGTTTTCAACACCAACAAGATAAGTCTCCAATATAAAAATGTGTTAGGTGTATCAGTTAATATTAAGTAAATACATTGTATGAGACGCATTAGAGTTGTTGTTCTTGATTTTGCCGAGAGGAATGCTAGGAAAACCCTTTTGTTTTTCTTCGGAAAACTAAACACACATCAGTTTATTTCAAATTAATACGCCCATTATTCTCTACCGATTTTGAGACAAAAATTTTTTTAAAAAATCCTTATAGAAATTGAAAATTTATTAAGTTACATAACGTTATTCAACTTTTCATTCCTTGAAAATTATAAAGAATGCCAAAAATTTAGAGACAGGGTGGAACTTGAAATCAAAATGCTAAATACATTAAACTATGAAGGAAATTATATTAGCATATGACCCTAGACAGTTTAGAATCATTAGCTGTGACAGTTAGTTGTGTTGTTCAGATTTTGTTCTAGCTTTACAAAATTGATTTTGATGAAACTGTAATGGTGCAGTTGTACCTGCTTCACCTCCCCTGGCTATCTTCATGTTTTGTAAAAACCAGAGTTGTTAACTTATCTTCATGTCTTGTAAAAACCAGAGTTGTTAACTTGTTAGTGAGCTAGAGTTGTTAGTGAGCAAGAGCTTACAAGATAGCTTCCACTTCTGTGACACTAGTCAGTATGTTAGACAGTGACCAACTAAGTCACAACAACCCAATTTTGGCGTGTGACATAACTGATTTCCCATATGCACTTGGAAATTAGGTCACAGCAATCTGTTTTTGGTAAACAACACACATATCCATCGTAAGATGCACATTTAGTCCAAGTTTGGTGGCAAAAGATGCAAAGGTAGTGGAATGAGAGCCCAGACACAATTTTTAACCATTTTATGTTTTCAATAAATCCTGGAAAGTAGGTCACAGTGACCCAGTTTTGGTGCACAACACATGCTTATCCCAAGTTCACCCACAGTGCAAATTTGATGTTAACAAGTAAAGCAGTATAGGGGCTATAGCATGGACAAGTACGACAGATGGTCACACACAGATAGACAAAGTCAATCCCATGTACCGCCCGCTTATTGACATGACAGCATAAAAAGGAAATATTTTGAAAAGGATTTAACTCTTGAATAATGGCCATTATTCAAGAGTTGTCTCCTTTTCAAACAATAAAGTGAACTGTATAAGGGGTTATGAAACATACTTTAAAAAAGGAAGTAAGTATAAGAGGCCATAATTCATCCAATGATTTCAACATGTTATATAGCATGAGTTTGGAATTAGAAATTCAACATGTTATATAGCATGAGTTTGGAATTAGAAATTCAACATGTTATATAGCATGAGTTTGGAATTAGAAATTCAACATGTTATATAGCATGAGTTTGGAATTAGAAATTCACCATGTTATATAGCATGAGTTTGGAATTAGAAATTCACCATGTTATATAGCATGAGTTTGGAATTAGAAATTCAACATGTTATATAGCATTAGTTTGGAATTAGAAATTCAACATGTTATATAGCATAAGTTTGGAATTAGAAATTCAACATGTTATATAGCATGAGTTTGGAATTAGAAATTCAACATGTTATATAGCATGAGTTTGGAATTAGAAATTCAACATGTTATATAGCATTAGTTTGGAATTAGAAATTCACCCTTTTCTGTAGCCTTGATAGGAAAAGGACTCTAACTTTTATGTCAGCTTTGAATGAATGTACCATGTGAATGGAAATATATACCAAATTTTATTCAAATCTACTGCTCTGTTTTAAAGATATGGCCGAGTAATTTCAAATATTAGCGCCTATAGTCTGGAATACGAGAGTCACCATGATGGATATAGTTGTGATGTCACTAAGTCAAATTCGGTCTATCTGTCTGTGGACCAGTTCCCATACCGCTCTCTCTCTCTCTCTCTCTCTCTCTCTCTCTCTCAGTACCTATAACCCATATTATTTTTTTCCATTGACAGTTACTGTATCCGTTGTGGATGTTCAGAGGCTCGGTGATACATGGGAGGCAACTCCTTCAAGTTTACATCAGAATGTAAAGATTCCAGGATTTGGGTTTCTTGTTTTAGCAATTTTTATACGTACAGGAATGAGAAGGAACAAACTGTGTTTACAGAGAGAGAGAGAGAGAGAGAGAGAGAGAGAGAGAGAGAGAGAGAGAGAGAGAGAGAAACGGCGGTTACGATCAGTCAGCCAGCTCTGAAAAGCTTTGAAAAGCATGATCACATATCCACCGTCCTAATGTAACCTACCTGATTAGAGTACTCAGTCTTATTTCCACATAGTCTAATGTAACCTACCTGATTAGAGTACTCAGTCTTATTTCCACATAGTCTAATGTAACCTACCTGATTAGAGTACACATAGTCTAATGTAACCTACCTGATTAGAGTACACATAGTCCAATGTAACCTACTTTATTAGAGTACACATATTATAATGTAACCTACCTGATTAGAGTACTCAGCCTTATTTCCACATAGTCTAATGTAACCTACCTGATTAGAGTACTCAGTCTTATTTCCACATAGTCTAATGTAACCTACCTGATTAGAGTACACATAGTCTAATGTATGTGCCTCTTGCGAGATTGAAACATGTCTGATAAGATTACATATCTCCTCTCCATCCGGACATCGTAACGGAATCATTATCCTGGTTTACAGAGGTTGTGGTGGTTTTAAAGGTTAACGCCATTTTTCAGCACATGATAGGCTATACATGGCGGCCAGTATATCTGGTGGAGGAAGAACGCGGGAAAATCCCGAGAAGAACCACCGACCTACGGGAAGCTACTGGCAAACTTTCTCACATAACCACATTGGCCGAGCCCAAGACTCGAACCCACGCGGACAGAGGTGAGATGGCAGTGATCGGTAAAGGGGGGGCGCTCTACAGATAATACATGCTTCTGAGAGAGTGACAAGTATTTTGCATTTGCAACATGCACAATGGAGAGAATGTTGGCATACCTCTATGTTACTTTCATGTACTGTGGCTGAAATTTCTTTACATATTGTACTTGTGGAAACTGGACATGATCTAAGCACACGTCAGACAAAATGGCCGCTCCAAAGTACTCGAAAAATCAGCCTGAATTAGTCAAAAGTGCACTATTTTCAGCAGTTATTAAAACAGAGAAACGAATTTTGCCAGAGCAGACAATACCAGCCTCTGAAAGTACTATGAATGAATTACAAAATACCTAACAAGTAAAAAAAAGTTATCGGCTCTTTTTTTTTTAATTTACCTTTGAAGTCCAGGAAGTGAAAATGACCAAGCGGAGCTAGTAGTTTTTTTTAGAGGTGCACATCTTAAGTAAGACCAAGCTGTATACTCTATAACCCAAATTTCACCCATCAATCATACACCAAAATAAAGGGAATTCAAAGTTCTTTTAACAATACCTAAGATATACAAGGTCTTTTTTATATAACCAGGACAGCCAGTGAGGAAAACCTGGGTAATTCTTTTTCTTTAAAAATCTAACCCTATGCAAAGTACGAAACTGGAGAGCGCCACCAAAGGCGAGCGCCTTAGACCACTCGGCCACCCGGGGCCACTTCCGACTAGGTAGTTAAGTAGTTCCGTTATATATTACAACCTCTTAGTTGTGTCCTTCTTTTCTCAATAGCAGGGTGATGTTCAACTCAACTCATAGATGACAGATGGTTTATTTCTCAATAGCAGAGTGATGTTCAACTCAACCGATAGTTGACAGATGGTACATAAGTAGGATGGTATGTATTTACGAAGGTCATTCAAACTGTGTGAAGTTATCTTAATAAGTAAAACAGTAATACTGCTATGCTTACTTTTGCAGGAGAAAAGGGATATTAAACATTCTACCGAATGTCAGTGTCACAAGTCACTCTGAAGAACCGCATAATGATCGTCTTAGCCTTAAGCTGTAAGGTAATGTATTTAAAAATTCAGTTATACCCTGACTGACCATTAGTTTGCTCTTGATACAAGAACCACAGGGCCTGATTTAGAAGGGAGAAGGCGTTCGGCGGAACCTCCCTTTTCCAGTAAAAGTGTTATACTTTTCAAGGTGACAACAGAGAAATATGTCCATTTCATTTCAAGCAAAAGGAACCACTCCTTAAACATTTTCCTGGATACATCTGTGAACCTATACGATGAAGTCGCGTCCCCCCCCCCCCCCACACACACAATCTATGCTCGCGCATGCGATGAGAGAGAGAGAGAGAGAGAGAGAGAGAGAGAGAGAGAGAGAGAGAGAGAGAGAGAGATCAAAGTCGGATATATTGTCCTACGAAATGAACATATATTTTTACGCTAATGTTTTGCACTCACTAGTCGGTATTTCTATTTTCATCACTCTGCATGTTTTCAATCAACTTTTAAAAATTCTTTTATATTATCACCTTTGAGAAATGTAGAAATGTTCATTCTTTGTGAAGTTATGTTTCCTACATTCTGTTTCTTTTACTTCATATAATATGGAGAATAGTTCACAGTGCAAATCTCATCATGTGGATATTTTGAATTTGTTAATTGATTTCATGTCAAGTATTTTTTTGTCCTTGTCATTTTCACCCCTCCCCCACCCAACCCCCACAAAGGGTTTGCCTAGCCCGAAACGCTGGGAAACATAATGTCACAAAAATTAAAGTAATTATGTAGCACGCTACTTTATAATATTGTATATCACACTTATGACAGTACATATACATTCTGTATGTCACCATTGTATTTAATTTCATAACATTCCCATTTCGTGGGATTATGCTGCATATCAGCACACCGTCCCCACATGTATTCTAAATGCGCCAGCAAATCTGGGTCCATGCAGTTTGTAAGACTTAATCAGTAGAAGAAACAAAATAGACCCTGATCTCTCGACGCATTATGCGAAGGCAGCTCAGGATCAGGGTCTATGTTGCTTGCAAGTAGACCTGACTTATACGCGAATACATGCGGTAGTTTTGTTCTTTTGGTGAAATGAGCATGCTTGTATCTTAAAATGAAACATGTGCTTCTATCTTGTATTTTAAGGCATGTAATGCCAAACAGTATCAATCTTGACTCCCTATTATAGATTCCTTTGAAACCATCATTATGTCTGGTATGCAATCAATTTACTTAGATGTCCCACACACGGCTCGCCTTATTTTCAACGAGAAAGATAATTTAAATTTCCTATTCGCTTGATATGTTAAGCACGTCTCGTGTGTACAATGCCTTGCCAGTACCGTCGGTTTTGTAAGTTGAGGTTCAGCCTTGCGTATCTGCCGTCCTTCTTTTACCATTACAGCTGTTATTAAAATATATACTAAAATTGCATATGTTATAGAGACTGGATAATAACACCTTTAGTCCAAACCACCTTGCTTTGTCATCCACTCTTGGGCCACAGTTGACCTCAAGAGCCGATGTTAATCATTTCAATCAAAGCCACAGTTAACTATTTAAGGGATTAGATAGGTGTAACAGGCCGATTTACCTGTTGCCTGTTGCATGCGCCCACTGAGGTTGTGTGTTCAACTGTGGCGGAGTAAATTAGAAGTTCAGACTAGGAGAATTTCGGGTTAAAAATGTGTCTGGGAGGGGCGTGAGGATACAGAAAGTTTCGTATAGATAGAGTAAACGTTTTCGGATGTCCAAAATGACAGATATTTTCCTAAACGGAAGCCCAAATAGGCTGCAGCAAGCTAACAGTGTCCAATGGGTAGAAATTCAGAGGAATACATTCAAAAATTGGGTGAATGAACAGTTAAAATCTCGTGGATTAAGGGCGGTAGATATTCGCACCGATTTTGAGGATGGGTTGTACCTTATTGCCCTGGTGGAGATTCTCCAGAGGAGGAAGTTACAGGGAGTTGTGGAGCACCCCACCCACAGATACGAAAAGCTGCATAATATAACAGTGGCCTTGGATGCTATTGCCAATGATAATGTCACCCTCATCAACATCGGTAAGTACTAGTGTTTATATATCTAGCTATCTGAACCTCTCTCTATTCTCAGAGTGTATGTCTGTCTGTCTGTCTGTCTCTGTCTCTCTGCTTCTCTATCAATCTATATCAATCGGTCTGTCTATATATAATACTAGACACAACTGATCATAAACTGTTTGTTTTCCTTACTAGTTACATGTATTTGATACAAGTGCACGTGCTATGTATACATATCTAGTAGAAGTACTATGACCAAGAAAGAAGAGCGAATAGGTAAATTTAAATTCACAACAATAAGAAAGTCACCGAAGAATTATTAATCTTGATCCATATAATACTAAATTTATAGACATTTATTGTGATCATTTTGTGCAAAGCATTTATTTAACTTATCGACACAACAATACACCTTTTCTTATTCCCACTGTTCCATATATCAGCCGTGCCTCGCCTGTTTGTTTATTCACAGTTAATGTTAACGAAAATAAATCGAGAATAGAAACCATTGATAATGGTCGACAACGTATAACTAATAAATATAATTTACTTCAAGCACTGCTAGTTCTTTGGAGTTCATAGGATCACTTGAATTTGAGAAAGGTTAAAATACACGCTTGTTCATTTGTATTAATTTGGGTAAATGACTCAAACTAGACAGACAGACAGTTTATTAGAGTCTCACTTCATGTACACTGAAAGAGGATAAAACATTATAAAAAGTAAATAATACGATACATGTACATAAACCACTTTGTATACAGTTAGAGAGAATTTATGGGTAAAGTATCAATACACATAAACCACTCTGTATACAGTTAGAGAGACTTTATGGGTAAAGTATCAATACACATAAACCACTCTGTATACAGTTAGAGAGACTTTATGGGTAAAGTATCAATACACATAAACCACTCTGTATACAGTTAGAGAGACTTTATGGGTAAAGTATCAATACACATAAAATAAACATACAAATAATCATTTTACGAACAGGTTCTTTCGAACTAATCTAGCATTCAGGGGAGGGACTGCGTATATTGAGACATTTAAGACGCTTCGAAAAAAGGTGTAATAACTACTTAAGCAAGTCGACAGCGCTGTGATAATTGATCAAAACAATGCGAAGATTCCAGTAGAAGTGCAAGGCATGACAGTCTACATTTTCTTTGAACCTTGGTCGTATTGGAGAAAAAATGTCCGCGCTGTAACTTTGGTATATATCAAATTAGACTGTCGATCAATGTTCCTTTCCGGAGAGTAATTATTCTGAAAGTTGTACGCTCTGTGGGTTTCTTTTCTAATGATAGATCTGCACAAATCTGATGATCCACAGATTTCAAACATGGGCGAGTGTATTTGTCAACATATAACTTTAGACTTAAACAGTATGTAAAGAAGAATTCACTTATGCTACATTATAACAACCAAAGATAATTCTCACTACCTAAATATAATAACTTACACATGGGAATAATATTGCATCTTGTGCCTGCAAAATCGGCATGACTGCTGGTGCATTAAGCAGTTTCAACTGGCATTTCTTACTCGTGCAGGAAAACTGTCCACCCTTTTTACGGACGATTATTTTCTTTGTTGACAAACTATTTATGTTTTGAGAGAACCCGTATGCAACATAAACTTTATGTAGATCTATAAAACTCTAAAGGTTTTGCAAGCATATGCAGACTTATTGCAAGTCTAACATGCTCTCTTGTTTCCATATTGTTTTGAAAGGGTCTAACTTTACACTGGAGATTCGTAATGCTCTGCACAATGCATCCATGTTTTTCCTAGTCATGAATGTCACCTAAGTTCATGCATAAGGTAATGTTTCATACCTTGTTAAAATAAATGAATGTTAAATATTGTACAGAAAATTTGCTTTTCGTGTTGGGTAATAGCATGAATAGACATTGCATTCAAAATGCTATGATAGCTTTAATAACGCGGTAAAGTAATTGCCACTATCTCTAACCTACATTTATAAGAGTCGGGCTGATGATGTGTTCATTACCAAGACGGAACTAGGTTTTTCTTTTCAGTATGCTTTAATGTATTTCAAAAGTGATTAATTTACTCAAAGTCACGCAACACCAACACATTTTTATAGATTACGATATCAAATCCAATCATGAAACTGTTTATAGGTTTCATCCAGAGGTACCATCTTGAATCTTCCAATTTATGATCTCCATCAATAAGAGGCTTTAGGTACTATTTAGGTTGTTGTGACGTACAACAAGTCTCTGATAACAGGATTACAGGAGTCTCACCTGCGACAGCCATTCCATGGACAGCAGTTTTAAAAAAATTGGTTTGACGCACAAATGTAACTTTCATTGACGCCGCCCGCGTCGTTTGCCAGCGACGCTTATATATTTTATTTGCATCCGAAGGAAAGACAATAAATCTCAAGGTCATTCTAATAGCTCGGCGACAATTTGTATTGACAGCCACATCACTTTTGTAGTCATATCAGTTGTTTATCGAAGCTCATGGTGAATTTGTCTGAATAGTGATAACTCGTATCAAATAATATAATACAGCTCTCTGTGCATTTTTAGAACTAGAAATCCAGGACCACATTTCTCTAAAACCTTGATGTCCAGTATAATGAAAAATTCAAAAGCAAACAATTTCGATAACAGAGACTCCAGAATAAGAAATAATGGTCCTAGAATGAGGGAATCGCATTACCAAAAGCTATGTAAATACAAATATCCCAAATTTTAGGACAGGTATGGACCCGTCCCCCATCTCTGCCCTTTTTTTGTGAATGGTTTTAATCAGCTTCAATTAAACATATAAAGTAGTGCCCACGGCCCAAATGTTTGTTTGAGGTGGTACGTGTATTTGGAACCTGCTGGGAAGCAAATTATATAATTTATGTGTGCTGGATTTATTTTCATATAATAGGAAAACGTTGGCAGTGTCCTAACTAAGGAATTTTGGCGGAAAGCAGGCCCTACGCCTAGTTACACTGAGATTTTCACATCACTTGAATCAACGGCGGCGACATAATCTGAAATTCTGAAATGACCAAAAGCCTCTGTGGTCTTCGCTTCCAATTTTCCGATGCCGACACGTACAAGGGTTATTGATCATAAATCCAAGATCGGCGATTTCCTTGCAAATTTATTACTTTTTCAACCCCAAGGACGACCGCATGCATCAGCATTCGATTTTAGCATAGACCTTTTTTTATCAGTTAGGTAAACAAAAACAACAGATCTTGCTTGTATCTATTCAGGTAATGAGATCTTCCATTCATCTGTGAAAAGTAGATATCCATCGCTAACTCCTAATTCATTTTTTTTTAAATCATGCAAATCAAGCTTTATAAACTATGACTTCTCTGGATAGGTTGAGATATCTCAATAGAAGATTTATCTGGACTGTTTGCTACTTACTACTTGAGTTTTCTTACGGGGAAAATAACAAAGTTTCCCTACGTTTCAATCTAAAACAAGGTCTTCCTCGAGGGACAACAAAGAACACATGCACACAACTGACACGCGTAGAAAAATACATATTTACATTTTGATACAGAAAAGAACAACTATCCAGAATAATGAAGAGGTAAAAACTAAAGAAAAAAACAACAAAATAACAAGAAACAACTTCATGTCTAGAAAAGGCCCTACTATTTACGAACAAGGCGAACGAGTTTTGTGTTACAGTTGTCGACATGTGTGTGTGTGTGTGTGTGGGGGGGGGGGGTCACGATTGTACTAGCGAAAAGTGTACACTGGAGAAGTTCACTATCGCCTTTCAAATGATCGAGATGAATGAATTGTGTCTCTTTCGTCTCGAGTAATTGACGTGAATAAGAATCACAAAAAGGAGACTGTGTTCGATACGGACCAATTTGTGCATGATATTGATATCAATAGGTACAGTCATATTAAATATATGTTCAATAATATTTAAAAGGGAATGCTATCCTGGAAAACCCCCAAATTGGTGTGTCATCTGCAACATAAGTGTTCTTTTTTATGAAATTAATTATAAGCTAGAATATATGTGATGACAGTTATCTAAATAAGAACTATCTCTAGGAAGATGTTTCACATAACAGGCGAACTATTTGTTTGGGCGGAATATTTGGTGTGTGATATGACCCGGCCACAGCAACTCCCCAGCATGGAAAAATGTATAATCTGAGGTAACTATATTGTATGTCCCTGCAGAAACAAAACCGAAACGAAAACACACTAATACGCACTATTTTTTTCTTGTTTACAATGATGGTTGTTCCTTGCAAATATCAAACACTATAGCTTGGTGACAAGGCAAGAGAAGATGCTTATCCGGACGTATCTTAAAATTTTTGTTTTCTTTTATTGGGGTATATGTATGAATTTTATGTATAAATGTTGACTGGGGAAGCTGAATCTATCTCTGCCTTATTGGCACTTTTCATAATTCAACCCAAGTCAACTTTATTGACACTCAGGTCAATGCCAAATTTACATATGGGGTACATAAAGACGAAAATTAGTAATTGATGCATTTGGAATAGATACATGAATTGTATCAACTTTTATCCATCATGTATATAAACTATTAAGAAGATATGACAAATCATAAATTCAGCAAAATTTTACAGAGGATCTAACGTATCTGCTATTATTTTTTTATTAATCTGCTGATATTTCTTAATAATTTACTATTACTTTTATTAATCTGCTGATATTTCTTAATAATTTCCTATTAATACTATTGTTGGTTGTCCTAAATTTATAGAAATATTTTCTTCTTTTTCATGGAAATCTTTTTAAAAGAATTTTCAAGAATTAAATCTGTTTCAATAATACGATACATTATGCGTGAGAAGAACTGTCCATTTCAGAGTGCCACGTTTGCAAAAAACGGATCAGACTAACTTCACTGGTAGTTTTTTCATAAAACTTAACACTTGATGAGTCTAGATATGGCTAAGATCACATCTATTAAAACTGTTTTCAATGCCCTTTATCCATTTGCTATTTAATCTTCGATTTTCATGTGGGTAGTACGAAGCATCATACATTATGTTGATGGTTTAGTTTCTTTTCTTTCAATTAATTTTCCCCAGAATCTAATCATTCTGTTAGATATATACAAAGACAATGACGTTCAGCCAAGTTAACAATGTAGCATATAATAAAAAGTAGATTTTATTAAGTCTAACACGTATCGCCTGAATTCAGTGTGCACTCTTCCAACAAGTGTATTATTTTCAAAACGACCAAAGTTCGCACACTTAGATTGATATAGGTACGATCTTTTGGTCAAAAAGTTTCAGTTGACATTGACAGAGAAATTCAAATTTATAACACGTAACTTTAAAGGAAATTTGACATTGACAGAGAAATTCAAAATTTATAACACGTTTCTTTAAAGGAAATATAGCTTAATAAGCTTGAGAAAAAGGTTATTAATATTCTTCAGAAATCTTCAATTTGTTTCTAAAAATAACTCCAAGATATCTATATTCATTTACAAATTCTTGTGACACATTTTATATGTAAATAGTAGATTCGTTTTGTTTTTTTTTTTGATAACTTTCAGATACCATAACTTTAGTTATCTGTAGGTTTACATTTAGTTTCCATATATCACAGTATATTTCAAAATGATCCAACATATTTTGAAGATCTCTTGCACTGAGTATATATCTGCATAGTCTAGAAGAAACATTTTTATATCTACAAATTTAATCTTAAACATTTATCATTACTCCATTACATCCGTTTTCTGACATATACTTTTCTACGTCATTCGAAAACAAATTAACAAGAAGTGGTGCAAGATATTTACACTGTCGCACACCCTGGAACAATATAAAAAAATTCCGACATTGCGCAGTTTATTTTAAAATAGATTTTATATAAATATTTTTAATAGCATTAAGATATATTCCTGTAATACCAGTAAGATTTTTTTTCTCTCGATAAAACTACTTTCTATGCATTTCGAAAGCTGTGATAATAGATTTCCCTCACTGTTTCAGTTATTTCACTGTTTATCCATTTTGGTGGGAATTTTGTACCAGACTGAGATTATTAATAAATCTCAGGGTTGACACACTAACTTATACCATCACGGAATTATAAGATTCAGCGTGTAATTTTAAATTTCGATAGCTAATTTTTATTTGTGGTGCTAAATTTAAAAGTGTTAAAATGAAAAGCTTTTAGAGATTCCGAGAAAATAAAATAAAAAGAAAACATCATAAATCTTAAGAACAGGAGCACAGTAAAGCCCTTCACGTGGTATGCTTATTGATATACGAAGAGCATATTAAAGCCTTTCACATGGCATGCTTATTTATATACGAGGAGCATAGTAAAGCCGACAGTAAGCTATTCCTGTGGCATGCTTATCAATATACGAGCAGCACAGTGAAACAACAGTAAGCCCTGCACGTGGCATGCTTATTGATATACGAGGAGCATAGTAAAGACAACAGTAAGCCATTCATGTGGAATGTTTATTGACATACGAGGAGCATGGTAAAACCGACAGTAAGCCCTTCCCGTGGCATTCTTATTGATATACAAGATCTGTCATAAATAGAAGCAATTTTAATGAGTCAATTGAACCAATTTCTCTTATTGTATTTTACTTCGAGATTGATATCAATATTTGCAGTAGTTATTTGCTGAAATATATCAAAATTGACTCATATTGAATTATATATAATAAAGAATTAATTAATATCAAAATGATTAGTTCATTAAGTACATGAAAACATGTTGGTGAATACAAAATAGTTCTCGTTGGCTTTCATAGTTAGGTGGTAGAAATGTAATTTCATGCACAAACATTTACTGAATTTCGATGAGGCTTAGGTTTGCTGTTTTTTATTAAAACTTTCATGAACACCATACTCGAGATATAGAAATAAATTTGCTCATGTAATAAATAATGGTTTGAGTATTTGATACATTAAGGCACGGCTGAGTTTCTGCACTCAATGCACCTTTATAGATCAATGTTGCTGGAATATTCACAGCTAAATCTGATTGTGCGTTTTCGTTCTTTTTTCTTTTTTTTTCTTTTCTTTTTCTTTCCTTTTTAAATCAGGGCAGTTACACATTGATATACATACTGTTCCGTTACATGTACAATACCTGGTGAATATTTACATGATTAATTGAATATTCGCAGCTTGGAGCTAAAATGAGCACCGAGCCATTTGAAAATCAAATTAACTTGTCTGGTGCATAAATTAGAGTTGGGAACTTATAAACACTCATAATAAACATAACCTTTTAAAGCTAGTTAACGATTTGTAAAGTCCGCAAGAAACAGCTAGTTAAAGCAACTATGGTCAGATTCTGATAAATAGTGCATTTAAAATCTTAATTAAGAACTGGGAAGTTAAATATGACAAGACACACAATGTTTTCAAGGACAGAACAGAGACTGATACACGGACTAGTCATAACCAAATTTAATACATTCTGTGTTTAGATATATGTGCGTGAGATATTTCAGTTTAGACCCTAAACTCGAATTTACTTTTGACGGAATGAAGAAAGAAGGGAAATAAAGTGTAAAATTGGCCACATTTAGATGACTATGTATTATTTCACGCATCATATCACCTAATCAATTAAAGTGTTGTCATTTGCTAAAGACTGCCTCTTTGGTAGAGTAGTTACATTAAGCCAAACAAGAAACAGACTTGTTTGCGTCCTGTTGTCAAAATGCCTTCAGGGAGAAGGTTTATCATTATGGATGACCGTGAGAGAGAGAGAGAGAGAGAGAGAGAGAGAGAGAGAGAGAGAGAGAGAGAGAGAGAGAGAGAGAGAGAGAGAGAGAGAGAGAGAGATTTGGCTGGTTTTGTGGGGTTCAACGCCCTTTTTTCAGCAAATGATAGGCTATACATGGCGGCTAGTATATTTGGTGGAGGACGACCCCGGGAAGACCTCGGGGGGGGGGGGGATACCACCGACCTACGGGAAGCTACTGGCAACGTTTCTGACATACCCACGTTCGTCGAGCTGAGACTCGAACTTAAGGGGACAGAGGTGAGATGTGTGAGTGATCTGTAAAGACGAGCGCCTTAGACACCTCGGTCACCCGGGGCCAAGAGAGAGAGAGAGAGAGAGAGAGAGAGAGAGAGAGAGAGAGAGAGAGAGAGAGAGAGAGAGAGAGAGAGAGAGAGATGATACAAATTTACCAGTCTTTATATCAGCATCCGTCCATCCATCTGTCCATCCATCAATACATACATACATATATACGTACGGAAGTATGCCTGTGGTGAAGCTTAGGCAATAAAAGCAGTTAGTTTGTCATCCGCATTCATCCAAGTGTAAACTTTGTCGTGATTGACTGAATCAAAATGTAGTAAAACAAATCAGTATGATTTTTGTATCTACACTGACCGGAGGACTTAAAATATCCACTGCATAATATCGGCGTATAGTGATAAGTCAATCAGGAATAGAAAAAATCTAGTTGGAGTGGCCGAAGTAAAGAAGAGCGACTTGAAGCTGATGTTGGGTTTGCCATCAAATCACAGCTAGTCAGCAAACTCACAAATCTCCAAAATGGCGTGAATGACAGACTCATGCAAATTAGACTCCCGTTGCATGGAAAAAAACATGCAACTAACATTAGCGTCTATTCACCCACCATGACCAACCTAGATGATATCAAGGACAATATTTACGAAGACCAGGAGTCTCTTATCGCAGAAGTACCGATGGCAGAGTAGCTCATCATCCTTGGTGACTTCAGTGCTAGAGTTGGAACTGATCACCTGACATGGACAGGCGTCATTGGCTTTGGCAAATGAAACAACAACAACGGACTCCTCCTACTGAGGAAATGAACTGAAAACGACCTCCTAATCACCAACACAGTTTTCCGCCTGCCAAACCGCAATAACACTTCTTGGATGCACCCGCGCTCCAAGCACTGGCGTCTCATTGACTATGTCATCGTCAGGAGAAGAGACAGGCAGGATGTCTGAGTGATGAAGGCCATGAGAAGTGCAGAATGCAGGACTGACGACACGCTCATAGTCTCCAAACTCAATATCCGGACTCAGTCTAGGAGACGACCACAATACAAAAAAGAACATGACACAGACATTTTTGAAGAACTGTGCTGTCAACTAGTAACAATTCATGCGAACTATGAGGACTTCGAGGAAAACGGGACATCCTTCAGAGACTCTGTGTACTCAGCTACATCCAGACCCTTGGTCCCACCACACGTGAACGTCAATATTGGTCTAATGGGAATGTTGCAGACATAAAGAGACTAATGAACGAGAAACATCGGCTCCAAAAGGCCTGTTTCCAAGACAGTACTTTATCATCTAAGAAGGCAGCCTTCAACAACATCAAGAAAGCTGTCTAATGCAAACTCAGTGAGTTGCAAGACTCATGACTGAGCAACAAGACTGATAAAAGCAGACAGGAATGTCATGAAGAACTTCTATGATGTTTTGAAGATAATCTACGAGCCACAGTCATCAAAAACATCTCCAATGCTGAGTGCTTACGGACAAAGAAAAGACACTACAAAGATGGGCAGACACTTCAACATCATTCTCAATTATCAATCATCTTTCAGTGAGGAGGCAATTGATCGACTGCCCCAAGTGGAAATCAACAAATCACTCGCTGATCCACCATCGCTGACTGAAACTGAGAAAGTAATTGACCTGATGGCAAAGCACCAGCAGAAGTCTACAAAGCCGGAGGCTCCCATATGGCTCAGAAACTGACTGAACTATTCCAGTCTATGTGGTCTCAAGGAACTATACCCCAGGAGTACAAGGATGCAAATATTCTCCATATGTACAAGCGGAAAGGCAACAGACAATCATGTGACAACCATCTGGGCATCTCCTTGCTGTCATTAGCAAAATCTTCGCCGGAATTCTGCTAAATCGGCGTGTGCATCACATCGATCAAGAGCTCCTGCCTGAAAGTCAGTGTAGCTTCAGGAAATGACGAGAGACTATAGACATGATGTTTGCAGCTGGTTAACTCCAGGAGAAATGCCAGGAACAGAACTCCAACCTGTAAACGACTTTCATTGACCTGACAAAAGCCTTTGACACCGTCATTCGTGAGGGCCTATGAAAGATCATGACAACATGTTGTTGCAATTCCACTATGGCATGCTCACTTGCGTCGTGCACTACGGTGAGTCATCTGAACCATTCCCAATCACTAATGGAGTCAAGCAAAGCTGTGTGTTGGCCCCAGCCCTCTTCAGTATGATGTTCCCTGCCATGCTTACAGAAGCCCTTCTATGACTATGACACTGGAATCGACATCAGATACTAGACTGATGGCATTTTCTTCAATCTGAGGAGACTATGGGCGACGACGAGGTTACAGGAAGGGACTGTTCGTAATCTCCTGTTTGCTAACGACTGTTCCCTGAATCCCAAATCCGAGTCTGACATGCAACAGTGTATGGACCATTTCTCTTCAGCTTGTGACAGTTTTGGTCTCAAAATCAGTGTGAAGAAGATATAGGTGATGTACTAACCCGCACCAGAAAAGCCTTTTGTAGAGCCTACCATTCCAGTGAATGGTCAAACCTTCCAGGCAGTAGACAAGTTCACCCACCTCGGCAGTATACTGTCACGTGCAGTCCACATCGATGACGAAACCAATGGCAGAATTGCCAAAGAAAGCTTGGTCTTCGGCAGACTATGCGCAAATGTGTTGGAGCGTAGAGGCATCAGTCTGCAAACAAAGCTGAAGGTCTACAAAGCCATTGTGTTGCCGACCCTGCTGTATGCATGCAAAACCTTGACGATGTACAGACGCCATGCCAAGAAGCTAAACCATTTTCGCATGCGCTGCCTGAGGGAACTGATGAGGATAAGAAAATATATAAAATTCCATTCTAATTTTTAACATGATTATTTTTTAATAATGTTTCTCGGTTGCCAGACTGTACTTTCACAATGGGAAAAATAGCTGGCCGGCATTAATTTTTAGTTGTTCCTAACTCTCTGACAGTGGATTTTTCTACCCCTGCGGTCAAGCTCAAAGTATTTATAAATGTGTCTGTTTGCAGCGTAAACTTCAAGTCCTAATCGGAACATTCTCGGCCTTTTCGGTCAAGTCGAGAAAGAAAACTCGGATGCAATTCGCCGCTATTGAGAACTATATTCGGAACTACATTTGTTCACAATACAGCGGCAGACGGAGATAAAGTTACAATCGGAACATTGTCTGCCATTTCTGTTGCAACATATTTAGTACACTCCGCCAGAGGCGAATCACCAAGCCCATCAAATTGATGTGTATTTTTAGAACTACATCCGAGGTTATTTCTCGAATGGACGGAAATGGCCGAGCGATGTTCCGATTGTTCAAGTCCTTCACTTTATGAATCCGTCGTGAATCGTTCGCCTACTATTCAAGCCCTATAAAAGGGGTAAAGGCCTAGGGTCGTTATTCTTTTCATAACGGCTTATGTACAATGTAGATCGTCCGTATGCATCGCCAATAAGCTGTCCCCATCCCCCCTCCCCCCCCCTTGTTTCTTTCCTTCAGAAGCCACTGTATATGGAGTTTGTAACTTTAATGGTCAGGATAATTTGTGTATAACGATGAAAATGGAAATATTAGGGCAACTTTCATCAATAGCGATCTTCTAATTTTCTGCAGAGTATTATTCCTCCCGAAGTTCACTGTACGGTGCGGGTTAATCGATTGACCTTTTTTTGTGGGCAAAACTATTGTTTTTTGGTGGGGTTGAATTTTGTCCTAACTAAACTTTTAAAAATGTTAATACTGGGTTTTCACTTTCATTTGTATAAACGTTATTAATTACTAGAATGTAGTGTATACAAATAATAGAGTAAGTTGTTTGTTTAGAAATGCTAAAATTTAATTATGTCGACTTTTAATGTAAAACAAAAATGTTTTATTAAATAGTAAGCGGAAATTTCACATCATAGTTGTGGTTTTCACATCAATTGGCACTATTAATATTTAAAGCAATATTAACTTTATCGGTGAGCTAAGGTTGTTTTTTGGGCAGGCTAAATGTGTTTGTGTGGAATTGTATGTTTTCTTGTATATTTTTATGGGGAAAACAATATTTTTGTGACAAAGAAGATCATAATAAGTAAATTCAGCTAAACCATATAGGTACAGGAGCCGAGGCTTGCTTTCCAACTTGGACTATGTTTAAAATATCTATGTCACAACAGCACATCAAGTAAATATACCCGTAGAACGTAATTTTCCAAACCATGAAACACTTTGTTTCAATTGGAAGTGAAAATAAGAGATCCAGTCATGTCAAAACTTATTTTCAGCTCATAAAACTGTAGTTCAACAGTTTTCTCTAATCAGTCTTTCTTCCTCTGACCCCAAAATGTTTGCTTTTGGGGGGATGTGGTGGGGGTTTAACGGCACATTAAACTCATTATTGGCTATATTATGTCGAGAAAATGGGAGCTAATTGCCTTTCCAAGGGATACACTGAGGCAGCCGAACCGGACCAGAACGGGTATCGAACCCGCGACCCTTGGATTAAGAGTCCAACGCTCTGCCAACTAAGCTACCACGGATAATTAACCATCAAATAATAAGACCTGAAGCTATTTCTAAAATCTCTTGCCAAATGTTTTATAGTTTCTGGAGTAATATTTTCTAAAAATTTTGAGATTCTATCTTTTCTACCCAAAAGTTTTTACACTCTCCAAAAGTAAGAAATTGTTGGACTAAATTAGTTTTCTTTTCCTCCTGTAGCGACCGCTGTGGTACTAGTTGCATCGAAGGCTTCGTGAAATTGTTACAAATTACACACATCCTTTTGTGGATCATATTTGCTGACCTGACCTAATGTTGGTATTCACTAGGGTCTTTTTAGTGTTCTTCTTGCAATTTCAACATCTCACAATGTATTTGACTTCTATGGCATATTTAGACGAGTGGTAAGGATTTGGTTTGGTTTGGTTTTTTTGGTAGTTTTTGGCACAACAGGTAACTTATTTAGTGACGAGGTAAAGTGCTTTGCCCAAGGACACACCGCGTTAGCAGACCTGGGCTGGTCTGATGATAGGATTAGAACCCTCACCCGTGAATCGTGAATCTGAACCTACGATGGATCTCGCCTTCATTACTCCCTTCTTGCGACATGCAGGAATCCGCATCGGGCCACTTCGTCATTCCGTCGTTAGTTCCGTCGACACTACCGCTCGCAAACATTATTTGTTCTGTCCCTCACTACTCATGTCGCACGTGCCCGTTGTTATGACACTTGGAGCAGGGATCTCCTTGTCCCGTGGAGTCCTCTGGGATACTTTAGACCGACTGTTTGCACACTAATGGCTCCTGCCCACCACCAGCTTGGCTTTCATACCGCCCTTTACGAGCCAGCGGCCAAGGTCAATTGCCTACATTAAAACACTTAAAGCTAGCAAAAAGCCCAAAGGATAAGAAAAAAAAAGAGATGTCAGTTCCGTCGCCTACAGCATCGACATCGCAAACTCAAGCCTGCGCCATCTGTTGGGATGGCCCACCACGGTAAACCCCGCGAACGCCATTCTCGGCCAGGGCTACAACGTCGCGCCCAGCACAGTGCAGCTCACCACTTCGATCTATGTATATCTTCCTCGTGGACTCGAGCACCAGCGATAAGGCTAGTCCTGGCTATGTGCTCTATAGCTTTACTTCGAACCAGAGCCCAAGCCGGCTTTTGGCATTCGCACCACCCCTGCATGTCTACTTGCCCTGCAAAAGCTCCTGTATCAGTAAACTGCCCTTTACTCTTAGCGACCAGGATGGCAACCTTCTCGATCTCCGCGACGATATGCTCACTGATGGCCTCTATGTAAGAGACCGTCCTCCGCTTTAAGTATGTTAGAAGCTAAAAAGCTGCACTTATCTTTTCCGCTTGTAATGAGAACCCCGCAACACATTGTACAAGTACGATTTGTCGGCGCTTGCCAGCCGGTTTTTGTACACTATGGTCACGGAATGGGTGATTTCATCAAAACCATAGTTACGGCAGCTTCAGCAGCCGCCACAGCACTGGCCAAAATAGCAGCCCAAGCCGCTAGGGCCGTCGCCTCGAGTGCCGTCGATGCTATCAAGACAGCCGTCGTAAGTCAGGCAAAGGAAGCGCTGCCCGCTCCCGTTGTCGCCGGCCGCGCCTCAGCAAGTTGGCACTGCCCGTGGCCATGAGTATGCCACCCAAAACACGCGCTGCTGTAAACTGGGTGGTTCGCAAACTGTCGCCGCCCTGCCGCTTCAAACTTGACAAATGACACCGCGGCCAAGATTATGCCGTTCATAACGCGCGATGCCGTCGTCGCAAACTTCGCCATGTTCTCAGGCCTTCGGCTCTCACCATATTAGGTGATGATTGCACGAGTGCAAAGACAACATATATTTTTGCAATGGCATCCTTCCTAGACGTGCAAGACCCGACCTCGATACGGGGGGGGGGGGGGGCGGGGGCCTGTGCTCCATGACCGCAGCATCTGCGACCTGCTGTACTCCTCGTACGAAGTCCACAATCATAATCAAAAAGGTCGTGTGGAGTTTCATGTGCAGGATACCCCGAGCTACTTTCTACCCTCAGAAGACTTTATCGAGGTTGTCGGCAAACCTACAAAGGAAACCGGACATATTACCCCGCAGCGGACAAGGTGGCATTCGTCAGAAATGGTGTGATTGTGCCATTCGACAGTGCTCGCTATCTCATTGATAACAAAGAAGTTGAGTCCTGTCTGGATAACGTAAATATCGTCACAACCATTCTCGAACTTGCTCGCTATAGAGACTACTACGCCAGCAGCTCCGGCCTACCGATGGTGTTTACAAAAGACAACAGACCACGCCGACGATACCTAGTTTGCCTTTAGAAAGACCAGAAACCCCGCGAGAGATGGCCAAGTACATGCAGTGAGCGACAACAGCCCCAACTTCAACCTAGGCTTCGCGTTGCGAAAGGCCCATATGGACGCACATGGTAACTTTTCCTGCCCCATACCATTGACCCCCCTAACCCACATCTTCGGCTTTTGTCGGGATGTGCGCAAGGTCATCTTTGGCACAGAGCGCACCATCGTGCTGACCCGTAAAAGCACTGACGATGGCGCCATTTTCCATGACAATGCTGCGGCTGATGGCAAGGTCACGCTCTCAAAGCTGGCACTTCGGATGCCGGCTGTAACGGTGGAGACCAACCTACATAACTTATCCTAGTCTTTCAAGCCTTGACCACAGACGCCCAGCACAGCGCTGCCAACGGCCAGTTCTCCTGGCAAATCAGCGCCCAGCATGGTATCACCGCATCCCAGCATACATTCGTTGCCTTGCAGGACGTGACACGGCCAAACAACCAAGAACGCACCCCAATGGATTTTGACAATCTCGGTGTCACTGGGGTAAACGTGCGCCTTAACGGACACCAGGAGCCGGCGGAGGATATCCTTTTAGATAACGCCAACAACAACGTGGCTCGCGCTTACCACCAAATCCTGAACTACATGGGACGTGACCATAACGTGGACTCGGACCTCCAGATTAACCAGAAGAACTATACAGGCCTCTACCCAATCTACTATTTCAACCTGGAACACCTCCACGTGGTCAAGCAGTCTGTTGTGGGCGTGTACTTCAAGACCCGCGTCGCAAAGGGCACAATTGACAACTACAGAACTATTGACGTCATCTTCTCAGACAAAACGCTGCTGCGTGCAAACGAAGGTCATTTACATCACCATAGAAAACACCATTTAAGCGACACGCCCAAACCCACATACGCTCGCAGAGTATTGTACTTGCGGAACGCAAGTCAAAACGGCAACACAATGTAGTACAACAACAACTAGTGTCCCTCTCCAAAGGCCAACTCTAAAAATGTTCTGGCTCCATAAGGCAGGCACGGAGTCTCCCTGTGGCTATACTCTTGCAACCTTTATGGGCGTGTCCCAACCATGGTAACGCCCGCCCAGTCAAGCACCTCAAAGCCGCCCGCGAAGCAAACCGTGGCATCGATATTTAACTTTCGGTCTCGGCTCTAAAAGCCATGTACAAAGACGGCGACATCTTAGCTCTGCTCGCCCCTGTTATTCTAGCTCTGGTAACCAACGCAGAGGCAGCAGCGTTGGGCGTGGTTGGAACAGCTGGTGGTCTTGCCCTCAAGGGAGTCTTTGACATCGCCAAGCGCAGCAATGGTCTAAAGAAATGGCGAGGCCTGCGCCTTCCAGGGCGGCGGTAAAGGCTCTCTCCAACTTTATGCTGCTGCGTATGACCCAGCCCTAACAGGGCGCAAAGCAATCAAAGCTCAACACAATCGCAGACCAGAAGTTTAAGGCGTTACGCGTCAACTCCATCTCCGAGGAAGAGTTCAGCTTGCCCTCGATAAAACATAAAAGAAGAAATACGGACTGCGTCGCACAAGGCATACACTTCAGATGTAAAAGCGAAATTGGTATAAAAAACAAACGAACAAAAAGCACATGGAAGAGCCAAAGCTCGCGCGTAGATCATAAAAAATCTCGCTGGAAATTCATAATAAGATGCGTGTTGTCCGTCGAAACGACAAAAAGAACAGAACCGTCAGAATAGCAGCTCTCTGACTCGAGCCCTACTCCCAGCGGACGTCCAGCACACGATGCTGTTTTTCAATAAGAAGACCACTCCTGCTGACTTAGCCGGTTTAACAACCTATATTTTTCTCTAGCATTCCACTTAAATGTTAATTTTAAAAAAAAAGCGCAATTCATCTGCAGCGATGACCACGGTGGATAGATAATTATGAATATGATTAAAAAAAACTATATGCAGGACTGAGTTGGCAGGGATTTACAGTTGAACCAAGACCAAGCAAATATATATTCATTTATAAATGTGAATATGAGTATGATCATGATAACGCAGTACTAACTCAAAGGCAAGAAAATTAGTTAGAACTTTTCAACAAGTGCCAAAAAAACAACGTAGAAATTATCGATGAGATTAAGCTTTATTGGCAACATATTTTACACTACGTTAATCTCATAAAGAAATTGCTTGATACCACATCAACAGTAAGTCAATTCGTATGGTGGATACGTGAACACAATGAATTTATCAAGCTCCTGTACGATGAAAATTTCAGCTTCGGGATTGTCGCTATTCTGAAAGGTTCCAATAGCATTGATGGACTGTACAATTCAAATAAATAAAGAAATTTATTAATTAACGAAACACTATGCAAGTGTGTTGTCATTTTCTACTCAGAAAATCTTCTACAACCAAAGTAACAGTACGCACAGTTTGTGCATATCCTCCATAACTATTCGTTTGTTTTCAGTGGTGCATATCCTCCATACCTATTCGTTTGTTTTCAGTGGTGCATATCCTCCATACCTATTCGTTTTTTTTCAGTGGTGCAAAGACACAAGAAAGTGCTATGTCATGTAAATATTCACTGCATAACGTTGTTAAATATATTATGTGTGTGTGTCTGTGTCTGTGTGTGTGTGTCTGTGTGTGTGTGTGTGTGTGTGTGTGTGTGTGTGTGTGGTATGCAGCTACATAAAGCACACAGCATCATGGATTTAGAATTCGATATACTCTACTTTTAAAACTTCTTCAATCTATGAAAAGGTAATGAGATGTACCTTTATATACAAAACAAATAATTTAGCGATGTATCATAATTTTGTGTAAGCAAAACAGTTGACATAACAACAACTTTGGCGAACGTGTGCGTGTATGTACGTCCGTAAATCCGTCCGTCTTTCCACTCCTAACTTAAAGTCAATGTTAAAGTTTCTTTAGAAAACGCTTATTTTATTACTTCTTAGCTAAATAAACGGCGGGCTGGAAACAAATAGATATTTTTTTATCAGTTTGTATTGGTTTGTATTGGTTTGTAATGTTTTTCGATTAATCTTCAAAATCCAGTTTCCTCTATTGGAAATTATAACAAGGTAAAGGGTTTAGCTTCAGGGCCTGGCTTGATAACAATCGTATTTTCTCGTGTGTAATTATCATCCAACTGTCCATAGCTTAGACCCAGATCTGGTGTCGCATACCGCGCCTGCAGAATTATGGTCTTCGCTGCTTGTTCTACTTATTATTCCAAGCGCACAGCTTAGAAACTGATATGCTGGCACATGAGTCGGTAAATCTTTGTCTCCTCTCATCTTTTCGTCCCTTGTTGTGCCTTAAGATTGCACATAAGGCTTCGCCCTGTGCTAGTTTCCCATTCTGATACAAAGTCCTCACATTCCAGCACCCAACGCGAATGGTAGTTTTGGGTTTCAGGACATCTGCTATCGAAGTAAAGGCTTCTTTGATGGTTTGGTCTCCGTCGTTCATGGCGCCAGTATCCTGGTTTGCTTTACTCCTTCCTCACGTTGCAATGTTTTCTCTCGTGTCCGTTTTCATAGCTAGAGTTTGTTTTTTTTACCGGGTTTAGTACCCTGGCCTAAAGCCAATCCCCCAACCCCCACCCCCTCCTTTATCCGGGCTTTGGACCGGCAAGTTACGCTAAATGAGTTCTCCCAGGCGGAGTTAATCTGAGTGTATCCTGTATCAATTAAGTGCTTTCTATATACGAATTAATGAGGTAAATACAATTTAACGCATAGGGTTTTCTGGTCGATTTAAATTTTTGTCATCTTAGCGGCGACTTCATCTACGAAATCATTATATAGTTTAACCTACCTGATAAGTTAATCTTCAAGCAATCACCTTTTTAATAGCTAAGTGCTAAAGCTAGTTTAAATTGAACTAGTTGAAATAATGTTGGACATTAAGATAGTTGAAATAATGTTGGACATTAAGAACACTATATGTTATTTTATTTCTTATTTTATTTTCTTTATGAAAAAAAATAATTAAAGACAGCTCATTCTTCTTTTTCAGTCATCAGCCACTTTTTTTTAAAACTAACCCAATAGAGTGTAGTGAGTATACATGAGCAAGGAAAGCGACTGTGATAGAGCTTTCTTTTAACAATATCTAGTACTATTGTTGTTATCATTTCACCATCTTTTACAAAAAAAATTTTTAATGGTACCAGGGTAAAGAATAATTTGCTTCTGATTTGTAATTCCTTGGGAATTTTGTATTGATTTTTGTGGCATTGGTTTTGTTGACAGTTTATCTATAAAGTCTTGAGGAATACTCAGCGAGAGAGACAAAGAGGAGATACAGAAATATGAACTGGTAGATTCAGTCTTTTTAATATAAATAGAGGAAAGAACAGATAGATAGATAGATAGATAGATAGATAGATAGATAGATAGATAGATAGATAGATAGATAGATAGATAGATAGATAGATAGATAGATTCCACCAGTCCTCCATCCATGTGTCTGAAAAATTTGCAAGCTTACAAACACGTCTTCAGGACTTTTTACTCTTCAGTTCTTTTCCTCAGGTCTACCAGAATTAGATAAATGACCAACCTGTCCTGAATCTGATTTCATTATCAGTATGTTCGTGTTATAAATTGTATGCACATAGTTATCGCACTTATGTGTACTTATCCTTCATGAACGACAACACTTTTATTGTACGTACTAAAACACAATCATGTCTAAACGAGTGTACGATGGCATGTACATAAATATCAATATATTTACACGAATAAATCTTATCAACAACACTAAAACACTTTCATGTCTAAACGAGTGTACGACGGCATGTACATAAACATCAATATATTTACGCGAATAATTCTTAAAGTGTACGATGGCATGTACATAAATACCAATATATTTACACGAATAATTCTTAAATTGTACGATGGCATGTACATAAACACCAATATATTTACACGAATAATTCTTATCAACAACGCTAACCTGCTTTTGTTACGTGGTGATCGATTCGCGTTTCAACTACATAAAATTCATTTTGTGTTTTAGACATCAGCTGAAATTGAAATCCAAATATTGTATATTTAAGATGTTTAGTCAAACTTATGTAAATTATGTTGAATAAGATATTAGTTGGACATTAAGTTGTTTAGTCTGTTACGACTCTATGGTCTAAGAAAAATGTAACAGAAAGAAAGTGAAACCAACAAATCAAGTAAAAAATCAACAAGCAATTTATTACTAGATAATTAAAATGAAAAATCAAAAAAGTCACTTACAGTAATGTGTTTTGAAATCCTAATAATCCAATAAGAATGATTGTTCTAATCACAAGTCCTAAATATAGAATGTTCCGAATTCACGGCTGTGTCCTTGAATGTTATGATGTGCTAATGGTCTCCAAAGTCCTGATGTACTAGAAATCTTGATGTGCTGATGTCAAAATGAAGTATTCCAAAATATCTCTGAATAAGTTCACTTAAATTCCAAAATCATCAATTAAAAATCCAAAATCCAAAAGTTTATGAGCACTGTTATAATCCAATGAATATTTAAAATAATTCCTCTCTTAGAATTTGGAATGAATTTTCACAACTGTAATAGCTCTTTACAAGACTGATGGTAATGTCAAAACTGAAAAAATGTCCACCAAACATGGTATATATAAAGATTGGTCACATGACAGAAGGTTCTAGAACATGAGTCATCTTAATGGAATTTTTACTTGTAAACAAAAATCAACCTTGACCTTCAAATTGAGAAAACATATTGATCAAAACAACCTAATTCAAGGACACTAGTTAAACATTTTTTTTCCTGATAACATTAAGATTTAAGCAAATATTAAAGTGAAGAAACATTTATAATTTCCTAAAATATTTATAATATTATATAAACATCATACATAACAAGTCAAACTTATGTAAATTACGTTGAATAAGATATTAGTTGGACATTAAGTTGTTTAGTCATGATTATACAACTTAGTGTGATAATATGTTGGTTGCTTCTTGTACATGAACATTAGTTTGATAATGAGTTAGTTGTTCCATAAACATACAAAATTAGTTTGATAATGAGTTAGTTGTTCCATAAACATATAAATTAGTTTGATGATGGATTGGTTATTTCTTGAACATATAACTTAGTTTGACAATGTGTTGATTGCTCCATGAACATACAAATTTAGTTTGGTAATGTGTTGGTTGCTCCTGGAACATATAAATTAGTTTGATAATGTGTTAGGTGCTCCTTGAACATATAAAATGGTTTGATAATGTTCTGATTGCTCCATGAACATACAAATTAGTTTGAAAATGTTTTGGTTGCTCCATGGACATACAAATTAGTTTGAGAATGGTTTGGTTACTCCATGAACATACAAATTAGTTTGAAAATGTTTTGGTTACTCCATGAACATACAAATTAGTTTGAAAATGTTTTGGTTGCTCCATGGACATACAAATTAGTTTGAAAATGGTTTGGTTACTCCATGAACATACAAAATGGTTTGATAATGTTCTGATTGCTCCATGAACATACAAATTAGTTTGAAAATGTTTTGGTTGCTCCATGGACATACAAATTAGTTTGAAAATGGTTTGGTTACACCATGAACATACAGATACAGATTAGTTTGAAAATATTTTGGTTGCTCCGTGAACATACAAATTAGTTTGAAAATGTCTTGGTTGCTCCGTTAACATACAAATTAGTTTGATAATGTTTTGGTTGCTCCATGAACATATAAATTAGTTTGAAAATGTTTTGGTTACTCCGAGAACATGCAGATTAGTTTGAAACTATTTTGGTTGCTCCGTGGACATACAAATTAGTTTGAAAATGTTTTGGTTGCTCCGTGGTCATACAGATTAGTTTGAAAATGTTTTGGTTGCTCCGTGGACATACAAATTAGTTTGATAACACTGGCCTACAGCCAAATTGCTTCCGCAATAAATGTTGTCAAACTTTACTAATTCTGGGTCACTGAGAACGAAAATGATGCTTAAAATTGTTGATTGGCTCTAGTTTTAAAGATATGATACTGGGTCAGTATATACGACCCTTGACTTGGAATGGCGGACGATAAGTGAGTTATAAAGGAAAGGGATCTCAATTTAAACCAAAAATGACTAAAATACATCTGTGACTGGATCTATGAATAAATCTATGACTGGGTTTGGACAGTACTTGCTTTTTAGGCAAAACAATGAATGATGCAATCTGAAGCTTGTCTTGCGTCATACATGATATGAATTGCAATGGATGATGCAATCATAACTTAGCTTACATCACTCTGCTGAAGAAATTGCCCGATATGAGCTCTACAAATCATACAGTGTCGTGCTCTCTTATTTGTCAGTGTTTGATTTTACAAAGGGACACATTTCTGTTTAGCCAAAGTGAGCAGAGATGCCTCGCACTTGCGTGAACAATGCAGATAACTTCTGCTATGTTTGTGGTGAAGTGACTTTTGCATCACAAAAGCGCAGTATAACCACTATGGTTAGGAAAGCCTATCACCTTTATTTTGACTGCAAAATTGAAGATCAGGACAAGAGTTTGGCCCCACACATATGCGGCAACACTTGTGCAACAAATCTTCGCCAGTGGTTGAACAGAAAAAGGAAATCTATGCCTTTTGCAGTGCCAATGATTTGGAGAGAGCCAACAGATCATAACAGCAATTGTTAATTCTGCATGGTGCCTCCAGTTGAGAAAGGTGTGTCAAAGAAGAAAAAGTGGACTGTGCATTATCCAAACATTCCATAAGCTATACGCCCAGTACCCCACGGAGAAGGACTGCCGGTTCCTGATGCACCATAATCATTCTCACTTGAGTCAGACGAGGAAGAGGAAGAGGATGAAACTTCTACTCCTGAACCATCAATGTCACATGACCCATATTTTCTTTCATCGTCCTCCTCTGAACCACACCTCCTAACACAAGGTGAACTGAATGACATTGTCAGGGATTTGGGACTACTCAAGAGTAAGGCATAGCTGTTGGGCTCCAGACTACAGCAGTGGAATCTCCTGGCAGCTGTTGTTAGGGTTTCCATGTTCCGTGACTGTCAAAAGGATCTTGTCCCATTCTTCTTCATGGAAGGTGATCTTGTAGCCTGCAACAACATCGATGGTGTGATGGCAGCCCTCAACATCGTTCATGGTCCAGATGAGTGGAGACTGTTCATTGATTCATCGAAGACGAGTCTTAAAGCTGTTTTGCTGCATGATGGCAGTGTTTTGCCATCAATTCCAGTTGGTCATGCAGTCCATATGAAGGAAATCTATGAAAACATGAAACAACTTTTGAGGTGCATAAACTATGACCAACATCAGTGGCAGCTTTGTGGCGATTTCAAGGTTCTTGCTCTCTTGCTTGGTCTGCAGACTGGATACACAAAGTACTGCTGTTTTTTCTCTGCGAATGGGATAGTCGTGCGAGAGATTCCCACTACATCAAGAGAGATTGGCCACTCCGACAGTCAATGGAGCCTGGGATCAAAAGTGTTCAGCATTCACCACTTGTTGAATCAAGGAAGATTTTGTTACAACCCTTGCACATCAAGCTGGGTCTGATGAAGTTAACTTTGTCAAGGCCATGGACAAAACGCAAGCAGCTTTCAAGTACCTCCGTGGAAAATGTCCAAGGTTAAGTGAAGCTAAGATAAAGGAAGGTGTCTTTGTTGGTCCTCACATTCGTGAACTTCTTCGAGATGATGCATTTCACCGTGCACTGCGTGGCAAGGAAAAGACGGCATGGAAAGCATTCCAGTTAGTGGCAACAAATTTTCTCGGTAACACAAAGGCAGACAACTACAGGGAGTTGGTGGAAAACCTCCTCAAGGCATACCAAAGCCTTGGTTGCAACATGTCACTAAAGATACATTTTTTGCACTCTCATCTAGATTTGTTTCCACCGAACTGCGGAGCAGTGAGCGACGAGCAGGGCGAGCGATTTCACCAGGACATTGCAACAATGGAGAAACACTATCAGAGCAAATGGAGCCCATCAATGCTTGCAGACTATTGTTGAACAGTGACAAGAGATGCTCCATTTAATGAATACAAGAGACAAGCCAAGAAGCGCCGAGTAGACACTGAATAAGGACTAAACTATGTACTTATATATACATAATAGTTTTTTTTCTTTTGTTTTAATATATTTATTATTTACATAACCCTTTTGCTGTTTTTTAAAGTGTTACATAAATAGGACAGGTGAAATATTATCATGTAAAGCAACCATAAACACATGAAAAGACCTAGGTTTACAATTTATGATTAAAAGTCTACTATGTACACAATATACATAGACGTAAAATGTAAAAACTTAAATATCTTGGAAACAGTATCCAATCAGTTGTTTTAATTGTCATATTTGAATTCAGCACATCAAGATCCCTAATAAATAGCACGATTTATCTCTGAAGCAGACGACTTTTAAAAAATTGTAGACCAGTGTGATGGGTGTGTTGCTCATTAAACATACAACTCAATTTTATTATGTATTGGTTCCTCCGTAAAAAATGCAACCTATTTTTGTAATGGTTAACTGTTCCTGGAATATACAGGAATCAGTAATGTGCAAAAAAGAGAAATATTGACAGAAAGCAAGATGTGAGTTATGTCAGCATCGTGATCGCTTAAAATTAGGTATACATTAAAGAGATCGCTTTTATTGTGTCATGCTAAGACAGAACTTTGACTTCATACAAAAGGAAAATATCAGTGGATGTTTTCTATAATGGTCAAATACAGTTATGTATTTAAATAAAAACAAATTTCGCGAAACCAATGACTATTATTTCTTGCATAGATCACTGAATCACACAAACAATAGATGTTTCCAAAAGCCAAATAATTAACGAGGTTCTTCCTCCATGATCAAGGACTGCTCCAAAATGAGCCTTGTCCTTTATTTTAATTAGTTTTTCATCTCTTTTTCATTCCAGACAGCTCTCACATCACAGAGGGCAATACTAAGTTGATAATGGCCCTGATCTGGCAGTTGGTATTACGCTACCAGATCGGATTGTCCAACATACAGCACCGCGGCTGGCTACTGGCCTGGATGCAGGCAGTACTTCCGGAATGTAAAATCACCAACCTTACAACAGAATGGAACTCCGGCGTTGTTTTACAGTGAGTACATTTCTTTTGACAGATTGTCAAATCTCTAAAATATTCTTTTTTTTTTCTTTCATTTTATAGATGAGGTTAAGTCACTTTTACGCCTTACATGTTTGAGCTGATGACTCCTGTTCATTTCTCAGTACGTGTATATTTATTATATTGTTATACAAATATTTGTCTAAGGCGGCCGTCGACTACAATTTGGCAAATTTTACCTTTTAATTGTTTTCTTTGTGCCCTATATTTCTTAATTTTTTGTATCTCCATTTCTGGATGCTTCGTCTACCGTAGTAGGCGACAAGAGCGTCAAGTTCACTAATTGACTGGTTCTGGATCTCATATGGATTAAGAAAGGATACCATGCACATGCAAGAAATGAACAAATGTTTGCTTGGGTTACCATAATACACAAAGTGTATGAGTAAGATGAAAACTACTGTCATCTTACTTCTATGATACGAAACACACACAGAGTCAAGACTGTCAAGGTAGGGAACTAGTCCCTTCGTTCGCTTCATTATGTAACACCATGGATAAATATTGAGAAACACTAGGGTTTTCATCGTAATAGAATATTTACATAAACCTATTCTTTAGTTTGTTACAAACGTATCAATGTATTATTCCCTTTATTCCTCTTCTTAGTACCTGTTAAGAAAAAAACAAAAAAATAAAAACCTCGACTTATATGAAATACGAAACTCATTTAATTAATCTAGCTGACTCCATTTCAATTCCCCATATTGAGTTACAAATAAACACCATACAGAGCGGAAAGTGCTATCCCTGGATCCTTCAGTAGAATGCGTGATAACATGAAGTGAATTTTTAAATATGCAGAAAGAATATTATCATACAGGTTAGAGAATTTTTATTTCGTACATATATAGATAGATAGATAGATGATCATACATGAATGCTCATGTAATATGAAATTTATGAAACGAATTGAATAATTTCTCATTTGCAGGCCTCGGCAAGTATGGATATTAAGTTCTACACATATAAATATAAAGAATTCCCAAAAAATATTTAGAAATATAAACCCTTCCGAATAAATGTCAATATATATATATATATATATATATATATATATATATATATATATATATATATATATATATATATATATATATAGTACTGCAAGATAAAAGATAAAAGGTACAGATGTTACAATTCTGTAAAAAATATATAGAATAAAAGATAAAGGTATGAACAAAGATATATAGAATACAAGATAAAAGGTATGAACAAAGATATATAGAATACAAGATAAAGGTATGAACAAAGATTGAATCATTGAGAGAGTTTCATCAATTTTAAATGAAATGAGCATACATGTAAGATTCTGCCCATATTTTGTTCAAAAAAGTTCCTGAAAATGTTCGCGTGGTTCGTTTGGACGTTACGCACAAAGCTTGTGTGACGTCATGATCTATGCAATATTACATACCGTATATACTCGCGTATAACTTGATACCAACTGCAAACTGGATCAGGGTCTATGTTGTTTGTTCTACTGATTAGTCCTTACAAACTGCACAGACCTAGATCTACCGTCGCATAATGCGCCTGCAGATCTGGGTCTGTGCAGTTTGTAAGGACTAATCAGTAGAACAAACAACATAGACCCTGATCTGCGGCGCATTTTGCGACGGCAGATCAGGGTCTATGTTGTTTGCATTTGGAGCCGGTTTATACGCGAGTACATACGATGTGTGTACTACAGGAATATAAGATGGGTTTATGATACGTCACATCGATGACAGCATGCAACAAATTCATGTTCGATTTGTGGTAAATGCTTCTATGGATTTTCGGCTTTTGAATAAGAAAGTGCACAGCGTTTAAGGAATGATCTAAATTTAATCAAGATACTTTGGACCTGCCAAAATTCAGATCCTAAGATTTGTTACTGGATTTGGGAAATCCGATTTATGAGAAGAAGAAAAAAATGCTAAATTTATAAAGAAGAGTTGTTTACGACGAGAAGACGCCACAGAATTTCACATGAAGCTCCGTAAAGGGATCATGGATTATACGACAGGTGTTTGACTTATTTGGTCATTCCGTGTTTGAGGTATTTAGTTATTCCGTGTTTGAGTTATTTTGTCATTCCGTTTCCGTTCCGTTGCCCTTTACTACTTCTTTAAGATGTAAAAACGTGACAACATAGTTCATCGAATATGTTGGAATTTATGTCGTCTCACGATATACAAGGGACTTTATCTTCAGATTTACGGCAGTATATTTAATTAAAATTTTGAGTTGGCTAGGATTAGCAAACTCGGTATTAATCATGTTACACTGACGCTAATGTTGAATGTTTCTTGTTTTGAAATCAGTTGTATATGCATTTGTAGTCTGCGTGTCTACATCGATTTTCAGCAACCAGGTAGAAAAACGAACACTGTAGGCACCTTCTGATACTCTCTCGACTTATTTTGTAGATAACTGTATATGTACCACTCAGTTACGTAATTTTGTAGATGACTGTATATATACCACTCAGTTACGTAATTTTGTAGATGACTGTATATATACCACTTAGTTACGTAATTTTGTAGATGACTGTATATGTACCACTCAGTTACCTAATTTTGTAGATGACTGCATATATACCACTTAGTTACGTAATTTTGTAGATAAATGTATATGTACCACTCAGTTACGTAATTTTGTAGATGACTGTATATATACCACTTAGTAACGTAATTTAGTAGATAACTGTATATATACCACTTAGTTACGTAATTTTGTAGATAAATGTATATGTACCACTCAGTTACGTAATTTTGTAGATAACTGTATATATACCACTCAGTTACGTAATTTTGTAGATGACTGTATATGTACCACTCAGTTACGTAATTTTGTAGATAACTGTATATGTACCACTTAGTTACGTAATTTTGTAGATAACTGTATATATACCACTCAGTTACGTAATCCAAACTTGCAGCTCAACAACTTTTATATCATTCACATATTGCCGCTCTTACAAATAGTGTCGCGTATTGACACACAAACAATACAACGCTCTCACTGACCTTGTAATTTCAATGTCAATGAAGGCTATTTGAAACCACATAGATGCAAGGTCAAACAATGTCATTAAACTCTATACGTATACGCTACTTATTTTCTGTAAAGATAGCTATTCATGCATTCTATCATCCCATCGCGTAGTCCCACAAAGATTTTCTTTTCCATTGAATGAATAGGTGTATGATATCGTTATTTATTTCTTCAGGAATGCGGTGAGCAACTATTTGACTTAATGATACCTACCACCAGTAACATCGGATTACTAGTCATGCTATTTTTGACATATTTTACAGTTCACCTTTTTCATGGTGACTTTAGCTTCAAATAAAGTCTAAATTTTAAGCTAAAGAATCAATACTGAGAAGAACACGCTTATGAGTCGAGTCCAACTGCAAACAGCATAGACCCTGATCTGCCGTCGCATAATGCGCCGGCCGATCATAGACTACGTTGTTTGCTCTACTGATAACTCCTAACAACCCACAGAGACCCAGATCTGCCGGCGCATTATGCAACGACAAATCTGGGTCTGTGCAGTTTGGAATTGAACTCGTCTTATAAGCGAGTAAGGACAGTCAAATATTCTGCATGAAATATCTATATGCATTGCCTGCAAAGACGAATTTTAAGCCATTACTAGTTATCTTTTATCGCTCCAAATTTGCATGTAGTCCATCACCAGTATCAACATGAACGTATCTAGTTTTACAAAGTCAACCAACCGGTTAAGGCAAGGAGGTTTATATTATTCCCTGTCTATGATCATCAGTGTTAAGATCTCAAGGCAATAAATAAGAAACGGAAAAATTTCAAAAGACACCTCTCCTATTACAATTACAGCATTCTTGCCATGCAGTAGATATTTCGTTTCATGTGTGTGTGTGTGTGTGTGTGTGTGTGTGTGTGTGTGTGTGTGTGTGTGTTTATTTATCAAGCAGTTCTGATGTAGTCTGTGGATCGAGAATCATTGCCCCGTCCTTTTTATTTGTAGCAATTAAAAGTCTGCCGTACACAGCTCACATTTCTTTAATGAATACACGTACTTTTGTAATGTTAGATCATCTTTTATAGATTTGAAGCCACTTTACTATTTGCCAATGCAATCTTTTGAATACAGAGATCATGACTGCTTAATACAATCTTTTGAATACAGAGATCATGATTTGCTATATGCAAAACACGTTTCCCGGAGGTTCTATATCTTTTATTATTTGTGCAAACCTTTGAACACGGCATACAGTGTATAATCGTTATTATTTCATGATCAATTGTCAAGTACATAAATTATATACATAATAATATCAACAAAAAGGAGTTTTAGAAAAAAAAAGTCTGCACACAAGAAAAACATGCAGTTTGATGTCCGAGTACGGCAGGCATCAGAAAATTGTAAGCGTCAATCAACTGGGAGTGACTGATCGTGTAAAAATGTCCGAACGCGCACTTTTTTCGTATCATTGATCTTCAGTGATGTTTTATATCGCTCATTCTTTGAAGTGGAATTAGTTTTCGACCTTCATCTTAATGTTAATTTACCATTTTCTCGCACGTCACCGATTCGTGCCGTTTCGTTTTCTGCAATCTGTCTGATGACTTCTTCCGAGCTTCCATAAAAATCTTTCACATAACCTGTATGTCATATGATTGCTCTTTTACAATGGATATTATCAGACATATGTGTACCTGCTGTAAAGTAGATATCAATGAAAACATGGGGCTGTTCTTGTTTTTTTTTATGTCTATTTTAGAACTCGATTTTTAAAAAAGACCTAGGAAAAATACACATATCCGCCAGCTGGACTCCAATGCACGATCGTTGTCTACGGAGTAGATCTATCTTGCCCAAACGTTAATTCCACTTGGTCATCTGTGGTTACACTTAAGTTGGCAAAATATATGTTCTGTTTTTATGGCCGCAGGTGCCGTGCATTTTAAAACGTTCTCATAGTTTTCTTCTGTTCTCTTTATTCCTTAACTTTGATGCATATGTTTGGGTTCCATGATAGCATTTTCAAAGATTTCATTCAGAGTGTGTATTGCTTCGAGTTGTATCAAGCAAGGTAACACAAAAGTTGGAGAGACCTATGTATCGAACCGAATATATGTGCCGTCAACGAATTAACCTCATTATAGCAATATAAAGGTCATGCAGGAATTAAACTTCATCTGGGCAACTATTTAAATTAACAATCATTTCAGGATATACAGACTTTCTTTATTTTTCTACACTTTTTTCTTATGTATAAATGTGCAGTCAAATGGAACACAAGTGTTTTTAATCGAGCATTTCAAACATACTGTTTCTAAATTAAAATCAATAAAAGTATTTGGATTTAGACGAGGCATCCTTGCATGTCGCGATGTGTGATGGATTTTTTTTATTGCAAATAATAATCAATACCCAAAGCAATGGATTGACATTTTATTATATTTGTTCATTTTCCTGCATAACTGTTTTGCGTTTACGTGGAAGACTACGGATTGCAGTCTCCCAGAAATGTGGACAAATAGTAATGGTATATTGGTTAGGGACAAACAGTAAGGGCATATTGGTTAGGGACAAATAGTCAGGGTATATTGGTTAGGGACAAACAGTAAGGGTATATTGGTTAGGGACAAACAGTAATGGTATATTGGTTAGAGACAAACAGTAAGGGTATATTGGTTAGGGACAAATAGTAAGGGTATATTGGTTAGGGACAAATAGTAAGGCTATATTGGTTAGGGACAAACAGTAAGGGTATATTGGCTAGGGACAAACAGTAAGGGTATATTGGTTAGGGACAAATAGTAAGGGTATATTGGTTAGGGACAAATAGTAAGGCTATATTGGTTAGGGACAAACAGTAACGGTATATTGGTTAGGGACAAATAGTAAGGGTGTATTAGTTAGGGACAAACAGTAAGGGTATATTGTTAGGGACAAACAGTAAGGGTATATTGGTTAGAGACAAACAGTAAGGGTATATTGGTTAGAGACAAACAGTAAGGGTATATTGGTTAGAGACAAATAGTAAGGGTATATTGGTTAGGGACAAATAGTAAGGGTATATTGGTTAGAGACAAACAGTAAGGGTATATTGGTTAGAGACAAACAGTAAGGGTATATTGGTTAGGGACAAATAGTAAGGGTATATTGGTTAGGACAAATAGTAAGGGTATATTGGTTAGGACAAATATTAAGGGTATATTGGTTAGGGACAAACAGTAAGGGCATATTGGTTGGGGACAAATAGTACATGTATATTGGTTAGGGACAAATAGTAAGGGTATATTGGTTAGAGACAAACAGTAAGGGTATATTGGTTAGAGACAAACAGTAAGGGTATATTGGTTAGAGACAAACAGTAAGTGTATGTTGGTTAGAGACAAACAGTAAGGGTATATTGGTTAGAGACAAACAGTAAGGGTATATTGGTCAGGGACAAATAGTAAGGGTATATTGGTTAGGACAATCAGTAAGGGTATATTGGTTAGAGACAAACAGTAAGGGTATATTGGTTAGGGACAAACAGTAAGGGTATATTGGTTAGAGACAAACAGTAAGGGTATATTGGTTAGGACAATCAGTAAGGGTATATTGGTTAGAGACAAACAGTAAGGGTATATTGGTTAGGGACAAACAGTAAGGGTATATTGGTTAGAGACAAACAGTCGGGTATATTGGTTAGGGACAAATAGTAAGGGTATATTGGTTAGGGACAAACAGTAAGGGTATATTGGTTAGGGACAAACAGTAAGGGTATATTGGTTAGGGACAAACAGTAAGGGTACATTGGTTAGGGACAAATAGTAAGGGTATATTGGTATAAGGGTATATTGGTAAGGACAAACAGTAAGGGTATATTGGTTAATGACAAACAGTAAGGGTATATTGGTTAGAGACAAACAGTAAGGGTATATTGGTTAGGGACAAATATTAAGGGTATATTGGTTAATGACAAACAGTAAGGGTATATTGGTTAGAGACAAATTGTAAGAGTATAGTGGTTAGGGACAAACAGTAAGGGTATAGTGGTTAGGGACAAACAGTAAGGGTATATTGGTTAGAGACAAACAGTAAGGGTATATTGGTTAGGAACAAATAGTAAGGGTATATTGGTTAGAGACAAACAGTAAGGGTATATTGGTTAGGGACAAACAGTAAGGGAAATATTGGTTAGGGACAAATAGTAAGGGTATATTGGTTAGAGACAAACAGTAAGGGTATATTGGTTAGGGACAAACAGTAAGGGTATATTGGTTAGGGACAAACAGTAAGGGTATATTGGTTAGGGACAAATAGTAAGGGTATATTGGTTAGGGACAAATAGTAAGGGTATAGTGGTTAGGGACAAACAGTAAGGGTATAGTGGTTAGGGACAAACAGTAAGGGTATATTGGTTAGGGACAAACAGTAAGGGTATATTGGTTAGGGACAAATAGTAAGGGTATAGTGGTTAGGGACAAATAGTAAGGGTATATTGGTTAGGGACAAACAGTAAGGGTATATTGGTTAGGGACAAACAGTAAGGGTATATTGGTTAGGGACAAATAGTAAGGGTATAGTGGTTAGGGACAAATAGTAAGGGTATAGTGGTTAGGGACAAACAGTAAGGGTATATTGGTTAGGGACAAACAGTAAGGGTATATTGGTTAGGGACAAACAGTAAGGGTATATTGGTTAGGGACAAATAGTAAGGGTATAGTGGTTAGAGACAAATAGTAAGGGTATATTGGTTAGGGACAAACAGTAAGGGTATATTGGTTAGGGACAAACAGTAAGGGTATATTGGTTAGGGACAAATAGTAAGGGTATAGTGGTTAGGGACAAATAGTAAGGGTATAGTGGTTAGGGACAAACAGTAAGGGTATAGTGGTTAGGGACAAACAGTAAGGGCATATTGGTTAGGGACAAATAGTAAGGGTATATTGGTTAGGGACAAACAGTAAGGGTATAGTTTGTTAGGGACAAACAGTAAGGGTATATTGGTTAGGTACAAACAGTAAGGGTATATTGGTATAAGGGTATATTGGTATAAGGGTATATTGGTATAACGATTTATTGGTTAGCCTAGTTTGAATGCCACTCAGATAACTCAGTGTGTCAGTACACTTTTCAAAGAATAAGCCGACTGTATGAATATGATGCTGTCTGTTCATGTGTACGAGGTAGCATTATGGTCTTGTTCATTCTAACAAATATAATTTTACAATCACATTTTTGTGAATCAACGTCAGCATTAGTTCTGTGACAATGGGGTTGGGAACGTGATGTGTCGAAGGATTTATTGTAGGTGACAAAACCCATTAAATGTGTACTTAGGTCTTTGCACAAACATGTGTTCAGTCTTGTGTGTTAAATCTGAATTTAAATCTGAACAATTCATTCCATCATTTCTAATTCTATAAAATATGCTTCTCATTCAAATTTACTCCAATAGCAGAAGAAATCTGATTAAAATCAAGATCTCTGACATAACAGAGATCTGATGGACACTAATACGAGGTCATGCTCTGTTGACCTTCCAATTCACCAATCAAATTACAGCTTTCATATTTGCAAAAGAGAAATACTTAGTTCGGATACATATCGTTTCTAACATGAACTCTCCCTTTGCACAAATGCAACTCTTATTCAAAAAGGTTACGACAAATAAGTGGAACTGGAATTCCAAAGGTATTGTGTACATTTTGACTAGAACAAAATGTTGCAAACTTGACATGAGAAGTCTAAGCGTGTATCTTATGCGATGTCCTTGCAATTATTCAAGTTATTGACTTTCTCAAATACTGCTAATTGAGTCAACTTCATCAATTATATTTCTGTTCACTCTTATCTAGAACATAAAGATTGATCGCTTTCGACAACTAGACGCTAAGTGCAAGTGGATGCGACAATTGGTGATAACCATGTCGTTCGTTTTGTTGATAGGATGTTCTTTTACAAACATTTTCCGGTAAATAGTGATAGACCTGCGTACAATTCATTATTTCCTGTAGACGATTGAAGGTAAAACTTCCTACACCTTCAGTCAATCTACTATGATAAGTATTTATGAGGGTTATTAATAGATTTCTTTGCGATTTACAAGTTTTGGCCCAAAGCAATAACATCTGCGGATGATCGACTTAACATATCTCATAACGTTCGTTCATAAATGTCAACCTAGCAACATGTTGAGGACTCAGTTTATGGCCCACAAACACAGACGAAACCCGGTCAAGAAGGACTCTTATTGTGACACACAAAACAAACGAAACTCTGTCAAGAAGGACTCTTATTATGACCCACAAACACGGACCAAACCCTGTAAAGAAGGACTCTTATTATGGCCCACAAACACAGACCAAACCCTGTCAAGAACGATTCTGGATGTATGAGATGAATAAACAGGATATTCCATATGCCCATTTCAAATTATTGTCACTCTAAATACCAAGTACTTGGATTGTGTATTGTGTAGTATATATTTTTTCGGATATACCATGCGGAAAGGGATATTACACGTATGTAGTGTGACGACCACGAATCCCTAATTTTAACTGAATTGATCCTTGTCTAAATTCCCTGATGTACCCAAATATCGACATATGTTTATACATGCAGGTATATACCCGTAGGATAAATTATCTTGTGAACTTTTTAATTTATAATAGAAAATCGCGTGTTTCATTACTTTCCTCATGGTCAGTTTGATTAATAGGTATTAGATCCTTGCAAAAGTGTAATTAATTGCAAAAAGGTTACCACAACGATATTTCCTATTATTCCATTGTTGTTTCTAAATGTGCACTAGTACCTTTTGTAGGACATAGAAAACGTTAAATAATACCAGATTCAAATTAACAGAGGAAAACATGGAGGAAAAGTCAGCGTAAAACTGAACTCCGGGCAATCTATAATGGGTGCCTCAATTTCAAAAACCTTTCAAAGATCTTTAGTGTAGACTTAAGTAATATGTATTGTTCCCGTAACGTTTCAACTTGTGTATTGTAGACAACTGTAAATGGCTTACACATTTAAAATCCGTAAACTTTACGTGTACTCGCAAAGTGAATATTTCAAGTTTATGGCAGCTTATTTTATGATCCTCGTGGAAGCGTTAAAGGAACGTGCAGAGTTTTCTTGATTCGTAGTATCTGACACTTTTATTTCATCACAATATTAAATTCAAGAAAATATTCAAAACTTACGTCTAAAACAAAATGTATCTGACACTTTTATATCATCACAATATTAAATTCAAGAACATATTCAAAACTTACGTCTTCAACAAAATGTATCTGGAGACAACTTCAGTTTAGAATTCGAACATGTGAAAGCGGGGAACTAGTACCTAGACAGATTCCAACCTGTGAAAGCGGGGAACTAGTACTTAGACATATTCGAACCTGTGAAAGCGGGGAACTAGTACTTAGACAGATTCGAACCTGTGAAAGCGGGGAACTAGTACTTAGACAGATTCGAACCTGTAAAAGCGGGGAACTAATACCTAGACAGATTCCAACCTGTGAAAGCGGGGAACTAGTACTTAGACAGATTCCAACCTGTGAAAGCGGGGAACTAATACCTAGACAGATTCCAACCTGTCAAAGCGGGGAACTAGTACTTAGACAGATTCCAACCTGTCAAAGCGGGGAACTAGTACCTAGACAGATTCCAACCTGTAAAAGCGGGGAACTAATACCTAGACAGATTCCAACCTGTGAAAGCGGGGAACTAGTACTTAGACAGATTCCAACCTGTGAAAGCGGGGAACTAGTACTTAGACAGATTCCAACCTGTAAAAGCGGGGAACTAGTACTTAGACAGATTCCAACCTGTGAAAGCGGGGAACTAATACCTAGACATATTCAAACCTGTGAAAGCGGGGAACTAATACCTAGACAGATTCCAACCTGTGAAAGCGGGGAACTAGTACTTAGACAGATTCGAACCTGTGATAGCGGGGAACTAGTACCTAGACAGATTCCAACCTGTGAAAGCGGGGAACTAGTACCTAGACAGATTCCAACCTGTGAAAGCGGGGAACTAGTACTTAGACATATTCGAACCTGTGAAAGCGGGGAACTAGTACTTAGACAGATTCGAACCTGTGAAAGCGGGGAACTAGTACTTAGACAGATTCGAACCTGTGAAAGCGGGGAACTAGTACCTAGACAGATTCCAACCTGTGAAAGCGGGGAACTAGTACTTAGACAGATTCCAACCTGTGAAAGCGGGGAACTAATACCTAGACAGATTCCAACCTGTCAAAGCGGGGAACTAGTACTTAGACAGATTCCAACCTGTCAAAGCGGGGAACTAGTACCTAGACAGATTCCAACCTGTAAAAGCGGGGAACTAATACCTAGACAGATTCCAACCTGTGAAAGCGGGGAACTAGTACTTAGACAGATTCCAACCTGTGAAAGCGGGGAACTAGTACCTAGACAGATTCCAACCTGTAAAAGCGGGGAACTAGTACTTAGACAGATTCCAACCTGTGAAAGCGGGGAACTAATACCCAGACATATTCAAACCTGTGAAAGCGGGGAACTAATACCTAGACAGATTCCAACCTGTGAAAGCGGGGAACTAGTACTTAGACAGATTCGAACCTGTGATAGCGGGGAACTAGTACCTAGACAGATTCCAACCTGTGAAAGCGGGGAACTAGTACCTAGACAGATTCCAACCTGTGAAAGCGGGGAACTAGTACTTAGACATATTCGAACCTGTGAAAGCGGGGAACTAGTACTTAGACAGATTCGAACCTGTGAAAGCGGGGAACTAGTACTTAGACAGATTCGAACCTGTAAAAGCGGGGAACTAATACCTAGACAGATTCCAACCTGTGAAAGCGGGGAACTAGTACTTAGACAGATTCCAACCTGTGAAAGCGGGGAACTAATACCTAGACAGATTCCAACCTGTCAAAGCGGAGAACTAGTACTTAGACAGATTCCAACCTGTCAAAGCGGGGAACTAGTACCTAGACAGATTCCAACCTGTCAAAGCGGGGAACTAATACCTAGACAGATTCCAACCTGTGAAAGCGGGGAACTAGTACTTAGACAGATTCCAACCTGTGAAAGCGGGGAACTAGTACCTAGACAGATTCCAACCTGTAAAAGCGGGGAACTAGTACTTAGACAGATTCCAACCTGTGAAAGCGGGGAACTAATACCTAGACATATTCAAACCTGTGAAAGCGGGGAACTAATACCTAGACAGATTCCAACCTGTGAAAGCGGGGAACTAGTACTTAGACAGATTCGAACCTGTGATAGCGGGGAACTAGTACCTAGACAGATTCCAACCTGTAAAAGCGGGGAACTAGTACTTAGACAGATTCCAACCTGTGAAAGCGGGGAACTAGTACCTAGACAGATTCCAACCTGTGAAAGCGGGGAACTAATACGTAGACAGATTCAAACCTGTCAAAGCGGGGAACTAATACCTAGACAGATTCAAACCTGTGAAAGCGGGGAACTAGTACCTAGACAGATTCGAACCTGTGAAAGCGGGGAACTAGTACTTAGACAGATTCGAACCTGTGAAAGCGGGAAACTAGTACTTAGACAGATTCCAACCTGTGAAAGCGGGGAACTAGTACGTAGACAGATTCCAACCTGTGAAAGCGGGGAACTAGTACCTAGACAGATTCGAACCTGTAAAAGCGGGGAACTAGTACTTAGACAGATTCGAACCTGTAAAAGCGGGGAACTAATACTTAGACAGATTCGAACCTGTAAAAGCGGGGAACTAATACCTAGACAGATTCCAACCTGTAAAAGCGGGGAACTAATACCTAGACAGATTCGAACCTGTAAAAGCGGGGAACTAGTACTTAGACAGATTCGAACCTGTGAAAGCGGGGAACTAATACCTAGACAGATTCGAACCTGTAAAAGCGGGGAACTAGTACTTAGACAGATTCGAACCTGTAAAAGCGGGGAACTAATACCTAGACAGATTCCAACCTGTGAAAGCGGGGAACTAATACTTAGACAGATTCGAACCTGTGAAAGCGGGGAACTAGTACTTAGACAGATTCCAACCTGTGAAAGCGGGGAACTAATACCTAGACAGATTCCAACCTGTAAAAGCGGGGAACTAGTACTTAGACAGATTCCAACCTGTAAAAGCGGGGAACTAATACCTAGACAGATTCCAACCTGTAAAAGCGGGGAACTAGTACTTAGACAGATTCCAACCTGTAAAAGCGGGGAACTAATACCTAGACAGATTCCAACCTGTAAAAGCGGGGAACTAGTACTTAGACAGATTCCAACCTGTAAAAGCGGGGAACTAATACCTAGACAGATTCGAACCTGTGAAAGCGGGGAACTAATACTTAGACAGATTCCAACCTGTGAAAGCGGGGAACTAGTACTTAGACAGATTCCAACCTGTAAAAGCGGGGAACTAGTACTTAGACAGATTCGAACCTGTGAAAGCGGGGAACTAATACCTAGACAGATTCCAACCTGTAAAAGCGGAGAACTAATACCTAGACAGATTCCAACCTGTAAAAGCGGGGAACTAGTACTTAGACAGATTCCAACCTGTAAAAGCGGAGAACTAATACCTAGACAGATTCCAACCTGTAAAAGCGGAGAACTAATACCTAGACAGATTCCAACCTGTAAAAGCGGGAACTCATACCTAGACAGATTCCAACCTGTGATAGCGGGGAACTAGTACTTAGACAGATTCGAACCTGTGAAAGCGGGGAACTAGTACTTAGACAGATTCGAACCTGTGAAAGCGGGGAACTAATACCTAGACAGATTCCAACCTGTGAAAGCGGGGAACTAATACGTAGACATATTCCATCCTGTGAAAGCGGGGAACTAGTACTTAGACAGATTCGAACCTGTGAAAGCGGAGAACTAATACCTAGACATATTCCAACCTGTAAAAGCGGGGAACTAGTACTTAGACAGATTCCAACCTGTCAAAGCGGGGAACTAGTACCGAGACATATTCCAACCTGTAAAAGCGGGGAACTAATACCTAGACAGATTCCAACCTGTCAAAGCGGGGAACTAGTACCGAGACAGATTCCAACCTGTGAAAGCGGAGAACTAATACCTAGACAGATTCCAACCTGTCAAAGCGGGGAACTAGTACCTAGACAGATTCCAACCTGTCAAAGCGGAGAACTAGTACCTAGACAGATTCCAACCTGTCAAAGCGGAGAACTAGTACCTAGACAGATTCAAACCTGTCAAAGCGGGGAACTAATACCTAGACAGATTCAAACCTGTGAAAGCGGGGAACTAATACGTAGACTGACGGTAGCTACATGGAGAATTAAACACTCATTTTAGCAGAATACATCGTAATTATTACAATTTAATATCAAGATTTACTGGTTACTTCATCCAATTACTTTGACTATACTTTTAGTGATGTATTAAGATATGTATGTGCGTCATATAAGTGATTCGGGCAAAGTTAAATTTATGTTTCTACTGTAGTCTCGGCCTGCCAATACTGTATCTGCATAGAAGATTTGTAGATACCAGTCTGGGCAAAATAAGGTTATACAGAGCCCTCTTGCGGATTCTTTACGTCAAGCAGATACGTTTTGATCTTATTCCTTGATTCGCTGGTACCCGGCCTAAAGACAATAACATAGTCCGGCAACCAGTAAAATCGGTGTCTCCCAACTGGCTAGTCAGTAAAATCGGTGTCTTCCAATTTTTTAGTCAGTGAAATCGGTGTCTCCCAATTTGTTAGTCATTGAAATTATTTCCACAGCAATAGTGTTATTCCCATAAGTCTAGTTGAGAAATTTCACCCTGAACTGCTGTGATCGGTCGGTGTCTTTACATTGGCACATTGCATCATGGGGAAAAATGTAAGGATATTCCGTACTTACACTAAAGTGGGGGCATTCCGACCACCTCGGCTATTTCTTAGAGACAAAATATGTCCCAGATGTATGTTGGCGCAGTAATTAATAGAAAAGTTATACATTTTGTTCGGTGGAAATTTCTTCGCAAAACAGAAACCGCAATCCATTCGGACCACCTCGGCTATTTCTACAATCGGATTGGCCGTACGATTGAATGAGAAGCTGCGAGTGAAAAATAGTTTGATGCATTCGTCACATCTACGTCAATCCTTGTTTCGTAATAACCAAGGTAGTCCGGACGGCAGTTAATGGCAGTTATCGGCATACATTCGAGGCATGATCCGTAGGATTTACCTCGAAGTTGCGAATGAAATGGAGGATGATAGTTATCTGCGGTCCCAAGAATTCCGGAAGTGTGACGCAGTTGTTGCAATAGGAATGTCCTCGGTCTTTTCCATTGAATGTTAGCAAAAACCTCAGATGTAAATAATGGTTGTCATTACATTATTATAGCTTCATTGATATCACAATGACAAGCTGAGGTGTCATCAAAAACAGCAAAGTAATCAATCGTTTCAGGCTATTGAAACCGAATGATTTCGTAAATTTTGACATTGCAAATTTGCAGGAATAACAGTAAAAATTAAATGTGCAGGTATTTCATTGATTGTTGGGACGTCTAGTGTTATTTTCAACACCGATCATTTTATAAGAATCTGTTCTTTGCACATCTAGCCGGATGTTCGTCCGCCAAAACTTACCCATTCAGGAAGTATCACTAGGTTTAACTGCGAATCTCTTTCATAGAGTCAAAGTTATCCTACTCGCTTCTGAATGAGACGATGATGTTCCGAATGGCAGTTATCAGTGAAATACCTTCAGCACGTATTGACATTCATCGAGATTATATGATGTGATAATATACATGACGTCAAAAATAACTCGAGGCAAATAAACAACTAAATTGATCTTACAGCATTCTTCCTGACTGACATATATTTTAGTTTTGCTTACCTTGTAGATGTAAATTGATTTGCATTGTTTACATTATTGAATTTAATTTTTCATTGTTAACTCTCACAGCGCCGTCTATCGCTCCAAACTTTGGGGCGCCTCGTTTTTGTTTCATTTTGTATTCTTCTCAGGTTCTGGTCTGACTTTGCATTGCATGTCGATGAAAGCCGAAGCGGGCCGGATGATCCAGGCTAGTTTTTACTGTAGATCGGCAGTTTACATATTCCTTTCTTTTTTGTAATCTTTTTTTTTTTTTTTTTTTTTTTTTTTTTTTTTTTTTTTGAATGATGGCGCTCAACCACACATTACTTCTCCAGATGACGTATGTATACTGTCGACATTTTGGTTCAATGTTTCAGAAACGTTTCTCATGAGCACAGACCTTTGTAACAGAGAACCGATCTCGAAATCCCATAGTACACTCATGCCATCTGGTGACAGTGAAGAGTGACGGGTAAATTCCATTGCACCTTCTGATCATGGTAAAGAATATGAACCATCATCGACACTGTAGGCTAAATTCATTCTCTAAAATCGTATCATCGACATTGTAGGCTAAATTCATTCTCTAAAATCGTATCATCGACATTGTAGGCTAAACTCATTCTCTAAAATCGTATCATCGACACTGTAGGCTAAATTCATTCTCTAAAATCGTATCATCGACATTGTAGGCTAAATTCATTCTCTAAAATCGTATCATCGACACTGTAGGCTAAATTCATTCTCTAAAATCGTATCATCGACACTGTAGGCTAAATTCATTCTCTAAAATCGTATCATCGACATTGTAGGCTAAATTCATTCTCTAAAATCGTATCATCGACACTGTAGGCTAAATTCATTCTCTAAAATCGTATCATCGACATTGTAGGCTAAATTCATTCTCTAAAATCGTATCATCGACATTGTAGGCTAAATTCATTCTCTAAAATCGTATCATCGACATTGTAGGCTAAACTCATTCTCTAAAATCGTATCATCTGATTTGACAATAAAATTCTCTTGCACCAAAAAAGTGTTTTTTGAACATAGCTGAACTAAATCTATTCATTCAGACTTTGCGCAGTATCTGCCTATAACGTTTCATCTTGCGCAGCCTCAGCGAATGTGTCCGCGTGGGTTCGAGTCTCGGCTCGGCCAACGAAAGTATGTGAGAAAGCTTGCCATAGCTTCACGTGGGTCTGTGGTTGTTCCCGGGATTTTGGGGTTCTTCCTCCACCAAATATACTGGCCGCCATGTGTAGTCTATCATGTGCTGAAAAATGGCGTTAAAAACACAAAACCAAACCAAATTATTCACTGAGTTTTTATTCCTGTGCACAATGGTGTGTGACTAAAGTCTAAACTATAGCGATTTAATCCATACTACCATCCAACGATGGTTTTTGACTTATTATTCTTTGATATATGAAATATTTCACAATTAATGATCTGCATGGAATTTAATATTTCAATCTTTTGGTTTCTGAATGACGAATCATCTAGTTCATTTAACATAATAAGTAGACGTAATCACTGGAGAGTTATATCATACATTATCTGAACTTAGGTCCATAGTGACAGGAAGCGATTGCTTATCCGTGCATGTATGGAACACTCTTTATAAATTAAATTACTTCAGTTTAAGAAGGGCACACTGATTTTTGAGGGGACGTTCTCCTACATAAAGTTGAATTATACTTTTATGTTTAGGAAGCACTGGCTTTGTGAGGGGACTTTCTCTACATAAAGTTGAGTTATACTTTTATGTTTGAACGTTAAAAATAAAAAGTAATTTCTGCTATATTCCTCAAACTAATGTATTATAATTAGACGCATCCAAGAACTGCTATTGCATTGTAGGTCATAATAACCTATTCACTGAAGTTCACTGAAACATTATAACAAATACTGACTGATTTGAGGTGCCTCAGATTGTACGTCAATGTTGAGTATCCATGTTTTTAACATACGGACTTTGCGTTGTAATGTTGAGTATCCATGTTTTTAACATACGGACTATGCGTTGCAATGTTGGGTACCTATGTTTTTAACATACGGACTATGCGTTGCAATGTTAAGTACCTATGTTTTTAACATACGGACTATGCGTTGCTCCAATTATTTGAACATGGCTGAACTATATCTACCCATTGATCCCAACCACCAAATTCGTCACAACAACACATTTTTAAATACTATAGATTTATGTGCGAGTCAGTTGAAAGTAAACAGACTACTTACGTCCAGGTCTGGATTTAAACACTGAAGAATGTCTTGTTTAACCGCAAAATGACCCTGATTTGTTTCTTCTCAACGTAGTGTTACATGTTGGAGTGGATATATAATTTCCTTTTAAATGTTCTCAGATATAGGGCTAAGCAACTTGATAGCTTAATATTTCTGACCCTGAATAAAAATAGCTTCTGTTCTCATCTCTGAATTGTCATTTGGCGTTTTGCGTTTAAAGCAACCGGTCTTAATCGTCGTTTACCTACAAAAGTACGACGGTCCTGTTATATTCTTACTTAATTATTAGTTTCCAGCGTACTGTCTCAATTCTTACATAATTTGAATTAAGGTATCTCAGCAAAGCATGTTTGTATTTGATATGTCCTACAAATTTGATAGAGGTCGTCTTTCCGTCGAAATCAATGCAGGCTAATATATTTTTAAAAAATTTTAAAAAGAGAATGCAATGACAAATTTCCTTTTTTAATTCAGTACTCTCATTTAAAAGTGTTTTCAACAAACATTTAATTCACTTGTTATCCAACAAGGGCTAAAGTGTCAATAATATATGTTAGATGGTTTATTGTTTCCTTTGTGGAGCTATTCTGTTTTTATTTTGTCATACTAGCATATATGGCCTTTATTACTTCAGTAGGTTTCTAAAGTTTTTCTATAGTAATTGTTCATCGTTACTAATTTTGTGTCATGACTAATTAATCCTTTCGTTTTCTATATCGACATAAAGTCCTTCTTCAGAGATTTAAATGTATACTTTTCTGTCGTTTTAATTGCAGTACAAATAGAAAAAGGTCCGCTGTAGCTCAGTTGGTAGAGCATCGGACTCGTAATCCAAGGGTCGCGGGTTCGATACCCGCCCAGGCCAGCTCTGGTAAGCTGCTTCAGTGTGTCCTTGGGAAAGGCACTTAGCTCCCATTTCCTCAGCATGATATGGCCAATAATGTGTGTTAAAAGTGCCGTTAAACACACACAAAAACACACAAAAAAGAAAACGAAAGAATATTTCATCTATATATTTGCAATTTGGTATGTAATGATTAACACTTAAAACCAAGATTCCTCTCCCCCACCCCCATTTTTAGATAATGAAAACTCTTAGAGTTATACTACTGCGTAAATATTTCCCTTGACGTACCTTCTATACTCGCTTATAAGTCGGGTCCAACTGCAAACAACATATACCCTGATCTGCTCTGGCAGATCAGGGTCTATTTTGTTTGTTCTTCTGATGACTCTTTACAAACTGCATAGACCCAGATTTGCCCGTGCATTATGCGACAGCAGATCTGTGATTGTACAATGTGTAGAGGGGCTCTACTTATAAGCGCGTACTACAGATATCAATGAGATTTTTCTTCTGTGTTGCCCTTGTGAAAACAATTAGTAAAAATAGAGGCTTATGCAGTTAATAACCCCTGTAGGCATCTCTCTCCCACCTTTGGCTTTATAGGACATGTAGTTAGAAAGACACAAATATTATGTGTGTGGTTATCATCGTACAGTTTATTCTGTCCTTGGCATTATGGTCAGCAAAGCCAAGAGAGTGTCCTTTAGGCATCATTAATTGCATAAGTCACTGCCTTTCCCATCTTCGAGTTAACCTATTTGGAAAATGAGGCATGCATGTAAGCGGCTTTTTTCTTCCAATTCTTCAAGTCTACCTGAGTTTAGACAACATGAAGGAGTAGGATGCACATACATTTTGTGCACATAACATGTACTTGAGGAATAAGTACTTCTGTGCATATGACATTCACTTGAGGAATAAGTACTTCTGTGCATATAACAAGCATTTGAGAAATAAGTACTTCTGTGCTTATAACATGTATTTTGAGAAATAAGTACTTCTGTGCTTATAACATGTATTTGAGAAAAAAGTACTTCTGTGCATATAACATGTACTTGAGAAATAAGTACTTCTGTGCTTATAACATGTATTTGAGAAATAAGTACTTCTGTGCTTATAACATGTACTTGAGAAATAAGTACTTCTGTGCTTATAACATGCATTTGAGAAATAAGTACTTCTGTGCTTATAACATGTATTTGAGAAATAAGTACTTCTGTGCTTATAACATGCATTTGAAAAATAAGTACTTCTGTGCTTATAACATGCATTTGAAAAATAAGTACTTCTGTGTTTATAACATGTATTGGAGAAATAAGTACTTCTGTGCTTATAACATGCATTTGAAAAATAAGTACTTCTGTGCTTATAACATGTATTTGAAAAATAAGTACTTCTGTGCTTATAACATGTACTTAAGAAATAAGTACTTCTGTGCTTATAACATGTATTTGAGAAATAAGTACTTCTGTGCTTATAACATGCATTTGAGAAAAAAGTACTTCTGTGCTTATAAGATGTATTTGAGAAATAAGTACTTCTGTGCTTATAACATGCATTTGAAAAATAAGTCCTTCTGTGCTTATAACATGCATTTGAGAAATAAGTACTTCTGTGCTTATAACATGTACTTGAGAAATAAGTACTTCTGTGCTTATAACATGTATTTGAGAAATAAGTACTTCTGTGCTTATAACATGCATTTGAGAAATAAGTACTTCTGTGCATATAACATGTACTTGAGAAATAAGTACTTCTGTGCTTATAACATGTATTTGAGAAATAAGTACTTCTGTGCATATAACATGCACTTGAGGAATAAGTACTTCTGTGCATATAACATGCACTTGAGGAATAAGTACTTCCGGTTGCATATAATATGCACTTGAGGAATAAGTACTTCCGGTTGCATATAACATTCACTTGAGGAATAAGTACTTCCGGTTGCATATAACATGTACTTGAGGAATAAGTACTTCCGGTCGCATATAACATGTACTTGAGGAATAAGTACTTTTGGTCGCATATAACATGTACTTGAGGAATAAGTACTTCTGTGCATATAACATGTACTTGAGGAATAAGTACTTCTGTGCATATAACACGTACTTGAGGAATAAGTACTTCTGTGCATATAACATGTACTTGAGGAATAAGTACCTCTGTGCATATAACACGTACTTGAGGAATAAGTACTTCTGTGCATATAACATGCACTTGAGGAATAAAAACTTCTGGTCCAAAATATTCAGTTTACATATTTGATTAGGACATTTTGAAGACATAGCCGAATATATTTGCACAGCGTTATTGTGTCCGTCTTTTAATTATTCAGGCATTTTCCTTGATTATACGCGAGTCATCAACATAATTTGTCCACACTGCTTTATTGATAAATGTATTTTTAATTTTCCAAGCATTTCTTAATGAAGGCTGGCTAAAAACATTTAAAAGTTTTCATTCTTTGAGAACGAATTCAAACTTGTATTTAACTCAACGCCACTAAGTAATACATGAGGTAAACAATATGTGTCAGGAGAGATACTAACACATATACCAAGTAAACTGCATCAGAAATATTGAATTACCATGCAAAAGATCAATTCAACCTCATTTCACGTGTTACATATTGTAATACACAAAGGGTCGTACAGCGCCTCAATGCCGAATGAATCAAACAACATCTGCTTGTGCCTGGATTGAGGTCATGTTTCGCCTATTTCCAGGACCCCAAATTGATATTCCACCGGTAACAATGTAATAGCCTTCACTCATAAAGGTCTATACCTTTAAATGGAAACTTAAAAAAAACTCAATATCTTCTTTAATACAATAAAATACATCTATATGATCATATTTTACTATTATAAAACTCCAGTTCCGAGCACGTGTTTTTCCTCTAGTTGGCCTATCGAATATCCCATATGTTAAGAAATTATGTTGGGTCCATTTTAGGAATCTAAATTAAATTACCTTAAAGTCTGGTGAATACTGTACATTATGACATCTACTCCACGTAATTAGCTATTACTTGGTTTGAGAATTATCTTTCTAACACCGATTTCCCATATTCAAACAAATAATCACTAAAATCTAGCAAAGCCATAAACGGAGACGTAAATGCAAATAGCACATACCCTAGGTTTCTTACAATATTCTCACGGAAATGTACCGAATAAGCCCAAAAGCACAATATATTAGTTTCGTAAATTAGAGAAGTTTAGCTTTATGACGTAAAATGAGAGGAGGAAAACCTCTGATGCATATAACAAACAAATACAACTGGTAGGCTGCAAAACAAATAAATTAAGTCTGCCATAACCGGGGCACACAATGACAATTTTTAAAAAAAAAAACAATACTTGTTTAACCAATTCCTTACAACGTCTTGACTGAAACAGGTTTTTTTTTTTTTTTTAATTATTGCGTTGTATTAGGTGTAATTGTGATTTTTATATTTATTCTACTCAAACTTTCTTCACTGAAAACAGGACATTAAAATAAACAGAGAAGATAATGTTCTAATGAAAATTCAGTTTGAAATATAATATATTTTAAGCCTCAAGAGGAATTATTTAATTAAATATGCCAAGTTTAAATATATTGATCCTTTAATTGTCTCTCAACTTCATTAACTAACCATAATGGATTATACGTCAAATTTTTTGTTCGTACTAAATATATGCAATACCAGTGTCTTTAAGTACTTTTTAACTAAATTTGTCCAATTGCTACAATAATTTTAATTTGCAGAATTATGCAGCTCAGCGGCAAGTCTATACAAAATTAATGTATTTGTTTAAAGCATTTGCGTCCAAAAAAAAGTAGCACGAGTTTTGACAAAAATTGAAACAGGGAATAGCCCAAATTCTCCATATATCATACAATTTGGCGTCGATCGGCGAACACATACATCAATTTTACAAATTTTAAATGTTGTATTTCCAATGACTCGTCAAAATATCGCATTTCTAATCCATAGGAGAGATTAGTAATAGTAATTGATCATAAAGTTTCAGCTGACAACTATTGGAAGTGTTCAATTGTGGTTCTTTCTATACATGCCAAACATAGCTTTACATGCTTGTTCAAATAGATGTTTTCTCGCTCTGTAAAACTTCCATTAAAATTAAAAAGAATTCTTATGAGATATTAATATGAATCAACATGATGGTTTTGATACGTTATATCTTTTTTATTACGTATACAGTTAACGGTCATGACCTATCACAATATATCCACGAAAGGACGGATATAAAAACAACTAATAATTTTGAAAAGATATTACTTTTTCTTGCATTTAATATAATTACATGCTACATTACATTTAATTTCTAAGCAAAATCTCAAAAGAAATCAATAAAGATCACGAAAGGTGACGTTCTATTTAAGGTATATATATTATACACACACACACATACAGACACACACACACACACACACACACACACACATATATATATATATATATATATATATATATATATATATATATATATCTATATATATATATATATATCTATATATAGGTAGGTAGGTTATTCGGACCTTGTTTCTTATTTCTACAGCCACTAAAGATAATACAACAAAATGTTGACAATGTTGACCGTATACGTAATAGTCATTGTACTATTAATCTGCTAGTTCATATATTTTCAAATCAAACCAATCTTAATACTACTACTACTGCTGAACAGAATGACGGTTTCTGCATGTCTGGGTATCTACCTTCCATCTATCCATCAACCCATACGTCTAACCGTCTGTATGTATGTATGTATGTATGTATGTATGTATGTATGTATGTATGTATGTATGTATGTATGTATGTATGTATGTATGTATGTATGTATGTATGTATGTATGTATGTATGTATGTATGTATCTTTTATCTGAAAACATATGTATTTATGTATGCATGTGCACGCGTAGCTACGTATTTGTGTACGCAAATTCGAACGCTAGTACGTACGTTTGTACGCATGTATGGTGGTATTTATGTATATATGTAAGCATACATCTATCTTTGTTTCTTTGTCCGTCTGTATTTCTGCTTAACTCTCAATATATCTGGACAACCTACAACCTAACCACCACCCTACATTAATCAACGGTTATTTAAAGAGAGGTTTTAAAATAATGAACCACTGCAGTCCTTCCGAACTTACGCATTATTTACTTTAATTGTCTTCCCAATATCAAGCTAATCGGTCATTAAAATTCAGTTTTGTCTATGAAGACTTTCCATCATTTGGGTAATGATGTGTGACTAAGGTCTATGAAGACTTTCCATCATTTGGGTAATGATGTGTGACTAAGGTCTATAAAGACTTTCCATCATTTGAGTAATGATGTGTGAGCAAGGTATTTGAAGACTTTCCATCATTTGGGTAATAAAGTGTGACTAAGGTCTATGAAGACTTTCCATCATTTGGGTAATGATGTGTGACTAAGGTCTATGAAGACTTTCCATCATTTGGGTAATGATGTGTGAGCAAGGTCTTTGAAGACTTTCCATCATTTGGGTAATGATGTGTGACTAAGGTCTATAAAGACTTTCCATCATTTGGGTAATTATGTGTGACTAAGGTCTATGAAGACTTTCCATCATTTGGGTAAGGATGTGTGACTAAGGTCAATGCAGACTTTCCATCATTTGGGTAATTATGTGTGACTAAGGTCAATGAAGACTTTCCATCATTTGGGTAAGGATGTGTGACTAAGGTCAATGAAGACTTTCCATCATTTGGGTAAGGATGTGTGACTAAGGTCAATGAAGACTTTCCATCATTTGGGTAATTATGTGTGACTAAGGTCAATGAAGACTTTCCATCATTTGGGTAATTATGTGTGACTAAGGTCTATGAAGACTTTCCATCGTTTGGGTAATGATGTGTGACTAAGGTCAATGAAGACTTTCCATCATTTGGGTAATGATGTGTGACTAAGGTCTATGAAGACTTTCCATCGTTTGGGTAATGATGTGTGACTAAGGTTTATGAAGACTTTCCATCATTTGGGTAATGATGTGTGACTAAGGTCTATGAAGACTTTCCATCGTTTGGGTAATGATGTGTGACTAAGGTCTATGAAGACTTTCCATCATTTGGGTAATGATGTGTGACTAAGGTCTATGAAGACTTTCCATCATTTGGGTAATGATGTTGACTAAGGTCTATAAAGACTTTCAATCATTTGGGTAATGATGTGTGACTAAGGTTTATGAAGACTTTAGATCATTTGGGTAATGATGTGTGACTAAGGTCTATAAAGACTTTCCATCATTTGGGTAAGGATGTGTGACTAAGGTCTATGAAGACTTTCCATCATTTGGGTAATGATGTGTGACTAAGGTCTATGAAGACTTTCAATCATTTGGGTAATGATGTGTGACTAAGGTCTATGAAGACTTTCCATCATTTGGGTAATGATGTGTGACTAAGGTCTATAAAGACTTTCCATCATTTGGGTAAGGATGTGTGACTAAGGTCTATGAAGACTTTACATCGTTTGGGTAATGATGTGTGATTAAGGTCTATAAAGACTTTCCATCATTTGGGTAAGGATGTGTGACTAAGGTCTATAAAGACTTTCCTTCGTTTGGGTAAGGATGTGTGACTTAGGTCTATAAAGACTTTCCATCATTTGGGTAAGGATGTGTGACTAAGGTCTATGAAGACTTTCCATCATTTGGGTAATGATGTGTGACTAAGGTTTATGAAGACTTTCCATCATTTGGGTAATGATGTGTGACTAAGGTCTATGAAGACTTTCCATCATTTGGGTAATGATGTGTGACTAAGGTCTATACATAAGACATCAATTAAAGCAAAATGAACTGCTTGTGATAACCGATTTTATCAAATGTAAAACGTGTTCAAAACGCTGTATTGATCAAAGATTTACATTTTAGAACTTTTTTTTGTAAGGAATACTTTCTCGATTTATTTTCCGCAATCGACGATTTTACCGATGCACAGGATGTCGCCATATCTGTAAACTCGTCATCTGTGACGTTGTTGAGTCCATTCCGGTTATGTGACTAGATGACAGTTGGTTGAAAGTTACTTTAAGTTTTAATAATTGTTAAAAGTTTAAATTCTTTCCTTTTTTTTGTTTTAACGGTACTTTAAACACATTAGAGGCTATATCATGCCGAGGAAATTGGAGCTAAGTCCCTTTCCCAAAGACACATCGAGTCAGCCGACCCGGGTTGGCCTAGGCAGGTATAGAATCCGTGATCCTTGGATAACGAGTTCGACGCTGTACCAACTGAGCCACCGCGTCTCCATTAGAAAGTTTGAATTTTCATTTTGAATATAATTTGATTAAAAATGAAAAAATGTACGTCTTAGCAGTATCTTGATTAAAGTTTAGTTTACGTAACGAATCATTTATAGTTATCTTACGTAGTGAAAAGCGGTAGATTCTCGGAGTATGTTGCAAAAATCTGACAGACTGGTTCCTCTTGCATATCCATAATCTGAATACGTCTCCATTATTTACTAGATAGTTTAGCATCGTTGTTCTTTGTTCTGTGTGATTTTTTGACAGTCCCAGAATTATTTCCAACAGCGAATCTGTAGACCAAACATATCGACGATAGGCAGGATGCGATTTTTAGTGACGTCACAACTATATTCATTGTGACGACTTTCTTAGGTCAGACTATCGACGAGAATGTTTGAAATTAATCAACCTATCTTTAAAACAACTCAGCGAAAGTGATAATAATTTGGTATATATTTCCATTCACTTAGCATATTCATTAAAGGCATATATGAAAATTAGAGTTCGCTTCCTTTAAACTGTTAGTATCAGGAAAAATTTGCATCTACCAAATGTATCAAAAATTCTCAATTTTTGGAGAATCCGCATAGAAAATACACTCATTTTTTGTATTTAAATGCTTAAGAATGAGAATGTAAGCTAAAAACCGTATTAATACACAATCTTAAAAACCGTATTAATACACAATCTTAAAAACCGTATTAATACACAATTTTAAAAACCGTATTAATACACAATCTTAAAAACCGTATTAATACACAATCTTAAAAACCGTATTAATACACAATCTTAAAAACCGTATTAAAAAATGTTATAAGAAACTGCTTAAACTTCTTTTAAATAAGTTATGTTGTACCTCGATTAAGGCAGACTTAACTTGTGTGTGCTGCGGTCTACCATATGTATTAGTTTATATATATATATATATATATATATATATATATATATATATATATATATATATATATATATATATATATATAACGCAAAACTGCACATTGTATCCTGGAAATTCAATGAAAAATATAAGTGGAGTTGATTATAGAAAAGTTTGCACTGCCACGGCGCTTAATTAATAAATTCGCTCATTATATTCAGCGATGTAATTGCTAAAATTATACTATTACATTAAGAGGTGAAATCGCTACGGTCAACGCAACAGTAATTAAACTGAGTAAGGCAATTTCACATCCTCAAGCTTTTTGTGTTTTATATATATCTATATCTATCTATCTATCTATCTATATATATATATATATATATATATATATATATATATATATATATATAATTTTAACACTTATATATAATATATTACTAAAATAATAAGCTTCCGTCTGATATATCCATGTTTTTTTATTCTTTGTTTATTATAGAATACAAATACGAAATAAATACATTCCATTATACGCCATTCCATTTAATGTCCTCCATGACAACCATCGTGACACAGAGGATACAAAGGGTCGAAAGTTAGTACCACAGCCCCACTACCACCACCGCCACTAAGCACACACACAGAGAGGAAAAAACATGAATTCCTCTCCATTCTGAAGAATATGGCGAATAATGTTTTGTTGTTTTGAGTTTGATATTGTTGGTTTTCCCTACATTTTTGAGTGCGCATAGAATCTACCATGACTACCAATTTAACCCTCCTCCCCCTTCCAGTAACTATTGACCGCTTCGTCACAATCCCTGTGTAGAAAAATGGAGCTGCCAAATGAAGGAGTAACATTACACGTATATTGCTTCAAACACGTTCGCCTCAGCTAATCACACCGTTATATACATCATTTGCATTTATATTAATATTAATATCAATCAATCTATATCTATTAAAAATCAATCTTTATCAATATTTGGATGTACTCGGTTCCTAAATTTTAATAGCCTCAATTTGAATTTCAATTCAGTTTTAATGACAATTAAAAGGGACTATGCATGTGAAATATGACATATCCTATCCTCAATTTAAATTTAAATTTTTGTCTCTGTTTTGATCTATAGATGAATATGTCATTAGGATGGGTTTATATTCTTTACCATTCTTTAGTTATCTGGTCATTTTGACAAATTTAGTAGTATCGACATAAATGTATGTCATAGTTCAATAATCGTAAGATTTAGGAGCGTGTTTACACATAAGATACTCAACACATGAAACGGAGAGCATGCTCTTTTTTACTTATGGATGCATGTACAAACGTACGTACGCAAGCAGGTCTACGTATGTATGTGTGTATATGTATGTATGTATGTATGTATGTATGTATGTATGTATGTATGTATGTATGTATGTATGTATGTATGTATGCCTCGTCGATTGCAAAAACATATGTGAGTCTTACACTGCACTTGATATAATCTTTGTGAGGCAAATGGTGGCACGCTGTGGCATGCTGTACCCGAGGTGCAGAAAATACATTCGTGTGTACTTACTTACTTGCATACCTATAGTCTGACAGTAAAGGTTGACTTTTCTTTACAGTTACGTGATCCAGGTGCTGGTTATGCCAAATTAATGAATATTGGTAAAAGGGTGGATGTCATGGCTACACGATACCTGATTATTATTAGGTTACAGTGACCTATATGTCACGCTCCAGTGGCTCGTGTCCAGAGTATTTATTCTCTGACACTGAATTTTTGACATACTAACGTATTCAAGCACTGTGTACAATGGAGCTGTTAAAACTGGTGGTATATAAATTTAATTCTCCGTTTCTAAAATTTGTCGCTGTAACCTACATTTAAGGTGCCATGGACATGTCCTAGCTTATTACGGCATTTTAGGTGAGGAAATCCATGTTATCGACAAATGTATAATTTGTTGGCATACATGGTTGGTATTAATGGAACTTATTTCCCTTAATAATTAAAGATTCCGAAGGCTAGAGTCTTAGTCCAAAGCGAGAGGCCCGACATATATATATATATATATATATATATATATATATATATATATATATATATATATATATATATATATATATATATATATATATATATATATATATATTGTGAAGATGTGGACTTTAGGGAGTGGACGAACAATCACAAAAGCCACATCCGCAATAAAAATTAATACAAAACTCGCCAACCACTACAATTGAACCGGACAGTCTATACAATCTGTGCAGTTACTTGAATTGCAACCCAATAAGTTAAAAACCCGGGCTGGATCCATTAAGAACGTACGCGGAAGGAAAACTATTGGAATCTACAGTTGAATACATATGGAAAGTTGGTCTGAATGAGAAAATCTAACATGCCCACTGCAGGTTTTTGATTTTCACTAATACACACATAATCACTATTTTTCGCATCATTTCTTTTAACATTAGTGTTTCAAGACCATCGTCGTATGCACACTTCATCGTTAGTGTTACTATTATGATAATGATGATGATGATGTTAATGATGATGCAGCCGCTGTAGCTCAGTTGGTAGATCGTCAGACTCGTAATTCAAAAGTTGCGAGTTCAATACTCGCCAAGACCAACCCGGGTTGAATGCCTCTGTGTGACATGGGAAAAGGCATGCTCCCATTTTCTCGACACGATATAGTCAATAATGTATTCAAAGAAAGACAAGCCACTAATTATTGACTGTTTTATCCATTTTATTATTTATTTCATTATATACCTCATTCAACTCTTTATACATAAAATAGTTGTGTTTTTTTTTTTAATTCTCAGAGTAAACATTTTACCTAATTGCGGGCGACGATTATTTTTTTGTTGGTTCTATTTTTTTGTCATGCGTCTTTCCTTTGTTTTCTGCCATTCCACGCTTATATTTCGCTCTCCCTAGCCAGCATCTTCATATCTTCGCGAGTTTTCATTCCGTTTTTTGGGGGTAAAAAAAATGTTGGATTATCATTCCCTTTGATAGTTATATAAATACAGTTAATTTTCCATACCTTCGGTTTCTTTTCTTCATATATGAAATAGTTCTCTTGCAAATCACATCATGTAGATATTTAAAAAAATGTCAGTATTTTGTGTTAAGTATCTATTTTGTCCTTCTAATTGTGTTTGTTTTGTTTTGTTGTTTTGTTTTGTTTTGTTTTTCTGCCGAGCAAGGGCGTGTACAGCCTGAAATGTTGTGAACCATATAACCCTATATGTTTCCGCCGTTATAAAGCATAAGTTGTACCTGTTGACCCCTGGTGGTTTGGGTACATTCTATGGATTTACGTTATAAAATAGGTAAATATGTTGTATGCATTTCACTTCACCAGTGCTTGATGAGAAAAACTAAGTGGGTACCTATAAAGAATAAAACAACAGACAAAGGACGTTCGCAATTTCTCTTAAAACAAGTCATTATATAGTTTCCGTTTTGCATAGCTATCGCTATTACTTTGAATAAAAAAATATTTGAAAATAGTCACAGGTCCATCAACATTTTCCAGACTTAATTTCACAGAAAGTTAAGAACCTATTAGAAAAAAAAAAAAGAAGACTAAGAAGAAAAAGAAACTCCTTTTCCTGATTGATCACCTTTATGCGTTTGGAGGAGTTAATGACCATACAGTTAAACTTTTGCAAAAAAATTATTCGATTTCATAGTTAAGGCATGTATAGTCTGAAGGAAGTAGTCGCATGGCTAGCTCTTTTGTAATGTACACAACTTAAAAGGCAGTGGGCAAAATAGTCCTTGTCTTTTACGTCACTCTGTTAGTCTCGTAATGAGATCAACGTCATCGGCGGAGTGACGTCAGAGAATAGCACTATAAATAAGTATGAGGAAACTACTGGAAGAACTCCAAGTGAACAAGAGCATAAATAAGAATAGGAGTTACACCAATGATAATAACAGTATTGTTCATGATAATGATAATGTCTACAATGACGATCATGTCGATAATAATAATAATAATAATAATAATAATAATAATAATAATAATAATAATAATAATATCAGTAGTAGCAGCAGCAATAACAACAACATTAGCAACAACAATCAAACATCTGCATTTAAGCAAAATTGTCCACTTACGTTGATCAGTTATCGAGTTTCAATCCCCCATCCATCCACCCCTCTGGTTCCTTCCGCAGGAGTTGAATCAATCAAAATTCTGAAACTGTTGTTTATATCTACTAAACATAATCTACTCAAGTTACATGTCAGTATCTCGAACGATTGTGTGGAATTATATGTTGTGACTGCTAAAATAGTATTTGTAGTAGTAGTAGTAGTAGCAGTAGCAACAGTAATAGTAGTAGTAGTAGTAGTAGACTAGTAGTAATAGCAGTGGCATCAGCAGCAGTAGTATTAGTAGTAGTAGTTTTGGGTGATGATATTTATGTTTATATCGTCATACTTGCGAGTGTTGCGGTGATCGTATTCGGTAGATTGTAACATTAAAACGCAGATATGAACCTGATGCAATCATAGGCTTTTTTCATTGATTTCTTTTCATTATCGTTATTTGTAACAATGAGTTCGTTTTCAAGGCAGTCTTATTTGTCATTTCACAGTGCACTCTTGGACTTCTGCAAGCCTGGTCTGTGTGCACACTGGAGGCAATTGGACAAGAGTGATCGGTGAGTATCGTTTATCACACACATACACACAGAAATACAAATACATACTCCTACGGGGTGGGGAAAGACAAGAGTGGAAACACATGGACAGACCGACAGATAAACAGATAGACAGATGCGACTGAATCTATCTATATCAATGATCCCGCACAATATTTAGTATATAAAAAAATAGAATAGAAAAGAAAGGGTCCTTTCTGTTCTCATGCAGAGGCTGAACGATTATTGAAACGAAGAATGAACCTAATGTCTCAAATTGCATTATCCTAAGTTCCCTGATACTGTGGCCTCTTTCTCGTAGTCCTGCGAAAAGCAATGAATAAGCGTCATGAAAGTTGTGTTCATTGTTGCGAATCAGGGGAACCTCAGAATTTGGGATTTAATAATGCTGCTGAACGTATGCCGTGGTTGAAAACTATTTTATGTAACAATTGATTAGTGTCAGTTTCCTTGTAATAGACCCTCTATCTAGATTATCTCCCTTTGCACAGTTATTTCCCTTGTATATTATTACATCTAAGAAGTCTACACTTTCCAAACAAATTTTAGTTTTAATTTTAATTGACGAATGGTGGTTATTAATTAAGATAAGAAACTATTTTAGGTCTTCTTCTGAATGGGTCAAATGAAGAAAATATCATCAATCAACTTAACATAGAAAAATGGTAGCTTTGGGGTCTTAGAAAATATTTCTTCCCCCATTGTTGTACCTTGTTTTTTGACACAAATATTTTCGTTAAATTTAAAATTTCATCATCTGGTCAATTTGGATCCCGATTATCAAGCATCACCTTTCTACAATCAGCCAAACCCATGATCTTGCTCGACTTTAGAGTCATTTAGTATCTGCTGTAACCAGTATACAGTTTGCATGAGGTTTCATTTTACTCAGTTATTCCAGAAAATCATTTGTATCTTTAATTTTGATCCCGATTATCAAGCATCACCTTTCTACAAGCAGACAGATCATGACGATGTTCGATGCTAGTATAAAGGCTATCAATATCTGCTGTAACCAGAATACAGTTTTTAGGAGATTTAATTTTACTCATTTTTTTTTCTTCACAAAATCATTTGTATCTTTAACATATGAAGATTCTTTCTGAGCCAAAGAGTTTAAATAAAAATCTATCCATTCGGCAAAACGCTCAGTCTCAGTTGAACAATCTGAAACGATGGGCCTACCTGGCGGAACTTTGCTTGGTATAGTCCAGTTTTCCACAGGTTTGTCAATTTTCGAAACAAGATAATAATACATTGGCCTTGAATTATTCGGAATCATGTAGTCAAATTCCCGTTTGTCCAAAAAACCACCTTCACGTAATTTTCCAAGTTCACGTCTGACTTCCAATGCTGTATCATGATAAATTGGTTTTGAAAGAGGTTGATAATATTCCAGATTATTTAAGTGTTGCTCCGCGTTCAAAATATACTGATCTCGGTCCATGACAATGGTGGCTTTTTCCTTATCCGTCTTCTTCATTACCAAAGATTTGTTATTTTTTGGACAAAGTTTGCAACGCCCTGATTTCTGATTTACTGAGGTTTGAATTCTGAATAAAAACGTCAGACATGCTTTTGTTTCTAATGTCACGCGGCTACTTATTTCGTTTCTGAGTAGTCAAATGAAATTTTGCTGACAAACGCTTTTCGCAATCACTTATATCCTCATTCAAAGTATCTATATTTAGCGGTGTCGGTATAAAATTGGAAGCTTTTGAAAGTAAACTGTGCTCCGCAGCAGTTAGAACGTGACGTTTGGAAAGATTTACCACTGAAGTTACGAGTAAGGATTGCAAACCTATACAAAAAAATTTAAAAAGTGCACCATTGCTGAGTGTATCTAGTCATAGTTTCGTCCGGCCAATATACGTCGTCAGTCCCAGGGCAGAACTTCGCAAGTCCAAGTTCCTGCGTTCATCAAAGGAAAGTTTCAGAGAGTAATTTTTTTCCAGCCTAAGTTCTGCATGAATAGTCAGAGTACCACTTGTTTGCATATCATTAATTCCGATGTCTACATTTAAACAGGCAGAGAGAGAGAGAGAGAGAGAGAGAGAGAGAGAGAGAGAGAGAGAGAGAGAGAGAGAGAGAGAGGTACGAACAGAGGGAAAGGTTTGAAAGAAAACTTACTGGATGAGTATCCTATAGATACGCTTTACATCTTATATGCGCCATTATAACAGGTCGTGCACGAAACCGTATTTTATGTCAATGCTCCTTTCACAAGGCTCATTAATCTATCATTCACAGCCTGTTATGTTTGTTATGGTCGGGCGAGGACACTAATTGCCATAAACATATAATTAAGGAAATCTTCAATGACGTAGAATATTATTAGTCCTTTTGTTCGTAATGGTGTCAACATATTTTTTATTATAAGACTACATATAGACTAAAAAGAGGTATTGGAACGGTTGAAATTATGCCATTTATTAAAAGTGGGAGCTAAAGTATGTTTATGCAATTTATTAAAAGTGACAGTTAAAGTATGTTTGAAATGTAGTGAACACACTAGGACCATTATAGGTACTTATAAAATACTCATTAAGAACTACGTGTGTGCTCACATTTTCGTATTCATAGTATTTCTCTATGTGTATCAATTGGTATATCTGTTTGACAAAAAAGTAAAAAATTTCTAGCTTGTTCTACCTTCGCAAGATTAACAGAGTTAAACACATGCTTTCTTTTGATTTTAACCATGAATATATGCATTCATTGTCAGCTTGAAATAAGCATGAAGTCAGTGGGATAGCTCTGACCATGCAATATATTTAGTTTTAAATCCACACCGGAATTTATAGGATCTATAAACTATACATGTAACCCTATTTCACTTCTCCCGTCCTTCGATATGAAGATTATTCTCTGGATATTGTGTTTTAGATGATAGCCGTAGTGCAAGGAAAATAAAGTTAGCAGAGTCGATTATATCTAGAAATTGCTGTCATGTAATTTTACAAATTGGAGTCAATGTTCGCAAGGCAATAATGCACGGTCTTTATATGCGTATTTTTTATGAATATTTAAAAAAAAATATTTCCTTCACTCAATTTAACATTACCGAAATTGATTGCGTGACATCTTCGCAAATGCAGAAAAGAGACTTTCAGCTATGATTCAACCCTGATATTTGTTTAGTACCAATAACCAAGTAGATTGCAGAAGTGTGACATACATGTGTCTACAATATTTATGATCATGTTTATCGGGATCTTTGTGTACATTATAGCAAATTATCTGTCAATAATGATTCACAATTCCCCTCAAGAGCCTCATTTTGAAAGCAATCCATCACATGTAAACTTATTTATAAACCACAATATGCGCCTGACGACTTGTTGGACCGGTTTTATAGTAACGATGTAGTCGGAATGCAAATTTTACAGTTTTTAAGCTAACCCATTTCTATTCCTTAATCAAATATGTGAAAGTGAAGGTCAAAGATGATACACCTGGCAATCGTTTTGTACATTTGCTTGGAAATCACTATATATTTGTCACTGTGAAAATATATATTACAAGACAAAGCTGTCACCAGTATGCAGAACTATCATACCGTTTTTCGACTGCAAACCAAATGACAGTAAATCTCTAGGCTCGTGCAATTCGGCATTGATGTGGTTAGGGCGTGTAAACTTGTCACTAACCTGTTTCTTTTTAAGTGCAGTTAGTCTCTTCCTCTCAGTCATTTAGCTTGTTCATTCGTTCATAAATTCATTCGTCCATCCACTCATTCGTAAACACACACACACACACACACACACACACACACATATATATATATATACATATATACATATATATATATATATATATATATATATATATATATATATATATATATATATATATATATATATAAATTTGTCCTTGTAAAGATGTCAGTCTTTGCAAATTATACCTTTACCTTTACAAAGTTATTATTGGCCTGTGATAGAGTTTTCTTTCATACAAATTTACTTTATGTATATACGTGTTTCAAACTGAGATGGAGACTTATGTCCTAAATGTGATCCGAATGTCTAAATAGCTGTGAGGCAGCCTGACAGCCTTTTGAAATATTTTCTTTCAGTTACGATGTGTGAAAACATCATTGGACTGTAGCAAATATGTCATTCTTAACATTTACCTATACTTTTACATATATATTGTTTTATGTTCATATGGAAAATAAACACGTACCTAATTCACAAAGGGAAACTGATACTGGCTTTTGAGGCACCAGTCATGGTGTTATGTACCATATCTCTCATAAATACGCGCCAATTTCTGAATGTGCGTATGTTTATATGTGTGTGTGTTTGTGAGTGTAATGACGTAACGCCTTTTGCAATGACTTCATCGAACACATTTTATTCTTCTAACATTACTTTTTAGGGGACAGATTATCATTAACATTTTTTGGTCAAGAGAAAGGGAGAATAAATGAAAACTACAATGACAGTTTTGATGACAATGTCATCCAGTGTAACAAAAAAAAGAAAAGAAATTGTTTTAAAAAATTTAATAAGGCAGTCGCCATTTTAGGGCTTGTGGCCTCCACTTTTCATCAAAATATGTGTTTTGGAAGTAGAAATATGAAAATTAATTGATCTATCTTTAAAAATAATTCCTGATCTTACAAGATCCTAATTTTGCATGAACATTCTTTATGACCGTATTTATCAACCCCCAAAATATGACATAATACACTGAAAATTATTTTCTGACTGGTTTACCAATAACTACGTCATTAATTTTGTCACATGACTTCTATGTTTTTTAGGTTATTATATTCAGATCATAATTCTTTTTATATGTAACATGTATGGCAAAAATGTTAAGCGAAGATTCCGAATGGATTTCAAATTCATTATACTACACTATTCTGCGGCTATGTCAAATAAAATCTATTTTTTTCAATATTATTATTATTATTATTATTATTATTATTATTATTTATTATTATTTGTCATGCGTTAAATAGAATATTACATTTCTTCAATTCCAAATGAAAATTATGAAACGAGTCGAATAATTTTTTTAGGGACTCTTATAGCACGGAGGCCAGCTAGCCATCTCAAATTAACCTAATTTTAAATTCAATATAAACTTTTGTCTAATAAGAAAAGGGGCGCCAGGTGGTTTCACATATGTCACCTCTGTCAGCGTGAGTTCGAGTCTCGGCTCAACCATCGTGAGTATGTGAAAAGCTTGCCAATAGCTTCCTGTGGGTCGGTGGTTCTTCCTGGAGTCTTCCCGGGTTCTTCCTCCACCAACGATTCTGGCCACCGTTTATAGTGCTAAACAATGGCGTTAAACCCCACAAAAATCAAATCAAATCAAATCAGATGCGAAAAGGCTTGAAGACGGCTTCTGTGGACTCTCTCATTATCATCAGTTTCAGCCAGATAAGATACGACATCAACGCGTTCTAATAGTGCCCGCTCTAACAGCAATCAGAACTTCGCTCAGCTTTTTTCGTCAGTACCCCTCAGATGTTGTTGTAGGAATAGACATACATTTGATGGGTTCGGGTGATTCGCCTCTGGCGGATTGCGACACTTATGTTGCGACAAAAAGGCAGATAATATTCCGATTGTGACTTTGTTTCCTTTCGCCGGCATATTGCACCATGTTAACAAAAGTAGTTCTAATGGCGGCATATTACATCCGAGGTTTTTTTCTCGACTTTTGACGTGAAAGGTCGAGGACATTCCTATTGCTGGAACAGGTGTCATGACCGTTTTCTGGCACAGTATGCCAGAGTCAAGGGGAAAGGCATACTGTCTAAAAATAAATCTCGATAATTTATCATAGGGTGTACTAAAATCAGACAGAACATACCCGAATGAACAAAGATCATTGTTGCTCTTGTGTATTAAATTATTCCTTCATTCTCTACCGCGATTGTTAATGGTTGTTTCAAAAATACTATAGTTGACGATGCTTGCCTTAATGCAGTTTACTGACGTTAGATCCATTATGAAATTTTAAAATATCGTAAGCCTACGTGAATTCGCGCATTCTAAGTTTTCCGATTTCTCGATGTTTTGCAATTTCTCGATGTTTTGCGATTTCTCGATGTTTTGCGATTTTTCGATGCGGTTCTGTTGCTAATAGTTATACTTTTCAAGAAAGGACATTCGCGGCTATTATTTCGCGGATAGACTCTCTGAACCAACCTTGCAAAAAAAAAAAAAAAAAAACCATGCGAATACAAGAAGTGCTAGAACATCTCTTCCGAACTTCTTGCCATTTAACATTACACATACATTTAGATTTCCTGATTGGGTTGTCTTTTTCTATTGCAAAATGCTTCTTCTAACTGCTGGAATGTATTCCAAGTGTCTGCCCGTGCTAAAAGGTTTTTGTTCCATTTGCCAGTGAACATGAAAAGAGACTTCAAGTCTGGTACCTACCTAGCTCACCGGCGCATCTTTTTAGCACGGCTTGATTTAAGTGTTTTGATACATCCAAATCTTCGTAGAGGGATGTTTTCAACCATGCTAAAACGAAATCGTGAACTTCCTTGACTTGTTTTACGTGGCGCTTCAAACACCACTAGAAAAACTGATGTAAAGAAACTCTTACAAAGATAATCTACTGCTTTGTATTCCATGATATTATGTTATTTTGTCTGTCTGTCTGTCTGTCTGTTTGTTTGTTTGTTGTCCTAGATTCAACTTATTGGTTGGTATGAAGTTCAGACGGAACACGCATGTGTATTTCCACCAATGATAGGAAGAATAGCTTTGAAGTGTTCTGATTGGCTAAAAGTTTCGAAACCAGTGCTCGGTCTTTTTTAGAATTAAGTTCATGTGTGTTCTAGATGAGTAAATTAAAAACTTCTGAATGGAACGAACATTCACTTAGTTCATTATTCGGTTGTTTTGAATAAGTAAATCGATAACTCGTGAAGGAAGCAAATATGCACTTGATTACAGTGTATATGTTTTTAATGGTAAATTGTAAACTTCCGAATGAAACGAATACGTACTTGTTTCGCAATTCAATGATGTAGCCAATGAAATTGGGAACTAGTTTTTATTATCGTTCGCTGCTTAATTTAAAACATCCTATGGAGAAAAAAAACCACGGAAGATTTTGTTTAACAGAAACGGCAACAACAACAACAACAACAACAACAACACACAAACGTTTACACAAAAGCTTTGAATCAAGTATTCTGTCTTCTATTCGTGCAATCAAAAACATAAAACAAAACTGATATGTCTAAAATAGTTTAGTTTTTTCTACCCCGACTCCCAGGCGCAGTATGTTCTGTATATTAGTGAAATTCGATTATTGCATAATTTTCGACTAGGCGGAACTTACTATCTTACGAACCGTTATTTTCTAATATTGTAAATCTCCAACGTTATCACAAAACAAAATATTGCCATTCAAATTAGCGGAGATGAGGATGAGTACCTCTTGTCAGTATGTGCTTGAAGATATGTGATATAATATGCCGGTAGTGTGACAACTGCACTTACTTATCAGCCCGATACAGTTGCACTTTATTATATGGGGCAACTGTACTTATTTTTCAGCCCAATACATGTACATTTCAATGCACTGAGACAACTGTACTTACTTTTCAGCCCGATACAGTTACACTTTATTATATGGGACAACTGTACTTATTTTTCAGCCCAGTTAAGTTACATTTCAATACACTGTGACAACCGTACTTACTTTTCAACCCAATACAGTTACATTTCAATACGCCTGGGCCGACTTGCTGTCCAACACAGCTGCCTTGAAACATCCGTCGTTACTGCATGGATCTTGTAATTTGAATTTTTAAATCTAATTTTAGTCTTAAATCTGTTTAAATGAGGCAAATGTGTTTATAAATTACAAGATTAATAAATATGAATGCAAATTTACAAATTGATTTTCGACTAACGCCAGTTGGCCAATGCACAAGATTTTTATATGGTGTGATATTTTCTTAGGGTCATAGAGGTTGCTCACTCAGCTCTTTGCAACAAAGACAAAATAGGTAATGACTTATTCTTTCTGGCATTGTACTAAGTACTATGTACTGCTAGAACGCAACAGAATCCAATTCTCTTTGAAATATAGATTTGATTTGTCCGAGAAAACATGCAGGCTAGACTCCACGCCACATGATTAAGAGTGGAAGAGAAATGTATTGATCACAGTCGCTACCTTCATCGAATGCTCAAATTAGATATCAAAACTTGGTTGTTTGAGTTACGAAGTCAGGAATTTGCAACTTGTTCTTCTAATGATATTTTTTGCACAATATATGGAAAATCAATGCTCTCACTTTTTAATTCATTTATATTATTTATAGCATAAATCCGATCAGACATCCTAAAACTTTGCATCATTTACTTAATGTTCCAGAGTAAACAACTGTCGTGATGCCATGAAATTGGCGAAGCAACATTTCGGAATACCTCTGATTTTACGGCCTGAGGACTTGGCAAGCACGGAGTTAGACGAACTATCGGCAATAACCTACCTCTCCTACTTCACGAAAGTCGGGGCTCCGGGATACAACGCCACCTTGCAGCGGATACAACAGTTACTCAGAATCAACACCGTATTCAATTTCACGGTGAGTATATTTTGTTGCTACTTCTTTGTAATATCAAGTTCATAGAATTAAGAAAAAGTTAGGCTTGATATATATATATATATATATATATATATATATATATATATATATATATATATATATATATATATATATATATATATATATAAACAGTCTCGCTGTCATACGTCATTAACATTTGGATAACTTCGCGCTTATCAATATATATTTCATCGTGTGGTACAAAAAACGTGATATTTTAAGGAGTGGAGAAGCCACGAGTTAAAATATACCGTTTTTGGTGCCACAAGATGAAATATATCCGGTATTAACACAGGAAAAGAATTTTTTTTTATTATATAGCAAAGTTTCTCCAGAATGGAAGCTCAGAAGATTAAACTCCCTATTCAGCATCACACTCCGCCGCCCACCCACCCCTTTTTTGTAAATTCACCTCACTTTCATACGCTGGTCATAAAAATATAAGTGACTTAAGATATTGGTATGATTGGGTTGACCTAATCTGTCGCAGTAACTTATATTTTTGACATTTTGTAAACTATTTTATCATATTTGACCTAAGAAGCAAGTCCGATTCATCAATGCATCACAGCGAGTTTATCATTGTTGTCAAGGAAGTAAGGGGAAATAACTTCATAGAGACGCGAACGGCATCGACTCAAATTTCGTCAGCAAAAATTAATTTTCATGTTTGAAATGTAATGCAGTTTCTATTTATTTGTTCTAGCTCACCAAGTGCTCGTTTTTGTTGCTGTAGGTATAACTTCTGTCGGCACACACAATCCAGCATCGCATAGCATGATGGGAAATCTTATATTTTCACATGTGAAAATATAAGGATATATTTTTCACATGTGAAAATATAGGAAAGAAAAAATATGAAAATTATTTCGCCAAAAAGTTTCTATATCTCACACATATAATAAAAGGTTTAAATCTAAGCCCTCTCAACCGATTAAAAAAAACTGAAGTGTTGGAAAAAATAAGAATCACGCAGACAAGAAAACCAGTTAGGTAAGTAACAACTAGTTGAGCCTCTTTGGAGCGCGAAATCTTTTTCACAAGACATAGCTTATATAAAAGTCAGAGGCAAAAACTTACCTCTAATCGAGCATGTTTTTCAAGATGGCGGCATCCGAGTTCCAGCAAGTCTTTACCCATAATTTTGCTATAGGCAACGTTTCGCGACCATGATGTAACGCACCAAAGATACAGAAGTAGTAGTTATATATCTCGACTTGTTCTCTCGTCTCAGTGGCTCTGATTTCTTCACTTTGACCCGTTGTTGCGATTGACTATCACATAAAGCCACTGTCAAAAAGTCAGATATATTCCTCATATCCGTGAAGTAGGATTGTGAGATTGATAAAGACCTTAGTCAAATCTGATTGTCACATTTTTGGAGCCATAATTTGACTGTGAGTTGTCGGACCTGTTCGATTTAGAAGTTTTCCCTTCCATAATGAATTCTGCTTCCAATTAATAACTATTGACGGGAAAATTTGGTATAAGCTTTAATATCAAGAAGACCTAATCCAAGATCTGTTTTCGCCTTTTCACGTCCAAATTTGACTCAGGTGAGGCCCCTGTGTAAATTAAAAGCGTTGTCTTGCGTCTTAAATCAAGGTTTCTTCAATTATACCATATTGGCAGGTGTTTTTCCAAACCGATCACTTCCATTTAGGCATTATGGGATTGCGGACTACATGCAAGATTTACTTATCTCCGAAATTGAAGAACTAGACAACGTGCAAAAACTACGCACCTCCAAAACTAAAGATCTGACAACGGAAGTGCTCCAATGAGCATGGGTAAATTTACGTTTTGCGAAAACACATGTTGACACATTTTAAGAAGGATTTTACTTAGTTCAAATTACAATCAAGTATATTTTAGACATCACAACAAACAAACTAAAGGGGCCAAGTGTTTGGAACTATTTTGTTAGACTCCTAATACATATATAGGTGTCCACCGAGCTGGACGGGGTAGGGACAATATCCAATTTTTTTTATAGTAAATCCCCGGATAGCAGAGGCGCTTGTTAAAAGGCGATTTTGCGGAGTGCCGCCAATGTAGCCCGGTAATTCGAAATGGCGACAACAGGTAGGATTGTGTTATTTATCGGACTAACACTAGTGCTGAATACCGATCTTTGACCTCCTAACTTGGACGCTCGAGACGTCCAAGTCAAGAGGTCAAAGGCCGGCGTTGAGCATTTAGGTGCACTCAGCTGCATTATTATTCTACATTAGAATTTGAAGCTGCAAGTCTATATGTTAAAAAATCACTTTGCAATAACTACTTTTTTTTTCTTTTCTTTATTATTTCTTCTGGAAATCATGATTTCTTAAACAAAGCTGTCTTATTGCTGTTACGAATCCCTAGTGAGTCGCATATCCAGTATAGTGTCAGTCAAATGACCATACATTCGCTTTTTTTTACATCACATTGGAAACTGCTATTATACAGGAATAGCTCGCCAGAAATTTAGATTCTGCACCATATGTATCCAACATAAAACGTAGCACATTTTACTCTGTAAAAAAATATTTAAAAAAATAGTTGCCAAATTCACATTTGAAAATTGCAACTTCCGGAAAAGATACAGTTGTTACTACATTGTGATAATTGTAACGAAACCTTTGAATAACAAACAAGTATCGGGAGGAATTTGTTTGTCTTTTTTTGGAATTTTGTTTCTTCAGACGGTTCCAGTTGTACCTTTCTAAACGAAAAGAAAAATCACTTGGAATAAATCGGTCTCTTATGTTCAAAGAATTTTATAATCGGAGTTGCTCCTGCATATCAGAAGGGCCCCCTATATCACTTTTTAATCCTAAGAAAAGTACAAAATCTTGAAGCAAGACTGATCAGAAAAATACGTTTCAGACATTAACCTTAAATATATTGCTTCATACGTTTCATTTTTAAATATACTTTTAATATCTATAACAATTCTTCCATCATTACATTACCGTAGTTAACACGCAATCTTGTCAGATAACGTTTCACCCTGTTTGCTGATAGTTCAAAAATGTTAATAAGTACTACAAAGATCCATATTTGTATATGAAGAAAGAATATTATCATACAAGTTAGAGAATTGTAATTCATCCTCTAATGAGAATCGAACCCGAGTTACGGTACCCATCGCTTTGCCTACATGCACTAACACACATTCTCTCTCGACTAAGCGCACATCGCCAGTAAAGGATGGAACTTAATCGTATATGTAGACATTCATGCGTAGAAGACACACATTCACATGGCGTCCCAGCACTTAACTCTCATCTTGGTACGCTATCACTCCGGATTCCTCTGACAGAAAACAAGGCATATACAAGTTGTTATTGTAAGTTACAAATATACACCAAACAGAGCGGAAGATGCTATTCCTGGATCCAACGATATAATAAATATGAGAAAAGGCTAGGCACAGCTAAAATATGCACGCTAAACTCTGTTGTTAGTGAGTGGGCGACCAGACAAAATATGTATGCAATATTATATTGACAGTTCATTTGAATCACCATATAAAACCTAGGCAGCTTTCAAAAGAAATCTAGAAATCTGGAGTAATTATGATGGCTAGCCATTTCCACGCTTATCTATTACACATTCCCAACCCTCACCCCACCCCTACACACTCCTCTTTCCCGGGACAGCGACCCAGTGGTCATAACCCGAGATCCGCTACATATATTATGTGTATTCTTGCTTGACAGCATACATAAAGTTTGGTCAAATAATATTATAAAAAAAGGCGTCTGTAATTATAAAATACCACTGGAAATGATAAAATGACACTGTAATTATAAAATGACACTGCAAATGATAAAATGACACTGTACATTAAATGTTTGTACATTTTACTTATGAATTTGTCCCAGGGTCTCCAGGGGAGGGGGCTAAAAAGTACACACACGGTTTTACCATATAGAGAACTGATGCACTAAGTTCGCTAAATTTCCACCAAGAGAGGCGGAGAGACTGACATACAAATGGAGGATATCACAATATCCCTGACACAAGAGCACGGGGATAGGCATGCATGAGATTTTGTTCATTTACTGCAAACTTTAAATGTACAGAAAGTTTTAGAATTTTGCGAGCATCATAGCCTCAAACTCGAATGGGCTGAACCCTATAAATAGATTATGTATTACGTAAAATGTAGTAGAATGTAATCGAACAGGAACAACGTGTCCATAAAGAACATCCCAGAAACAGACAAGTGTTATTTATACATTTCTGTTTACATTTGCTCTTTAATTGTCTAGAACCTCTCCAAAGTTTTATTTAGTTATATATGTTATATATATAAAGAATATTATCATACAGGTTTGAGAATTTTTTAATTCCTGCTTTACTTAGATTTGAACCCTGGTCCGCAGGTTAAGGCACCCATCGCCTTGCCTGCACGCACAACCCCCATACCCCCTCGACCAAGCACATATCCCCCAAAATACGATTCTACAGAGTCACTCATACAGGCATCGCAGACACGCCCGCTTATCGACCCAGTAATTAATTCTCGTCTAACTACACAGTCACTCCGGACTCCTACGTCAGAAATCAAGGTCAGTAGAGGTTATTATAGTGAGTTATATATATATATATATATATATATATATATATATATATATATATATATATATATATATATATATATATGTATATATATATATATATATATATATATATATATATATATATATATATATATATATATATATATATAGTGTATAATAGGTTTTTCCGAAGATCACAAACAGAACTCTTAACAAAGACTCACCATTGCAAAGGTCTTCCTTTCAGATTTTGTTTTTCTCAAAGGATAAACATATTATTATACTGCTACCAACAAACTGCAAAAGATCTATGTTTTTTTTATTTTTTTATTTTTTTTATTTTTTTTTTTTGAAAATCAATATTTAGATTATCAGCACTTTTCTCAGAGATTTTTCCATGCTCTTGAGTTAGTGAAATATACCTCTTTGTAGAAGGATGGTGTTGATTCTTCTTTCAGGTAAAAGCAACGTTAGTCCATTTATTAACGAAAGATCCCTGTTAAAACGGCAAAATATATCCACACGTCTTATATTTCATGGTTAATATATTCAATATAAATTACATTCCGTCTTGATCCATTCATAAATGTGAAATACGCGGCTTTACTATTTTTTTTTTTTTTTTTGTATTTTTTTTTTTTTTTGTAAACTGGTTTTCTTGCTAGACTACCTGAATACTGATGACCATTGCTAACGCATAGAAGAGCCCCTACAATGCATCGCTTAATAAATACCAACCATATCAACTAACTATGTGTACATACTGATACGTTCGTAGACTGCAGGCAAACAAATTAAACTGAAAAGGTTGATATGCCGTAATACATACTAATGAAATGAGGAATTGTTGTTGATCATTATTGGGTGTTTTGACACCATAAATATGATAATGTGTGCCTTCGTCACCGGACTGTATCTATATTGTACAAGGGATCAACCTGCGAATATGAGAGTATACTATCCAAATACATTTCGGCAATTTATGCGACATTTATTGAGGTATTACACCTACTGATCACATCTTCTAGATCTGAGGTACGGGTATGTCATGACTCTCTCTCTCTCTCTCTCTCTCTCTCTCTCTCTCTCTCTCTCTCTCTCTCTCTCTCTCTCTCTCTCGTACCCTAGTGTCCAGTTTGTGTCTTGATAAGGTCGAAAGAAATACGGTAAAATGCAAGCAAGCAGATATATGAACACCGCTTTGCTCTAGGGATCACATGATTCTCGCTTTTGTCTCCTAATAGCACAAGAATAATACTTTGATTTTTTTGTTTAGTACACAAAAATAATTTGAAGTAACAAATGCATACCTGATATATATATATATATATATATATATATATATATATATATATATATATATATATATATATATATATATATATATATATGATTAAACAGCAGAAATGCAAGGTGTGGACAACGTTATTGCTTTTCCCCTAATAAGAGATAGCAGCGAGACGTACATATCGTTGAGCAATCAACCAAATCAGGTGTACATTGAGGCCTGAAGGTTACAACGTTGTCAGTCAACCTCACCTTTAAGTCACATATTTTACAACATGTTCAGTTTTCTTAACTTTTCCTAAACTTTTTTTTTCGCAGACTGATTGGAATGACGGGCAGGTGCTATGTGAACTGGTGACGAACTTGGGAGGAGACATCAGTGGCTGGCCCGAAACAAAAGGAATTACTATCCAACGAATTCAGTATGGTAAGTTATATATTTGTTATTTATGAGGCATGGGAACGCCCATTAATGCAGCATATATGTTCATTTAATAACCTCGTCACCTTTTAGGAAAGCCAAAGTTCTGTTGTAAATATTTGACAGGCTTTGTGAATATATCTACATACCTATATTCAGATTAATTATAACTTCTCTCTCTCGTGTGGACTAGAAACTATCTCTTCCATGCCTATCAATTAGTCCTCTCCAACACACACACACGCACACACACACACACACACACACACACACACACACACACACACACACACACACACACACACACACAGTATCAACCATATAAGGAGTCATTTATTTGCTTCTCTGAATGCATGTCGTTGGATGACGTATCGCATACATATCCAACATCGTCATGCGTGACTCTACATCGTCCGTCTGACTGCAGATGTTAGACTAACTTCTGTCTCTCCTTCCAACACTCCTCCATTATTATTTAGCCTTTAATCTAGCTAGACATATGTTCAGACATGCCTCTTCCAAGAGCGTTTCATTGATGTTGCCCCCCCCCCCCCCCACACACACACACACACACAGCCGAAAGAATGTGACCGAACATTTTTTTCAGGTTTTATTTTTTCGTGCAGTCGTTGAAACGTGTCAGCTCACGGCGTAATTTTTTTATATTGTCAGATACATCCTTTGCAATAGCCGCTGTTATCGTACAGCTATGCGTGACCTAGCTATTTCTACAAAACCAGTTACGGTTTACACACCTACATTAGCGTATCTATGAACCAAATATTATTGTTTAAATGTTACATTCTGTGTAATCAAGTCTGTCGTGAAACTCCCACTGGAGTAATTCATGTATGATGTTCGTATACACCACAATCTATAAAAGAACATAGCTAAATGCGTATAGTGACACAGGTATATCCAAACAGGTTCGAGAGCTATGAGTCGTTCCAAACAGCAATCGAACCCGTGCCGTGATTAAGGGATCCCATGGCGCCTATGTCTCATGAACCAGGGCCTCAACCCACTCGGCCATCCTCTCATCCCCAGAAAAGGCAGACAAAGGAAAGATCGAAGGAAAGGACTCGAGGTGCACGAGAACTCACTCTATGGGCAAGAGGAATTTAACACTCAGCTGTATGCATAAACCCATTTAATTTCTATTCAGTTATGCAAGGTATATACGGGTAATTATAATTGCTAATTGAAAACTATATACCAATCAGAGAATAAAGCGCTTATCCCAGGATCCCACATTGCATGTAAGAATACATGCTTTTATGTAGGAAACTTATATAGAATGACACCGATATAATCAAATATGTTTGAGCATCAGTGCTGGTTTACCCAATAGGCAGACTAAGCACGTGCTTAGAGCACCAGCAAAGCAGGGGCACCAAAAAAAAAAAAAAGAGAAATTACGGTTTTGTATTGTTTTCATTTTGAATTACATATAGGGCCCCTAAAGGTCTTAATCCGACCCTGTAGAGTATATATATAAATCCATTGGCCGGGAGCCTGGGACAACCAGAAATGAATGGGCAACCATTTTTCGCAACGTGTAACCCCCGTCGGGCAAGCGAAAAACTTTTTTTTTTTTAAATTATCATGTTATAAATTTTAATGGAATTTTATATTTTTTCCAGCGACAATCTTTTGATCTTTAAATTGTCCCTCCGGGTACCATTTATTTGGAAGACTTTTTCTTCCAAAATTTTTGTGCAATTCAATTTTACTTTTACATTTTTTTAACTTAATTTTTTTGTTGGCACTATATAGCCATTTTTGTGCTGAGGTGCCGTAAAACAATACTACATACATGCATACCTATAGCTGAGTGCCCGGATTATTTCCATTATTCCATAGATGAGTGTTAGGTGATTTCTATAGGTAAGAAACCGCACTAATCCACATATGTCGGCTATTCATTATCTGATTAGGTAATCACATCCCATACTACTAGCCCATCCGGGCGAACCCTTAAAGAAACAAGACTTGCGAATGCTTGTATTTTGTCAACGCACCAACATATTTCATCTCTGACTGAACGCATTGAATACCTCTGATCTAATAATTATTGGTGTACAATTTTTTAGAAGGCATCTGCTTCAAAGATAAAATGTGCTATTTATTATCGATCTTGATGTGCTGAATTCAAATATGACAATTAAAACAACTGATTGGCTACTGTTTCCAAGATATTTAAGTTTTTACATTTTACGTCTATGTATATTGTGTAGATAGTAGAGTTTTAATCATAAATTGTAAACCTAGGTCTTTTCATGTGTTTATGGTTGCTTTACATGATAATATTTCACCTGTCCTGTTTATGTAACACTTTAAAAAAACAGCAAAAGGGTTATATAAATAAAAAATACATTGCAACAAAAGTATAAAAAAATATTATGCATATATAAGTACATACTTTAGTCTTTATTCAGTGTCTACTCGGCGCTTCTTGGCTTGTCTCTTGTATTCATTAAATGGAGCATCTCTTGTCACTGTTCAGCAATAGTCTGCAAGCATTGATTGGATCCATTTGCCCAGATAGCGTTTCTCCATTGTTGCAATGTCCTGGTGAAATCGCTCGCCGAGCTCGTCGCTCACTGCTCCGCAGTTCAGTGGAAAAATATCTAGATGATAGTGCAAAAATGTATCTTTAGTGACATGTTGCAACCTAGGCTTTTGTATGCCTTGAGGAGGTTTTCCACCAACTCCCTGTAGTTGTCTGCCTTGTTGTTACCGATAAAATTTGTTGCCACTAACTGGAAGGCTTTCCATGCCGTCTTTTCCTTGCCATGCAGTACACGGTGAAATATGCATTATCTCGAAGAAGTTCATGAATCTGAGGACCAACCAAGACATCTTCCTTTATCTTAGCTTCACTTAACCTTGGAAAGTTTCCACGGAGGTACTTGAAAGCTGCTTGTGTTTTGTCCATGGCCTTGACAAAGCTCTTCATCAGACCCAGCTTGATGTGCAAGGGTGGTAACAAAATCTTCCTTGATTCAACAAGTGGTGGATGCTGAACACTTTTCATCCCAGGCTCCAATGACTGTCAGAGTGGCCAATCTCTCTTGATGTAGTGGGAATCTCTCGCACGACTATCCCATTGGCAGAGAAAACAGCAGTACTTTGTGTATCCAGTCTGCAGACCAATCAAGAGAGCAAGAACCTTGAAATCGCCACAAAGCTGCCACTGATGTTGGTCATAGTTTATGCACCTCAAAAGTTGTTTCATGTTTTCATAGATTTCCTTCATATGGACTACATGACCAACTGGAATTGATGGCAAAACACTGCCATTATGCAGCAAAACAGCTTTAAGACTCGTCTTCGATGAATCAATGAACAGTCTCCACTCATCTGGATCATGTACGATGTTGAGGGCTGCCATCACACCATCGATGTTGTTGCAGGCTACAAGATCACCTTCCATGAAGAAGAATGGGACAAGATCCTTTTGACAGTCACGGAACATGGAAACCCTAACATCACCTGATTACACTGCTGTAGTCTGGAGCCCAACAGCTATGCCTTACTCTTAGATAGTTCCAAATCCCTGACAATGTCATTCAGTTCACCTTGTGTTATGAGGTGTGGTTCAGAGGAGGAGGATGGGAGAAAATATGGGTCATGTGACATTGATGGTTCAGGAGTAGAAGTTTCATCCTCTTCCTCGTCTGACTCAAGTGAGAATGATTCTGGTGCATCAGGAACCGGCAGTCCTTCTTCGTGGGGTACTGGGTTTATAGCTGATGGAATGTTTGGATAATACACAGTCCACTTTTTCTTCTTTGACACACCTTTCCCACCTGGAGGCACCATGCAGAATTAACAATTGCTGTTATGATCTGTTGGCTCTCTCCAAATCATTGGCACTGCAAAAGACATAGATTTCCTTTTCCTGTCCAACCACTGGTGATAGGCTTTCTTAACCATAGTGTTTATACTGCGCTTTTGTGATGCAAAAGTCACCTCACCACAAACATAGCAGAAGTTATCTGCATTGTTCACACAAGTACGAGGCATCTCTGCTCACTTTGCCTACACAGAAATGTGTCCCTTTGTAAAATCAAACACTGACAAATAATAGAGCACGACACTGTATGATTTGTACAGCTGATATAGGGCAATTTCTTACTGTCCAAACCCAGTCATAGATTTATTCATAGATCCAGTCAAAGATGTATTTTAGTAATTTCTGGTTTAAATTGAGATCCCTTCCCTTTATAACTCACTTATCGTCCACCATTCCCAAGCCAAGGGTCGTATATACTGACCCAGTATAATATCTATAAAACTAGAGCCAATCAACAATTTTAAGCATCATTTTCGTTCTCAGAGACCCAGAATTAGTAAAGTTTGACAACATTTATTGACTGTAGACCAGTGTAATACTCTTTCCCATTGGTCAGTTCAAGAAATGGGAACTTGTTGTAAAGCATGCGACAGTTGTTTATGTTGGCTAACTTTATCTGAAGGAATATGACAAGTATAAAAGAATCAAACCAATCCAAATGTTGTTGCATACTATATTGGCTTGTAGAGAAATAGTTAAGCCGAAATCCCACGTGAAAAGTTTACATTTACCTGACAGTTTACACACAGGAATACTAGTATGGGATTAGGGACAAAGTGAACCGTAATGATGTAAACTCAGACAAACGTAACATATAGGTAAGTGTCTGGTCAGGGGTGGCCAACTACTAGAAAGCTGACGCCTAGTCCAATAAATCAATCCCCAAACCTGGATGGTTACTTTCCATATCATATTGCAGGAATGATTGTGAGTTACAATTATTGAATGCAATTAGGACTAACTAACTAACTGTATATATATATATATATATATATATATATATATATATATATATATATATATATATATATATATATATATATATAAACAGAATATGTTAGCAACCACGCTGTGATTCTGATTGGGTTCCTTTTTTCCCGCCAGCTTCGGTGCGAAGCCGGCTGTTTGAGACCAATCTATACACAGTTTTAAGTCAAGTGATCTACCAAGACATTCTTTCGCTACTTCTTCGCGCGGAGGGATTCTCGCTGAAAAGGACCTTTAACGTCAGTCGAGCCAATTTCGTTCTTCGTTTCTCGGATTTTTTCCAAAACAGGTTGCCCTGAAAGTTATGTATTATTTTCAAGTGTACGATATATATATATTTATATATATATATATATATATATATATATATATATATATATATATATATATATATATATGCATTACAAATTTTATTACCTCTGTCTTTGTTATGTCTCACGCCACATTTATAATAGGCAATTCCATGTGTAAATGGTTACACCGGCTCTTGAAATCGGAAAATGACAATAGGCTGCGCCCTGGTTTAATTATTCAGCTCATTTCTAGAATTGCTATGCATGGATTTGGGAGCAGGACTGTTGAAAACATAATCAAGCACGATCTTTCGGTTTTTAGTGAAGTCAAACCTGATATAGTTGCTGTTTTGGTCGATGAAAACGATTTTAGTCGGTTGATAAGATTTTAGGATTAGCCTCTATCTTGCAACGTACGTACGAGGTAAAAAAAAAAAAACAACCTGCAGTCAGCAATTCATTATGACGGCAGAGAGTATGTCATTGCATTTATTAAGCAGCTAGGTAAAGGATGCTTTATAGACAACACAGACGTATCAGATGCTTCTCGCATTTATCCTATTTGACCTCGCAATATCATCCCTTTGGTCTTGTTTGGCGAAATAGGTATTATTCAATAAATGCTTACCGATAGGTTGTGGGTCAAATAAACGTAACGAAGGGTTACTGGCAAGCTCCGCTATATGAAGATTCGAGACCAGATTCTGCATTTATGACTCCGTTTGGACTTTACGAATTTAGAGTCATGCTCTTTCATTTGACAATGGCGCCCGCCAGTTTTACCTGTCCAATCAACTTACTATTGTCGGGACCACGTAATGTGGCAGCATATTTTGACAACATCATTGTGTTAAGCAAAACTTGAGCCGAACATATAGATAATCTACATGTTTTGCTGCAACGTTTACGTAAAGATGCTATCAAAATAAAGCTGTCAAAGTGCGAGCTCGCAGCGGATGAGATCGAATGCAATGGACATATCATCGGTGAAGGCAAAAATTAAGGCAGACGACAATAAAATTAAAGCAATGCTTCAGTTTCCACTAGTCACGACGAAAAATGATTCGCTTATTTCTGAGAATGGTTGGATACTATAAAAAGTTCATTAGGTACTTTGAAGAAGTATCAGTATCAATAACCTCCATGACGCAGAAGAGACAACCAAAATCAACCAGCAATGTACTGAAGAACCTGTCCAGTACTTTAAAATGCTGAAGGATGATCTTACTAAGACCCCATTCCTTATGATACCGGATTTCAGCAGGGAATTCATTGTGCAAGCTGATGCTAGTGATATTGGGATTGCTTCTGTGCTAAACCAAACATCCGACGGTGCGGAACACGCATTGGCCTTAGCCTGAAGAGAGCAGAAATATACAGCTATTGAAAAATAGTGTCCTGCGATCGTTTGGGCGATATATTCATTCAGCTATTATTTGTCAGAGACAACATTTAAAATCATGACGGATCACAATCCACTGACATCTTTGAATCAAATGCAATGCAATAATCTGCGTCACATTAGATGGTGTTTGGCACTCCAGTCTTATAACTTCACTATAAAGCACATGAGCAAAAACAAAATGCGAATGCGGATGGACTACCACGTATGTAACTCAATATATTTAATAGGAATAGAATGACAAGAGATGCTGGTGTGCCTAGTATACTTGCAAATAACTGAGTGACCTACTGGAATAACTCGGGATTTATGGATTTTCGAACTTCTTTTTGTTCTGTTTAGGGGGAATCGTAATGGAATTTATGTGGATATAGACGGTAATTCCTTTGTTGTATTTACCACTATTCTGGATGGTCACTGAATAAATTCTGGACTCATTTACTGAATTTAAAATAAGTGACTTTAGGCTTTATGCGTTTCAGTAGTAACATAAGCTTTATGCAACTTTCATCACTTTATTGATGAACCAGACCAGTAAAACATTTTTAAAATTGTATCGAAAACATAAAGTGTTTTCTTACGAATGGAGGTGTTATTAGCTTAATTACACTCTCAGTGCATACCAAGTTCTCTCTGTTAGTGGTGTCAGTTGGCTGGAACATTAATCTCTGTTTCCTGGATATTTGATGACAGAGATTGTCAACAGGTAGAATTCAGTTGTTTATATTCGCAAGGCTGATTGAGCCTGGTCCAGTTCTATGCCCTTGGATAAAGCACATATGTTAAATTAATTAAAATTCCTTATCTCCTACCTTTACTAAAACATTGATAAACTTGGTCCTAAGTACTCATTATTTCTGTGTTCTTTGCGATCCAATCTGGGCATATTAAAATATTACACTTGATGAATTGTACCCCATCGTTCTTGCAGTTGGGCTTTGGTGAAAACACTTGGCCAATAAATGCATCTATTTTTACACAAACGAGCAATCTTCCAGAGACACAAAAAGCGTGCACCTCATTCGGAAATTAGTACTTTATTGCCTTAAATTAAATATCTTGCTCAAGGCAATGCATGTACCAGGTTTACATAAACTCGCTGATGCCCTTTCTCGCCAACATGTTTCCATGTTCAAGGAGATGGCCTCCTATGCGGAACTACAACCACACCATATTCCGCCTCTTCCAAACTTGCCAAACTAGAAGGTACACTGGAAAATTTCGTTAAAAACATGCTATACCCAGCAACACAGAGCACATATAAGCGGGCTTAAACACCATATAAGAAGTTCACTTTGGACACTTAGATTGATTTCTTTCTCCCAATTTCAATAGCCTATCAAGGCCATTTCACAGCGCACTTAATCAACAAGAAAGAGGCCTCATCTTCAGTTTCTACTTTTGTTTCAATACTTTGCTATGTACAAACTTTATGGCCTCATAGACATTTTATCCTCTTTCCTGATTCAAAAACTTATTCAAACCGTTAACAAAAGCAAATCCCATGATGGTGACTTGCCGTTTGACAAAAGTGTACTGCTCAAAATGACAGTTTCCTTATTACATACCATTTCAAACCATTTTTGCCATATACAAGTTGGTTTTTCGTGCACTTAGAACAGGATGAATAATAGGTGGAATAACTGAAGAACATATTGATAAGTTGATCCATATATCTCAAATTGTCATTTATAAAAAAGAACAACTGAAGAAAGTATTGATAAGTTGATCCATATATCTCAAATAGTCTTTTAAAACAAATGGTCTTACAATAACTTTTCGAAACATTTAAAACACAGCTCGGGACAAACCTATTAATTGTCTGTTGCAACCCAACCCATCAACGGTCCCATAGCCATAATTTGCTTTGATAATTTGATAGTTCGATCCTGGCATATTTTGCGTAAACCCACTATTTGGACCGCCCGGAGCGTATGAGGGCGCTCTACCGGCTCCTGGCGAGCAGCAATTGATATAGGATGTGTGAGGATCCACTACAAAGTTTCCTCCATGACCTGCAGAATCCAGTTTTCAGTTAGACCTTACGATAGACGTGCGGTACAATTAAAACAGGATATATCTGTGTTTACCTGCTATCGCAACTGCCCGGAGCGTATGAGGGTGTTCTACTGCATCGTCTCTGCAACATTTTCCCGCTGGCCTGCAGAAACCAGTTTGATTGAACTCGACTATATAGCCCGTTGTACATTTCACTGCAGTATAGCTTTGGACTTTTAGGATGTGGGCCCCCTGCTCTTTGATGTGTACAAATTCCTTCTTTCAGAGGCCCATTTTCCGTGCATAGTATTCTTGGACGTCATAGGTCTATACTTGGACGTCATAGGTCTATACTTGGACGTCATAGGTCTATACTTGGACGTCAGAGGTCTATACTTGGACGTCATAGGTCTATACGTGGACGTCATAGGTATATACTAGGACGTCATAGGTCTATACTTGGACGTCATAGGTCTATACTTGGACGTCATAGGTCTATTCTTGGACGTCATAGGTCTATACTTGGACGTCATAGGTCTATACTTGGACGTCATAGATCTATACTTGGACGTCATAGGTCTATACTTTAAAACTTGAATGCAACAACTGTTCCCTGCGCATTGTTTTGTGATTCCTTTGCATGACGGATGTGTTTACCTTTTCTTGCCTTGATCAACAATACCATTTGCCTCTTTACCTACTGTCCAATTGTTGTTTGATATAGGCCATTTTGGGCCAATTTTATGGCAGTCGCAGTTTCAAAATTTTATGGCAGTTGCAGCTTCAAAATTTCTTTATAATAATATTTCATTGTTCAGTATTTGTCACGTTTACACTATAGACATTGTCCAAATAGTTATGGATTGCTTTAAATAGATAGTTCATTTTTTGTTCTAAATAGCATTACCGTTCAATGCAAAGTCACGAAAGTGGCAGCATGAAAGCACATAATTTTGACTTCATATTTCTGCTTTGAATGATCAGGTGGGTGAAAATTCTGTCTTCGTTTCATCTCTCTTCCTTCGAAACTGTTCATGTCGTAAAGAGTGTGTTTGTGTGCGTGCATTTCTCTTTTAACCATATTATTATACAATATAGTGTTATAGAGCTTATCTGTGTTTACACCCTTTTTCATTTTCTCTGTCCTACCTTGTAACCCTCTCTGTCCCCCCTTGTAACCTTTTACTGTACTCGTTGGAACATATCACATAAACATCATATATGTATATTGTTGCACGAACCATTAGAAAAAAGGTGACGCCATAGTGATGATCCAAGTCAGCTGTAAATTTGCATCATTTAAAAAGGTGTATTGTACCATGCATGCACATTTTCACTGCAATTGATGTAATGGACATGATCTAAAACCAACTAGAAAAGATTAAACCGCGTCATCGATAATTTCTTCTTCGTCTTTACTATCTAAAGCCTATCATATGAGAAACTTGATGTGTGTATTCTTAATTATGTCAGTAGAGACATCAGACAATTATTATTTAAAGTCCGTATTTCCATATTGCAAAACACATAATGAATAAGTGATACACTGCCAGTCGTTCTTACAAAGTTGCATGATATTGTCAAATTCGTTTGAGCACATTTTATTGTAGAGTTGCCTTTCGACAGATTTCATTGATTTGCCGATTAAAATTCATAAAGTCAAAAGTGACTCCCAAGAGTTTAACATAATATTTTCATGGGATATTAGCTTTGTTGACATGTAAAGTCTCCATGTGTTCTTTAGTTTTTTTCTTTATCAAAGGCGTTAGTCTGGGACATATCAGGGTTAACTTCCATTCCAAGACAGAGTTCATAATATTGAAGCCGTGGTGGGCATACGCTGAAAAATATAATTTATAAAAATATTGAAGAACATGGATCAAACACTATAATCCCCGAGGCGATACTTTATCGATATCAGATCAAGAACTTGTGCTGTTGCCTACTTTAACGCACTGTATTTGGTTTGAAAGGTAACTTGCCATAGTTTTAGTGCCGACTCTGAAAGTCATATGCTAAACAATTTCTGGGAAATGAGTTTGAGACGGTAGGCAGTCAAAAGCCTTGGATACAATAGATGCAGCGTATTTTTTGTGTACAGGGCTAACTGACAATCTTCCAATAGTCTTAATTAGAGTAGTTTGACAGCTGAAACCTTTTCTGAAAGCAGAGAGAAACGGTGCAAGATATTGTCAAGGTCGGTAGAAATCTGATTGCAGATAACTTTTTCAAAGAGATTTGATATAACTGGTTTAATACTATCTGGACAATTGTCCTGTTATTTTGTTTATCAAGTGTATACTTTTTTCTTTCTTTTATACTGAGACAATTTGGGCTTCCTTGCCGCTGGTTGGGATAACCTGGGTTTCCTTGATTCTGGATAGGATAACCTGGGCTTCGTTAATCCTGGCTGGGATAACCTGGGATTTATTGATCCCAACTGGGATAACCTTGGATTCTTTAGTCCTGGCTTGGATAACCTAGGTTAACTTTGTCCTGGCTGGGAAACTTTTGGTCATTTTGAGCTTCGTTATATGAACAGGTTGTAAGGGTGCAAATTTTGTCCATGTATTTCGGTAGAGCACATTAGTTGGCAGATAACAATTAATTAGATTTATGAGGAAAGATACCGTATTAAATCGCTAGACTGCGATGGTTTTAATGTCCCTGTTTGGGGCGAGATTGATTCTTAATTAAGCATTCGTTTATTTAACGGTCAGACAGATTGAAAGGGTAAGGTTAATTTGAGGTCTAGGTATCGAAAATGTCAAAGTTGAGAGGATGCAAGCCAGTTGAAGTTGTTTTATCTTTTGAAATGTTCCAGAATCAGTTATTTAAATAGCGCTCAATCAAGGGGGTTACGCTAACCACGATGGGGGTGTATTTATAAAAGGCGGTAGATACGTTTAATCTGATTGGCTAAGCTAAAAAAGAGGTGTTTTTTCCCAGACGAAATTTCATGTTTTAAATATTCCACATCGCAAAATTTAATCAGCCCAAGTTTCCTGCGAAAGGCCGGAAGAGATCTTGACTCAGAGCAGAATAAGACGAAATTCTCTCGTATAAACAATTGTTCAAGGGACAAGTGTCTGGAAGTTGAGGGACACGATTCTGGCGGTAGAAGCGAGCGAGTCTCGAAAAGTACAAGGGGAAAATAGCTCCACCTACCTATACACCTACCTACCTACCTACCTACCCACCTATCTATCCACATATCCACCTACCTACCTACCTACAAAGCCAACCATCGATGCACGTATAAGTATCAACGTAGAGGGTAGAGAGAAGAGGCATCCCACACACAGTTTGAGGACCGAAATAGGCTGGATAAGAGAAAGAGAGAAGCAAAAAGGGAAGAACATCAACCTTGACCTGACAGCAAGATTGAATTTGGAGTGACCAGCAGTAACAAGGTTATGCAGGCATGCTGGGCAATTGATTCGATTGTTCACTCGATTCCATGATGAACTAAGTCTATCGTTTTAAACAGATCGGCTAATTACATAATTATATTTGTGTTGAAATTCGGTAAATGATTTCAAAAAGAAGTGTATCTTTCTAATGTTATGTATTATTTCAATTTGTTTATGTAATTGATTAAATTGTTATATTTCATGTACGGGGGCTCGTGTTATTCTGTTATATTTATCTGCTCAGATCTCTATTTATCCATTCTATAAAATTTCATATTTTATTTCATTATTTTGCTCGACCCGGGCAATAACACCGAGGTCGATCATCCTCTAGATAACGATAACCAACCAAATCTTACACCTGTTACGAGAGGTGCGTTACACAGGTAATGACTGGTTTTCAGGTTTTAATAATATAGGTGAGATGAAATCGATTCCTGTTGCTTTTTAATACTTATATTAGATATGGCTTTTACTATAAAGTCTTCAATGACTTAACAGAAATCAAATTTGGAGGTATGTAGTTACTAACTCTCAACGACATGAATATTTGGAGGTATGTTGCCACTAGTTCCTATCCATGTACGTTTATGAAGAGTAATTTCAAAATGTCGCGCTAATTTCCCAGGAAACAGGAATGATGAGAATTGTAAATCAATGGGTTTTACCCAATTTATCAAAATCGACTTCATTTCAGATTTCTTTCTATTTTTTGAGACGTTTTACCTGAGTAAATCACGCGAAAATCAGCGGATCAGAACATGAGTACCCGTCTGATTTAAATCTACTATGTTATGCTCATAGATTTAGTTATTTCCATATCATAATTATAAAAGCTCATATTTCGGCTTAAATGAACAGGTTGGTCCTTGCTTCTGCGTAGACTGAGCAACCGCATTCCACCGCAGAGGACATGAGACGTCCTGTCTTGTATCCTTTGTGCAGTCATTAAACATGCTGTCGATGCACCGGTGCTTCATATTTCCTACTCCCAAAGAGTCATGTCTGAGTACCTGTGTCGTCATTGAAATTTTATATAGGATGTTAAAATTTCGGAACGCTTGACAAAGGTGACTGACGTAAATAAGCGAAATTTTATATAAAGTATTTTTTGGTTTGACTAGAATTGCTAGTCTACATTCCGAGATCCCAGACTTGCAAGTAAAAACATATTTCTTTCCAAATTTTCTTATACTACTTCACACGTTCACATTGTCCACTAATTTAGACACAGTTTCTACCAAAAATTATCTACATCTAGAAAATACTTTCAGCATAACTAACGCAAGCACGTTGTTTGGTACCTTTCAAGTATGAGCTTTTCCTGCTGTATGGTTAGGGTTGGAGCCGTTCTTGTTGAAATGTAACCTAACATGCTTCAACGGTAGTCCGATTGACAACTTGTTGTTGTGTAATTCTAAACTATTTCAGTGAATGTTAGATACTGTATCTTGAATTTTGACCGTGATCGTTTTCCAAATAAAGGTTGATGAATATGATATATGACCTGAATATATCTTTCTCTCTTTCGTTCTCTCTCTCTTGTCTATCTGTCAATAGTGTCGCTTCCTCAATTTATCCATCCATACATACATACATATATCTATCTATCTTCGAATGGAACTCAAAGAGTATGCATTTTATTATTTTGTTGAACAAATCAAATCATTATACTCATTTCATAATCTTTCACTTGGAGCAATTAGAAGACATCCAATGCATGAGTGATTCACGTGGAGAAAGTAGAAGACATATAATGCATGAGTGATTCACGTGGAGCAAGTAGAAGACATATAATGCATGAGTGATTCACGTGAAGCAAGTAGAAGACATCCAATGCATGAGTGATTCACGTGAAACAAGTAGAAGACATCCAATGCATGAGTGATTTGTCGTCATTCTTAGGCAGGTCATATCAACCTCAACTAATTGTTACATTTTACAATTCTCTGACAACTGCGTCATACTGCTAGTGCTCGTGAGACCTCCATTTTTGAAGAAAGTACAAACATTTGATACATTCTGCTCATTATTCACCACGCCGATGTATAGTTAACAATCAATCACTGAAGTTCAAAGTTCAAGGAGGATGGGGGGGGGGGGGTAGTTTCCAAACTAGCCATAATGGGAGTAACGTCACTGGTGTGGTGTGACTAACCACTCGAGAGACACAGATTTTACAAGTTCCTGGCTTATTATATTGGCTTACCAGATATACGTCAGTACCATCCAAGGAGCGCAGTCCTGGAATTTCCTAAGAAGCAACGATAATGTTAACTTTTATGAATACATTACATATTTTTAGTGCATGAGAAAGGTCACATGCTACGCTTGTTTTATGTTTTTTTTGCAGGAAATCAAAGCGGAAAATGTGGGCTTGTATAGTAATTGCTAAGAATCACGCAGGCACACCCAACCGGTTTTGCACTGCCCATCTTCAAATCACTTGCTTTAATAGTATACCCATTAATTATGAACAGCAATTTGAAATACCTGTTTGATAGAAAGGATTGAAAGCAACAAGAATGGATACATTTTAAGATTTTAGCTGACGTTTTGAAGCATATAAATAGTATATAAGTAGCATGATGGCACATGCTGAGTAACTTTGGCCATATATTTTGCATGAAACAGTCTAGATTTACAAGTAGTATTGAATGCTGGTAATGCAGGTAGAAAGGCATGTAGGTTGAAAGATTGATAAGTGGCTAGATCGGTAGACAGGTGGGTTGTAAGAAATATTTGTTATTTGAAAGTGTACCTAACAGCAGATACAACATGACAGTACGAGGACACTTGTGAATTTGAAATAGAACGATCCTTTTTGAGTGGACTCTGGCCCTCGCACAATAAATAAAATGCAAATGATCCAAGAGTAATTTCAGATTATCGCAGTCATTTGGGTCTACTTGATGTTCTGGCTATGTATATAATAACGCGAGAACACTGCACATTTGTTTCTGGTGATATATATATATATATATATATATATATATATATATATATATATATATATATATATATATATATATCAGTGTGAGAACACTTGTAAATTTTTATTCTGGCTATGTATATGACAGTGAGAGCACACTAGAGGATTATTCCAGATTAAAGCAGACTTTCATTTTGCAAAATTAAATGATCACACTCTCATATGCCATCTTTTGTAGGGGTAAAGGAACATTTTGAAAACACTTCTAACTTTGAAATGATTACCATCTCGTGCAGAGGGGTACTGGAAGAATTCGAGCAGACCTCTACATTTGAATTTATTGCCATCACGTTTTGGGTACTGGAACATTTGGAGTACATTTGCAAATTTGAACGAAACAGTAGAGGAGCAGAGACAGGAGCGGACCGAATGTCACCGCGTATGTTGCTGTGCAACAACTATTGTCCTGAAATTTCGGACGTTGCTGCAGGACGTACACGACAACGAGAAGTCCCTGAGGGACAAACAGTATATCCAAAGTGGGCAAAGCAAAGCACGGCACAACCAAATAATTCAAAAATTCTCAACGCCGCACAGCAACATCCGCAATAACCTTCGGTCCGCTGCCGTCCCTGCTGTGCCGTTCATGTGCTAGCTCATCCGCTGTGCAAGTTCAAATTCGTGGCAGAAGATCAGGCTAGTTTCAAATTTACAAGTGTGCTCGAAATGTATCAGTACCCCTACACAAGATAGTAATAATTTCAAATTTGCAAGAGTTCTCGACAAGTTAACGAACGCGTGCACAATATTGCATATAGGAGTGCGGTAATTTGTATTTTGAAAATTACAGTCTGGTTTAATCTGGTATAGTCCTGTATTGTGTTCGCACTGTCAATTACAGAGCCTGAAAAAAGGTGTTCTCGCATTGGCATATATATAGCCAGAAAGATCGTACTATTTTGAAATTTAGAAGTTTTCCCGCAATGTCATTTTGTACATATTCCGAAATCATTTTGGCCATTACCGACATGCCAAAGTTAGGCTCCCATCAACATTTAAAAGCTTTAATGCAAGTAGATAAAATTGGTTGTGCATTTGTAAGACGATTCTCAATTCCGACGTGACGTATTGCTTATTTTTCACTTCAAGAAATAAAGAGCTCAATAGTCGAATCTACCATAACTCCTAGTGGATCGCATTGCTTACAACTTCGAATGATAAAAGCCGATGATTTTGATCCTAAGAACAGTATAGTAATACTGAAATACAGAAAAGTAGTGTTCTTTGATAGTTAGAATTAGCTTAGATTCGATTAGTAATCCATCTGGTACTAATAATTTTAATTTACGTTCAAGTCTTTTTGATGGTATTTTAGCTATTGACGGTGCTAAATCCCTGGGCATCCAACCCCTGTTGACAGCCGCCGATATTGCAGAAGAGAGTACGGAACATCTTGGTATTATGGCCCACGCAGCCCGCTTCATGTATTTCAAACCCATTGCACCAGCTTATACTATTGAATATAATTCGTCAAAGGTATGTACTAAAGAGTGAAGGATTCCTCTTATCCTTCTTTATTTAGAATTATATATATGTTTGTCTGTCTGTCTCTCGATAAATAGATTCAGTACGTTCGCTTTAAAAGTATGGAGATTATCCTTGTGAGAAATGAAGGTGCCACCCAAATGTTTACATGCTATGAGTTGCTAAAACTACATATTAAAACGCTTTAGTAGGAAGATATATATTTCATTAGAACACAAAACAAATATTTTTTACGAGTCTCTTTCATATAGTATCACATATGTTTCCATCTTTCATATAGTATCACATATGTTTCCATCTTTCATATAGTATCACATATGTTTCCATCTTTCATATAGTATCACATATGTTTCCATCTTTCATATAGTATCACATATGTTTCCATCTTTCATATAGTATCACATATGTTTCAATATTTCATGTAATTTCTCTTCCGTTTCCTTGAATTTGTGATCGAAAACCGTTCTTAGATAAATTTCAGCTAACAACTATTGCGAAGGGATAAACTGGAAGGCCTGTCTAAAGTATTTTTTCCATACTAACGTATTGATAAAGCTTTTCTTTTCCATTCAGCAAGTACTTATGACAAATGAGTCGACGAGCACCTCCACGATGACGTCACACAGTTCCAATCAGGGCATAAATGTTTCAGAGCAAGAGAATAATTCGCGGCAAATGACATACAATCTAGTACGTACGCCATCTTTACGTCGGGCTAAGAAAGTTCAACACCATCAAGAAGCTGACGTCACTCAAGCTGATGAAATAAAAAAGGACACGTATTCAGTTGGTGTTATTATGTACACTACAGTAAGTTTACATTTTTTCTTAGCTCTACTCAAACCCGTCTCGTGTCTGCCCGGCTGTTTGTCAGTCTGTCACTCCAATACATATGAATTTATATCGCGATGGATTGCATCAGGGATCACTTTGTTTTTTACATATTCTCTCAATATATTGAAAGTATTGTAACAAACATTTTTGCTAGTTTTTACTTCTCTGCAAGCTAGCTATGTGATAAAAGTCACGATTTAAAATCGGACAATCGAATGAATATGGCAATCATTGAGAGATATGCATATAAATGAGATAATTTATGAAACTTAAGACTTTCATTTAAGAGTCAAAATGACACAATCGTGGCACGATGCTGCGCAAAATGTCAGACTTATTCATTATGGTTGTCTGAATAGATCGATCTTATCAAATTAATTACGCTTATCTTCCTTACAGATTTTAGTGAAACGCTTTGATGCAATTTTACTGGTATGGAAGCTTTGATGCAATTTTACTGGTATGGAAGCTTTGAAGAAACACATTTCACATTTTTTCTAATCTCAGATCTCGTTTTACTAATATGAGAACTGTAATTTCGAATAAAGTGTTTACTGGTGCTCTTTAAGCCATGTTCCATAATTTTGCGCATGATTCCAAACTTAATACATACACTAAGTAGGCACTAACTATCAAGACTATAAAACATTGCCTGTTTTATTTCAAGCCGTCTGAACGTTGTTTAGGATTTCAGACTCTTTCAATCTCTCTGAGGGCATACAATAATCTAAATGGTATAATTAAGACATTGACGGTAGCTTATAGCACATGGTATAATTAAGACATTGACTGTAGCTTAAAGCACATGGTATAACTAAGACATTGACTGTAGCTTAAAGCACATGGTATAATTAAGACATTGACTGTAGCTTATGGTACAGGCTGTTTTGAACCTGTCTTACATATCTATCTATCTATCTATCTATCTATCTATCTATCTATCTATCTATCTCTCTGTCTATCATACTGATAGACATACTTACAGTACTCCCTACCTACACGTACCTACCTCAATAGCAACGTACCTACATATGTATGTACATAAGTACACAGACAACGATATAGGTCCATAAGTACATATGTGTAGATCAGTTTCCGTGTATTACAGTCGCACACCCTTGTGGACCCTGGGGAAGTGCGAGTGGAGGCGGTTTCTCCGACCGGACGTCTCATTAAGATGAACGGGGACGGAGTGTATCACGCAAAATTTTCTCCCCGGGAAGTAGGTAAGAGTTTTCAAATTACCACAACAGTATTGAACTACATTTAGTGGCACATATACAGTACAATATTAAAACTCAGTAACAAGATAGAACTACACTTCTTAAACAATTGAGTCCAACGTCTACTAGTATTCGAATCAAGACCTATCGGTAAATTTAGAGAAGAAATCGGAAGACACTTTGCAGTTCGTCTTCAATAACAAAAAAAAAATAACAAAAAAAAAAAAAAACAGGATTATACCAAAAGGCGTACTATTTCAAATCTACCCCCTTTTTAAATAAATAAAAAGTTAAAATTTCAGCGACAATTGCCAAGGAAACAATTTAACTTTAAATATTGTTAATGATGTTATAATTTGCATTGCTTTTGGAATAGCGTATTTATTCTTTTTCTGAAAATCTATACATAGAACATTTATTATTAGCATAAAATCAATATTTTCCCCGTTCAACATTTTCATTGTGATTTCTTGGTGAAATATAAAAGGACATTTTATTTTATTGCATTTGTCAGGCATTTGGAAAGTAACCATGTTCATCAATAACGAGCTGGTTGATTCCTGTCCAGTAGAGGTTAGCGACCCTTCCCAGGTCAAGGTTTCGGAGATAAAAGGCGGGACGATAGTGCACCAACATCAGTTCCAAAGTAAGAATTCGTTTGTCAGTGATACGGTATCAACATTTGTTACCTTCGGTCTCGCAGACCTATGATAACTTTGTTTTCTCTTGTTATGGAGACTCAATTTTTTGAAGTCTTACTACTTGAAACGGTCTGATAATTTGTCATTGTGAATCGAAGCAGAGGTTGTCCAATGTTAACGCATCGGTCCTTTAATACAGAAGTTGAGAGTTCGAGTCAGGACAGGCTGACAACATCACTGGGTATAAACGCGCGACAATTTATTACTTAAGTTGTTGGGTTGTGAAGCGGTGTATAATACTACATCTGGAAATAGCTGTTATTTACATCTGCTTATTTCTCACTTTATTGTGGAAAATACCCATCGAAAATTTAAATATACCTTATTATTTTCTCCTATTTATTAAAACGCACGATGACGAGTCCATGCTGCATAACAATTACGATAATTTGTCTACATTATTCACTGAATAGCTTCTTGTTGTGTGGGAGTGTTTACAGACATGAAACTTTAAGATCAGTGTGCTGTATATCTGAGCTGACATTTCTATCCAGAATCATGTTTGTACTTTATTAAAAAAATAACTTGTCCTATGCAGTATGATAACTTGTCCTATGCAATATGATCCGTTCATCTGTACCAGTCGTTGACAACTTGAGGATCATTTATGTAGAGTAGACCTTGTGGCAACTTTTCATTAAAAAATACATGATATAATAAATTAAGATACAAGGGTCAATATCCTACCAGAACATAAATCTATTTTTGTATCCTTTTCTCTTTAACTTTAATCGTAATGGTTTTATCAACTGTCGATCGACCCAATAATTGATTATATATTGTGCTTATATGATTTCCTGGTATGTGTGTATATTTATAGATCCATTAGGGTCGTTTCTCCACAAATCATTTGTAGTGGTAGTTGAGACTAAGCTCGTGAACCAGTTATTCGTAGCATATTACAGTAATATGTTTCCAAGGATCACTTATTTCCGAGGATGTATCTTTCATTTATGCTTTAAAGCAAACCACAAGTTGTAAAATTTCAGAATTTTGTATGTGGAAACTATATTTTATACTATTTCAAACATTATATATTGCTTTAGTGAAATAATGACAAAGCAGACAATTAATTCTTATTGCATCCTCCACTGGTAGCTATTTGAAGCCATTTCTTAATACTTTTTTTCATACCGCATTCGATTATTGATTATTCACACACGAAGGTAGACACCCTGAAGATTTAGTTCATAGATCAAGTACTAATCTCATCTTTTTAATGTCATGTATATATTACATAGTCAGAACTAAAATTGTAATTTGTACTATTTGTTTCCCCTTCAAAATATCTTAGGTTGCTTTACACAAATTTCAGAAATGTATAAGTCATGTTCTAGCAGAAAAGCTATGGAAGGCCTCTTTCGGATTGTTTGCTTTAAAACAATATAAAAATATTGTGAAAATATTATCTTTGTTTAGAAGTTTGCTCCTAAAAATATTAACAAGTAACCTGCATTGGTGCAGTAATGGGACAACCATTTTAGACACTAGGATAAGTCATGCGACTGCTTGACTGACTGTACTCTAGCGACTTTTCAATTTTGTTCGTGATATTTATGAAAAACATTGAATCACAATATAAGAAAAAGTTAATCACTGAACACAAATTCATTTGTATGCATGAAGATTGATGAGAAATTAGTTTCGTATATATCATTCGCGGAAACACGTGGCAGATTTTACAACATACGGTAAAATACCCCACCGGAGGTCAGATGATAGAATTTCTTCGAATTACTTTAAAAATATCAAAATAGATCACATATTTGGATAGCCTTTTTATCAATCAAAAAGACAAGCCATTGTTGTAACATTTTCATTTCCTTACATTGTTGTATCTAATAAATAATTCATTGCTTGTGTTCGCGGAAATAGATAATTCCAACATTTAAAATAATGAATGGTCAGATTCCGCGAAAAAAGGACCTTGGCTTTTGAAGAAGCACTTGCTTCTGTAAAAGAATACTTGTCCTGAAGAGTTTTATGTACTGTTCCAAAAATCAACAGGCCCCTAAGGCAACTAGCTCGCTGAGGAAGAAGTGCCCACGTACGCTTTACACAGGCTTTAGGCATAGGGCTATCCTGGTTTTGGAGCACTGAAGACTACATCATTCTTTTCAGGCAAAGTAAATAATTTCCCAAAACATCTTAGAGGAAAATATAAGGGTCGTTCATTTACAGTTAATGACCTAAATGTAACAATTAATTAATACTGACCCAAGTTGAGAACATTTGTGTCGGAAGTTCACATATGTGTTCCCAGCGTTTTGCAGCTAAAGAGGTCATTGAATTCTGTCTCTCTGTCAGTCTATACTTTTTCATATCAAAAACATCTCTTCCCGAAGCAGGTTGTCACTAAAGACAGATTACATACTTTATTCACAAGATATACAACGTTTCAATCTAGGGCTCTCTTGATCATTGTATGACAGACATGAGGGATCTTGCTGAATTTCACATTTCTTTGTCCCACTGTACATAATTTCGGCACTTGAACTCATTTTAGTGTCTCAATGATTTTAGCCATATATAAGGTGTAGCGGTATCTATGTTAGATTCTGATGATTGGGTTTTTGATATTGTAATAATATCGATCACTGCGTTTAGAATTTTCTGCAAAATATTTTATTTCCTTATATTGTCTATACGCACTATCAGTGGATTCCAGCATTAGGTAAATGTCTTGTGTCTTCATGACCTATAAGTGTGATTGTAATTATTCATGATGGTTTATGATAAATTTAAGGCCATAAAAGCTTCGCGCATACCCCCCCCCCCCCGCATCAATATTGTAGTTGATATGAACCTAACTAAGGGTGCGCTATCAGTGAGTACCTTTTCCAGTAATAATTGAAGGCAACTCATCTTTTAAATTGAGAATCACTCAGTAATATTTGCAATTAGCTCAGTCTCTCGGACATTATGGATTGACAATCATTAGACTATATATCTGCAGCTCTCCTCACGGCTACTCACATTACCAAATCCGACTACTGTGTTAAAATGTATTTTTTCAGTCTCCATTTCCTAATTCATTGTTCCACGTTCGGTTATAAATCTTTTCTTTTTTTGGGGTTTTTTTGGGGGTGGGTGGGTGGGGAGTGGCTACGGGGGGGGGGGGGGCATATCACCTTAACTGACATATTTTTCTACGATATTTTTTAGACACTTCGTTTTTACAACCATCGAACATCATGTCTCATATGTCATCATTATGCAGGGCACTTCACTTTCAAATGAATGTGTTCGTAAATACACTTACAGTTTTTGTCTCCGTTTCAAAATTATAGTTATATGTTATTTCTGTATTTGTAATCACTGTATTGATGCAAATCGTAGAGGCTGCTGTGGATATTTTACCGATTTTTCTTTTCTTGTAAAGTGGTGTTTTGTATGGGATGTGATATTTGTCGCAGGTAATATCTAATACCAGACAGTAAAACAGTATTTCACTTGCTCAAAGGGCAACATTGATTTCCTCGAGTCATCACAGGATTTTTATGCCACTTTAATTTTTTTTCATACTGTTCGTTATTGTTCTCAACTTGTTATAACTTCATGTAGGCAACTGGGCCATTGTCCCATTGTCCCATTAAGGGGGACCAGTTTTCTGATCTAGGAGGATCCCAGCTATACGTCTAGTGCACGGTCAGACATATTATATATGTGCATTGTGCCAGCTCCTCTCACTGGAATGGAAAATTTACCGGAATGTCTTCATAAGGAATTTGGGCTAACATGAACTTGTGTCGAAAAAAAAATATACGAGGGTATTTCAAAAGTTCTGAATATCGAAAAAAAAGTCACCTTATTCAATAACGTTCGTCCTGGAATGTGCACGGTCTGCGCACTAACATGTATATGCACAGCCTCAAAGCGCCGCAACTTCCTGAATAACTGTCGCGCGGTTATACCAAGTAATTTTGTGTTTACTTCTTCCAGTTTCCTTAGTAGTTTCCTGTAAAGCGGATTTTATTCCCCAACTGCGGATGAACGTAAGGATTGTTTGAAAAATATTTGTAGTCACCTGTTAAGAGTTTTGATTCTGATTTTGAGTGGCAGACTATGTGTGTGTATATATATATATATACACCTTGTGCGTCCTCACGTAAATATTCCTGACATAACCGCATGTACAGCGCAGAATATGTGCTATTTTATAGTTTTTTTACATACGTGGTAATAGATAACTTCAGTAACGAATTTCACCTGTGTAGCAGTTTCAACACATCCCTATCATACACTCAAGAGTATTTTGAAACTTGTTTTAAAACACTCTACAAAGTATTGAAACTGCTTTCAAAATATTCTACAATGTATTGAAACTGCTTTCAAAATACTCTACAGTGTATTGAAACTGGCATTAGACCCGTTTAAAAAAACACTTCATTCATTTTCAAAACACTCTCCTTAATGTTTGTACTAAAATAAACTAATATGACTTTTTATTGGCGATAAAGATAAAGCTAACGTTATGATTGTTTTAATTTAAGATATAGTATAAGTGGATGTACATGTATAGTGCATTTCGTCATTATCTGAAAAAAAGAAACTTTCGTTATCCTTTCGATTACAACGACCGCTTAATACCAAATGCAGATTTGAATGAAGTATAGCTGATAACGATACACGTATTTCGTAAAATCTATATCTTATTATACTCCCGACGGGGATATATTGGAGTCCTCATGTCCGTCCGTTACAATATCTTGTGGAAACAACTGGTGGATGGCCATGAAACTTGGTAAATATCATGGACATCACCTGAAGATGCGCATATCCACAAATCAGTTTGTTCCATCAATTTTAGAGTTGCTTGCAACTAAACGTAATGTATGACCTAATCTTGTAAACACAACTAGTCTCAAAGTTTTTCACGGATTGCTGTGAAACTTAAAACACATTATGGCGATGATCTGAAGATGTGCATATCGATAAATCACAGCGATCCTGTCATCTTTGTTAGAGTTATCGCCCTTTTTTACTTGGTGCCTGACATAGCGTATGGTAGGATTTTGTGAAAGCAACATAGTCTAACCGTTTTAAATGGATCACCATGATCTTGATCTTGATATTGATTGAATTACAGTGAAATATTTAACGACATTTTCACTGCATGTGATTTGAACTCTGATTTAATAACTTCCTCCTCCTACTATATCGGCGAAAGCTGAAACTGGGTCTTGAGAAGAGTGGTGTTTACTAATTACTTCCTGTGATAAATTATTCCATTCGTGGACAGTGTTCGAAATAAAGCTGAATATAAAAGTATCTGTTTTGGTATACAGTTTGTTGAATGCCGTGTGTTGCAGAATCTTGTGAACGCAGCTAGCCCTACAGATTTTGATGGATCGCTGTGAAACGTGGTACACATTATGGTCATCGTCTCAAAATGCTCATTTCACCAAATCATTATGTTTCTGAAAATTTGTTTGGAGTTATTGCTCTTTTTTACTTAAAGCTGGATATAGTGTATGACAGAATATTGTGAACGCAACTAGTCTCACAATTGTTAATTATATGGCCATGAAACTTAGTGCATGTTATGGCCATAATCTCAAGGTCGACAAATCTCTCGCAGTTTTAGTTCTAGTTATTTCCTTTTTTGTCCTGCAGCTGAATGTAAGACAAAATCTTGTGAACGTAACTTGTCTTGGATATTTTTTATCAATCGCTGTTAAAACTTGGTACATATTATGGGCATCATCCAAAGTTGCTCATATTGACAAATCTTGTTGCTCCCAAAATTTTTGGTAAGAGTTATTGCCCTCTTTCTACTTACAGCTGACAGAATTTTATTAATGCTACTACTCACTCAGTTCTCAGTGGATTGCTGTAAAACTGAATGCATATTATAGGTATCATCAAAATATATGCGTATTGATCAATCATTGTACACACACTATTTTCAGAAGAGTTATGCCCTTTTTTTACATTAGGCTCACCTCCAATAGGGGGTAGGTGGGATAAGGGAGAGGAGAGGGTATATTTACGTGAGGAAATTACTCGCCATTCTTCCTCTAGTTTTATTGTCTCGCCTGCACAGCATAGTCGAGACATTTAGCTCACCTTTTAAGTATCGCTAAAATCTAAGGTACAAATGATGGCGTGTTTGCGATGTGTCATATATTGTGACTGTATAACACATGTAAGACATGATGCTTGTGCAAGTACTAGCATATTTGTACTGACTACAAACAGTTTAGGATATTTAGCGGGTAAAAAACCCCACAGAAAACATCACATGGTTTAGCTATCAGACATTACACGTCGCTGCAGTTAATGATCATTTGTTTCTTCTTCTTTTTTTACTGTAATAATTATACATGTATTTCTAATGTATATCAGTTAATGTCATGGCACCAAGAAATTAAATATACATAATTTCCACATATGCAAATTAAGAGTAAATATTTATACTCCTAAATCGATTATCCTAGGAGATGGATTTATATAAGTTTACTGAAAACTTGTTTCCAAATCATACGCTGATATTCTGCACTTTATTTTTTCATCGCAGTATTTGAATAAAATATAGTTTGAACTTATCAACTATTTGTTGTATACTTGCTGATGCATATACATCTAGTATGTTGTACATGTTCGTTCATTTTCCTTTACATAATCAGTCCTGGTTCATCCGAGCCTACATATCAAGTACTATATGCCACATCTTTTGAATCAAGTAATGATGAGTAATAATTCCTGGTTTGAAATTATTTTCAGTTGACTGCTCCAAGGCCGGACCCGGTAAACCGGAAGTGGAAATCATGCATAAGGGACTTCCGGTGCCGTGTTATGTACGGGAAACCCGAGGCCGGAGAGACATGTTCACCGCAAATTATACCCCTATTTCTGCCGGTCTGTACAGAATCCAATTGCTCTTCAACAAGGCAGAGATCCGACGTGAGTATCGAGCGAGTGAATATTGTAGGTTGTCGCGGTCTTGGTCTTTCTTTATTTGTAAATTTTTGTTGCAATTGTAGGTTGAGATAGAGTTGAAAACCATCAGTTCCCGATCCTTTAATCGATCTAGCGACCATGATTTATAAATAATATTCCTATTAAAGTTGCACTTGATTCAAGAAATATATTTTCTCGAGTGATGTCTGATAATGGACGGAGAATATTTGCTGATTCTCTTCATGAACTTTAATTTTCCTTTTGATAAGGATCATCAACAAACATGTTTAATTTGAATATATATATATATATATATATATATATATATATATATATATATATATATATATATATATATATATATATATATATGGCTAAAGCGTACAAAACATTATCGTAAAAAATTAAGAAAGACCTTGCTCAGATTCTGAAAACAATCACGTGACAAAAAGTGTTAGCTTCACATGCCATGTATCGTAAAGCTACGTGTATTGCTGTATACGAAAAAGGACCAAAGTGCCAAATGATGTCAAAATTTCACCGATAAATATCCAAAAGTAGGCAGTTCAAATCTGCCAGAAACACGTGGAATAATTCAGCCTTAAAAATTAAAGATGGGTTAGTATTCACTGAATCACAACTGTGCAATTGTAAGGAAAAAGAACAAGTTTCCATAAAAATGTAATAAGAGTATTATAAGAGTGTTAAGTACGGAGATCAGTTTAGTGTTTCGCAGTTCAAAAACAAATTTGAAATTCGGAAATCTACCGTATATATTCGAGTATAATTCGGATCCCACTGCAAGCATCATAGACCCAGATTTGCCGTCGCATAATGCACTGGCAGATCTGGGTCTATTCTGTTTGTTAGGCCCGATCAGTAGAACAAACATCATAGACCCTGATCTGTTGGCGCAATATACGATGGCTAACCTGAGTCTATATTGTTTGGAGTTGGATCTGACTCGTACGCGAGTATATACGGTACTCATTGTCCTGACTCGTACGCGAGTATATACGGTACTCATTGTCCTGACTCGTACGCGAGTATATATGGTACTCATTGTCCTGACTCGTACGCGAGTATATACGGTACTCATTGTCCTAAAAATAATCTATTGAGTTGTTTTTAATATTCTCGTAAAATATTATATATCATTATATTTCTTGGCATTCATGAAAATTGTTTTACTGGAATGTTGAAGCGTTCGAGCATCATCATTTTTTTCCGTATTGTTGTCTCTTGGGGGAGGAAGGAGTGGGTTGGCGGGCGAATTTTAATTTACAACACCAGTATTACTGCATGCTGCTTTTACAGCGAAAAGGAGATAACCTTGTTTTATTTGTTAAAAAATTCCTCTATATGTTTAGCAAATAATGGAAAACATTTTACATTTCATGTACATGTATTGGCTTTATTCTGCATGAACAGTTTATGCGACGGAAAGCGATGGTCAGACTTTCACAACGTATCGTACAAAAATAAACCCATTCTGTTCCATGTTTATTGCGATTTAGATGACATCTTGACAGAAGAAAGCATACAGAATCTGAACCGACAGGCGGTATTTAATACGATCATTACAACCCATCAGGACCATTACAAGATCAAGGCGTCATGTGAGTAAACTCTCTGTCATTTGACATAATACTATTAAGTTTTTTTCATCGATCGTTTGAGCAAGCATTTTTTTGCGTAATTTATAACGTAAGATACAGTTGTTCTTGTTAAAACAAACCTGGCTTAAGAAGTATTTTATGTCAAAACTATTGGATACCAAAAATTAAACACGGGGATGGGTTAATTTGTTGCAATCAACGTCTCCTCATTACAAGTGATGTATATGGACTCATCGTTGCAAGCAATAGCGAGGAACTATTGTATTAACAAACAAACTCGTGACCCATCAGAAAAACGGTTCAAATTAGTATACGACATGTCAGTATTGGAATATATATTGGCATCACATAGCTTTTTAAATTAATGATTATCAGGTTGATGTTCAAATCAACCATTTCTTTAATAACGTTTCGAGAAGTATACACGTGATTATCGAGAAAATATTAATGAAACTCATATGAACTTTACATTTGATTTCATTTTCACCTAATAAGGTGATTGGCAGATAGACTACATGACAGGAGGTCCATATGAGGTGTACATAGGAGATTCGGCAGACATTCGGGTTTATAGCATGCAGGATGGAACCATCTGCAATTTTCCTCACTTGATAGGTAAGGTGTTTAAACGATGTTGAAAAGCATATTGCCACTTTTGCTTTTAATTATCTTGAATTTTTAAATTTTTGTTGAATTCTAATTGCCTAATCAGCCACATAATGTTTTGTAAGGTACATGATTGTTGTTTGTATTTAATGATACCAGCTCTCTCTCTGTCTCTCTCTCTCTCTCTCTCTCTCTGTCTCTCTCTGTCTCTCTCTCTCTCTCTCTCTCACTAAAATAACTTGTCTGTAGTAAAATAACTTGATCGTAAATTCTTGAAAGTAACATATAAAATAGACAACTGCATCTAAGTCCAGTACAAAATTGCTAAAAATATCCTGATGGAGAAAACTAACATTATTCAGTTTCTGGCAAAATGAGTCCATGCAAATTCATTGAACAAAAGGGCATGGCATGTTACTATGACTAATTTTCTCTTTGTATTAGCCAGTTACCAACATGGGACCCACAGGAAAATTTAACTAGATCACGCACATGCACACACATATACATATGGTTCAAGCTTGGACTTTCATACAACTGTCTTTTCTGAGGTGGCACTTGTTATAACTTCAACCATGTTAAACATGAGTTCTTAAATAAGTACCTATGCTAATTTTATACTTGCATCTCTGTATGATGCAGTTTTGTGCTTTTATTTTTAATGGAATTTTCTTTATGACAAACAACGGATTACTTCACATTCAAAATAATTTTCTCTTACATTTTTTCCAGCTGACTGTTCTAATGCCCCAGGTGGCCAGATAGAAGCGGAGGTATCCTACAATGGTTACAAGTTTCCCGCCAAGATTATTGAGGACTCGCATGGTGTATACAAAATAAGTTTTACTCCAAGGGGACCTGGAACCTACAAGGTCTGGATAACGTTTGACGGACAAATGGTCAAAGGTAAACGAATCATCAAAGCGTGTACACGAGAGATCACACAGAACTTTTAGTGTTATTCTTTAAAATTAATAAATGTCAAGATGATTTTTAGCAACGTTCTCATTTTGTTTCAAAAATACGGTTCCACTGTCTTTTCGTATCAGCAAGCAACGCAGCTCGTGGAAAAGTCGAACCATGACCACGGTTAGACCTTTGGTTGAGATTTTTGCTACGTTGGTTTAGTATTGAGCCCTATTGAAGATGGGTACCTAAGCTTCATTTTTTTGTAGTCTCTGTGTGCAAAAACTGCCAGCAGTGCTCTAACATGTTTTAAATTGATAACAATGTGGTAATACATTTATATATTATCAAGTTTTACATAATCATATAATTTAAACATGTCTTAATGTCAATGATACACTAGTGTCATGAAAACTTGGGGGGGGGGGGGGGTCCTCCCATTCCGTTGACTTCCAGTTTCAGAAGTGAACGTGTTCAATGAATTTGTTGTTCATGCTATGCACAAATGTGCCTGATTTAAAAAATGTATTTGTTCACTACCAGGCTCTCCATTCATGCAAGAAATAGCAGAGCTGACCTCTCCATTAGCCGAGGGACCGGGTCTTAAAAGAGGGGCAGTAGGAAAACCAGCAACTTTCACAATAGATGCCAGAGGTTTTCCGGGTTCTCTCTCTGTTGATGTTCAGGGTACTTTGTATGTTCTATTAGATATTGTGTAGTTTCGATGGCTTCATTCAGCACATTTTAAAACAACTTACTGTTGTTTTTTTATCTGCCAGAGAACTCCGATGTACATAATGTTGGAAGACGGGGATTTTGTTTTAAAAATTCAATCAGGAAAGTTTTTTTTATTGTTTTACTATGGTTACTGTTTACTTACCTTCATGTTATATTTGTTCAAACCTTACCATTTACATTTCTTTCTATAAGATATTTTTTAAAAATTCAACCAGCAGTGGTTTAAAAGTGATAGAGGATGTAGACAAGGGAATTCCTATTCTCCTTATATGTTTTTATTGTGTGTTCAGAGATATTAGCTCACATGATTATATATAGAACATTTCTCTTAAAGGTATTAATGTAAACACAATACACAATAGATAATATCTCGTATCTCAATATGCTGATGACACATTCCTCACTTTCATTTCACTCTTCAACTTTTCTGGTTCAAGCATTAATATCGAAAAAACAAAAGTTGTTTGTTACGTAGATAAAGTTTGCTAGTGAGGACAAAATATGTTTAAATTATCAGTTAAATTGGGCCACGAATGATTTTCCCTTTACAGGTATAAATATTTCAACAGATCTTACAAATATTGTTCAAATGAAATACAGCAGTAAACTTAGGATAATGTGTGATAGTTTGATACAATGACCAAAGAGGTATTTTATACCTTTTGGCAGAATTAGTATTGATAAATGTGTGGTATTGGCTAAAATGACTCAGTAATATCAGCCCTGCCATCACCTTCACCAACACTTTAACATGAAATTAACTTTCTTTTCTTTTAAGCTTTTCTGGAACGGGTCCATAGATAGATTTAAGTGCAATATAATTATCAAATAGTTTGCTAAGAGAGGAATAAATATGTTAAATTGATTTAATAATAATGACCATGTTGTTAAAAAGGCAGATAACCTGCAAAGTGAAATCGTAAAATTTACTGCATGCAACTATTCTTGTTTCAATCTGATATTCTTTCTCTCAATGTCTTTAATCTCTCTCTCTCTCTCTCTCTCTCTCTCTCTCTCTCTCTCTCTCTCTCTCTCTCTCTCTCCAATATATAAGAATAATACACGGCATACAAATCGTAAATATTTATGATAGATAACTGAAACCATCAGATATTATTTCACATTTTTTGGCTGTTTATAACTTTATAATTTGAATGTCTTGTTTATCTATAATGTGATTTAAAGGCACCCCAATCTTGACATCATGCTACTTGTTTTTGAATATGTGGCAATTAATAAAGGTCAGCCAGTCAACAATGGAAATGTTGACTTAAAAACGGAAAGAGAGGAAATCGACTTAGTCGGAATTTTATATGAATATATTGGCTGGAATCAGCTGGGACTACATTATTTGTACTATATTTTCAGGTAAATATCGCCTGTTCAATATATGTCGAACCGCCTTTATTCGAGGTTGACCAATTAGCATTGCTATGAGTGTTGACTGATTTATTGTTTGGTTATATCTAAAACAAATCAAAACGTTAAACCATCAATATTCAGACAAAACTATACATTTAGGTTTTGGTTTTGTCGCCGATTGGACTTATTTGCAGCAATATGGGACAAATCTGACTTTTAAAAAAAAAATCAAACGTAACTTGCCTCATGAAATAGTAAACACATTCAACAAGGAGCAATGCATGCACATCATGTGCATACTTTGCTGTGATCTCTTTCGCTTAGGTTGTTTATAAGATTTTCAAAATCCATCTGACAAAAGCTTTTCAGCTTTAATTAAAACAATTAACCAGTTCTACGGATGGTTTATGAATATTTGAATAAATTAATTTCGACCTTCACGGAATCAAGGATATCTTAAGGAGAATCTTGATTTATTTTTGCTAATTTGCACAATGATAACATTAAAGGCTGAAGTTAATGAAGTCAGTCATCGAACACAAGTATAAAGTATACTGAGCGTAGACCGTTTGTTACTTAATAGGTCCACATTATCCACTGAACGCAACTATCACAGAAGAACCGGACAAGACTCATTCAGTGACATACATTCCAGAAGAAGTTGGAATACACAGGGTGCACATAAAGTTGAATGGAAAAGACATCACTGGTAATATTAATTACTTTAAATACTTTAATCAAACCCTCTCCATACTGTATGAATAATGGTTACTGATTCTCGTTATATATATATATATATATATATATATATATATATATATATATATATATATATATATATATATATAGATATACATATATGCAGCTTACTCGAGTCATTCTTGTTTTTTTTTATGTTATAGGCACAAGTAGAAAAAGAATATATGCTTTTCACAATGGCATTCAACGCCATGGTTTTTAGCTATGCTCCTTGCAATATGCAAAAGGTGTTTATAATTCATGAGAAATGTAAACTTTGTCTGAAGAAATCTTGTATCAGAATGATTGAATTCCGTGTGAGCTACTTCTAAACTTTGTCATTATATCTCTCCTCTGTTCACCAAGACAAATCTTACATGCAACATAAATTAGGATCTGAACATTTTGTATGTATTATGCATCTCTTGATCTCACCCGGTATATATCTGTCTGCCTATCCATCCATCCATCTGTCTGTCTCTCCGTAACTATAGCGAATTCTTCTTTTGCATTTGGACGTCATTTATAAGAGAATTAGTCACTGTTGTTTCTGTGTCGATTATCGTCATAACCAGAACCACTAAAGTATGATTTTCAATGATAACCTTCTGTGCCAGAGTACCATATTAAGCAAAGATATATAACTTTTTATAAACGTCTCTAAAATAGCTGACTAATTCGATCTCAGTTGGGCTAAATATTTCAAACCATTTTTTTTTTCTCATCAAGCGACCGTTCAATATCCATAGCAACGAATACATTTTACATTGTCAGCATTGCCAGGGCTTATAAAAAGTACATACATTTTTCTTGATTTCCCTTTTCGCCTCTTGGTTCTCTTCTCACACCATCATCTTTGGCGTCGACACTATTGTTGTAATTATTATTTGTACTTGCATCAGGTAGTCCATACCACCCCAAAATTGTGGATCCAGATACAGTGCATGTGCTGAGTGACTGGAAGAAGTACGAGGATGACCAGGGCAGGATACCGCTCTATGTAGGGCATGAAAAACACATGCCTTTTGATGCCACGCAAGCTGGACCAGGTATGATTCTCCACTCGACACGGCACTTTATATCAATAATCATCTGTTGTGAATCGTCAAATCCTTCCATATTGAATACAGAGGCAATTAAACTGCTCGAAACAAAATCAGGCTGACCACACTTGTGAATTCTTGCAATGTCAATCACCTTTGTGGATTTGCGGCGGAAATATCTTATTTCTAGCAGGTTTGTCAGGAAATGCAGTTAATTGCAAAACAGTATTTTTTGGCTTTTTGTTATGTTCTCCAACACATTTCGTTGCCATAGATGCAGTTTAAAAAAATTACGGATTTTTCTTGCCAATAGTGTTGTCACTCTACAAAATACGAATTCTTTTGTAGAAACATTTACTAAATCTCACCTGTATGTGACTTTTTAATGTGCGCTTGACTTAAGTTTATTGAATTTATTATGCCCAGTTTATTGTCTCTATGTTAATTTTCAGAAGATGCTACAATTCTTGCATAACCGAAGTTATCAATCGAATTTTAGGGTATAATTCGATTTCAGATGGACTCACTCTCAAGCATTTAGGCTGGTGACAAACTGGATTTGATTTTAAATTCTGAGAAATTTAACGCCCATTGTATAAAGGACACAATATATACACAATATATATTTTTAATAATAGCAAAGGTTCGAAAAATAGTTAGAAAATTATGAATTTAAATATTACTAAAACAATCCTTACTCCGAGTCAAACAATTTTGTGTACCACGCAAGCATTTGGATAATTCTATATTCGACATGGTCAAGCTGAAAATGACCAATAAAGCCAATTGTTGACCTCACGCTGAAAAACAAAATTTGTTCACTAACTGTACTATACTTCTTCCTTTCGGAGGGCTATTGCAGTTTATTTTTAAAACATTTAATTCTTTTTAATTGAATTATTATCAGTATCATTTATATGAAAATGTCAAAATGATTTGAAATTTTCTTTAAAATTATATCCTTTGAGAAAACAAAGAAACAAAACAAAACTTCAATCTTATAAAATGACTGGTAATTTCAGTGACAGATTTTATTAGTTTCTATCAGTAGAGTCGCAAATACGTATGTATATTGGTTTTTTAAAATTATTTTTATTTAAAGGTGAACTAACGGCCAATATACGTGGACCGAGTGATAAAGTCCCAGTAACTGTTGATTCATCTGGTGACGGGAAACATACGCTAATATTTGTTCCCAAAGAAGAAGGTAAGGGAAGTTTTGTTATTAAGTTATACTCGTTAGTTGGAAATGGACATACATATTCTGAATAAGTGCTTTAACTTTCAAGGTATATCGGTATCCTTAGACAGGTCGTATTTGCGCGCGCGCGCACACACACACACACACACACACACACACACACATATATATATATATATACATATATATATATATATATATATATATATATATATATATATATATATATATATATATATATATATATATATATACGCACGCATCTTATTATTATATAAAGAGGTCAAGCCGATGATCAACATTCTGTTTCAAATGTTCCTTTGCAACAGAAATTAGAAAAAAATTATTCCCCCCCCAAAAAAAAAAATGATGCACAGCTACATGTTTTTTTATCCTTTTTAAAAAATGTCTTTACAATTAGGTCATACGTACTAAAGTAATTAAAAATGTTGTACCACTTTTTAAAAACAATTGAATTTTAAAATTTCGTACAGAGATACGAGAACATTTCTGGACCACTCGTATTTTAAAAAAAAATCAAGCTCTGGGAACACTCATTTTTTACAAAACAAATGTCTTAGAGTCCTTTGACCACATGTTAATTGCTTCATTGTGCATTGAATGGAGGACAAACAGATTAAGGTATACGCCAAGCAGAGAAAAGTAAAAAAATCGATAAATGGCTCATCGCTGTGTGACAAGCATATTAGTTATGTATTGTATCATACATTTTCTTAACTTAAACATGCTATTAATATACAAATGTATAGTGCAAGGACTAACAGTGATCTATAACACATATACATCTGATTGTTGGTTAGAATTTGCCCATGCACAATAAATTAAATCAAAGAGCACATTGAGAAGGTATTTCCAGCATTGTCCTTATGCACAATCAATTCTCAACCCTACTATCCTGCTACTAACAGTGAGTTTCAATTTAAAGTGCAGAGAAACTACAACACGGACTGATGGACAGGCAATCACCAACTTGACAAATAGTGTATCCAATTGAATGTCAAGGTCATATCTCGCTGAAGACAATGCAAAGTACGACACAAATATTGTTTGTTTATATGTAAGGATATATTCCCAAGAGAGAATTTCATATTATTATCAAGCAAGTACAGTAGCTCAACGTTATAAGCATTGTATTTCACATCGAGAAGTTTGAATCTTGGTTGAGGAGAACAGATTTTCTGTTTAAATTGGAAACCACCTTAGTGTCTAAAGTAGGCCACATAAAACCCAGGTCAAATATATACTTTGCGATAAACATAAGCTACTACAGGGTTTAAAATAAGACATATAAATAAATATATTAATAAATAAAACATTAGATAAATAAATAAATGAAGATGCCTTTATGACTGACGTGCAAGAAACATGACACTGTCTCTAGTATATGTGAAACATGTAAAAATAAAAAGGCATATTAACAGCACGATAAAATTCATCATATGGCTAGTCTACAATAAGTGTTAAACAGTCTCTATTGTATGTATTAAATAGAACGGTAAAACTGATCGTGGAGTGTAGAAAAAATATATCCTACACAAAATATGATCTCCCCCTGGGTGTGGTATGTCTTGTAGTTCCAAGATAACTACCACCAGCGATAAGACTTTAGGCACTGAGTATTTTGCATTAAGTATATAACATTTTGTTACATATCTGAACAATTAGCAGTGACATGTATATGTATATATATATTGTGCTAGTTAAATAAATTAAAATTGCGAAGCATCTCTGAAAGAGATAGAATTCTTCAATAATCGATGAACCAGTGGAAATGAATACTAATTTGCCTGCCCCTATATGATTTTATTTGATAGGGTGCACAAACAAATGTACGTCATCTATATGATTTTATTTGATAGGGTACACAAACAAATGTACGTCATCTACACACATTGGGACAAAATTGCAGTTTGTCACAGTTGGCATCAAAGCTACACCCTACTCAATCAGAACTGTAAAAGAACTGAATTCTTCACTTTGTACAATGTAACACGAAGTACAATACATTACGGACTTTATGCAAGACATTAAGCATTGCACTTTTTGTGGAAAGGTTTCAGAATCAAAAAGGCATTAAGCAAAGCACGAGACTAGATGTATGGGTAACTGTTTCGTTGGATAACAATCCATGAACAATTAAATAGTATATTGTGATATTGGACATAGTAATGGGTAAGAGAAATGTAAATATTTCTTCGATAGACAATTTAGACGGTGGCCCTAACTTTTAACCAACTAGTTTTGCATCAGCTTGCTGCACGAAACTGTTAAACCAGTTTCCAAAAATGTGTGGTAAATGATTGCATACTATTTTGCTGGTAAATAATTGCATACTATTTTGCTGGTAAATGATTGCATACTATTTTGCTGGTAAATGATTGCATACTATTTTCTGGTAAATGATTGCATACTATTTTGATGGTAAATGATTGCATACTATTTTGATTTTTTTGTGTCGGACGTTTAAAATACACAAAATCTTAAACATTTTGGAAATGTTAAAATTGTTGCTAGGTTGTACAGTTGGTTTCTTTTGCACGATCACCGACGTTGACTTTTGTCTTGGTTTTGCTGTTTTGTTTTCATGTTGTTCAGTTGGTTTTGGAGATGACTCCAGTTTGTAAATGATGTAGCCAATACCAACAAGCAGCAAAAAGACAGTGATCCAAACAATACCTTTCCCCCATTTTTATTTCTTGAAGCTCGCCAACCAATTTGAGATCATTTTTCGATAGAATATTGTCCTCTATTTGCTCTACTTTTAATTCAACGTTGCAAAATGTCACTAACTTACTTTCACTGATAGTTATTATCGAAAGCAACTATTTGTAACTAACTGCCTGTTACAAAATATCACTAACTTATTGTCGTTTGCAAAACGCAATATTTATTGTGCTAAAAGCAAAACGCTAAATGTCACTAATTGTTACCGAAAACAACTACATATCACTAAGAGAATGTCACAGAAAATCATTAATTTCAAATACTACTACCAGTAGATATCAGATTCACAATGTGTAGTTTGCGCGACTCGCTGCTGTATCTTCTTTGTAAACAGTTTGAAAGAAGGTTAAATGTCCTCATGATTGCATCAGTATTTATGTGATTTTCATTACTTCTTATCTGGTTAAACATCTCTTAGACTAGCTTGTAGTCTTTTACATTGTGTTTGTTTTTCAACTTCATGTTTGTTTAATGTTATCTTTTTTAATTTATTCCATAATTCATTTATTACACTGCTATAACGATGTGTACACTGTCATTTATTACACTGCTATAACTGTAGTCGCCTCATCACGTTGTTCGTGTGTACCATTTGGTTCCTTACTGGTGATGTGTTTGGATGTACTTTCTTTTTTCCCTCTGGTTTTATGATTAACACAAATTCACATGCTGAGCTTATTTTAACTCCTTCATGCTCTAATGCGCTCTGTTTTCTACATCTAGATGGTGCATTAATAGCCACTTCATACGCGTTCGTGATCCATGCATTATCTTTCAAAAATGTTCAAGTTTCCATGCGTTATCACTGCTATTTATGTACTGAGCTTCGTCCGTATCCGATGGTGGTCTCATCTCCAGAGCAAAAGTGTACCTTTTGGCACATAATGTTTTCTAATGGCAATCATTTTGCAATACATATTCATCATCTGTGTGTCTGTTACGAAGAGGTATGTGCAACCTGTCAAGTAAGAAGATGTAAGTGCACGCAAATTAGCTATTCTCACCCTTTGGCTCACTGAATATTGAAGTATTCATTCTCTTTCAGAGATACTCAGAAGTTTTGATTTATTTGACAAGCAATATTTCAAAATATATTTCATAAGTAGTAATTATTTAGGTGTTTGAAAAAATATATTTAACTTTTCTCGTGATTTGTCTTTGTAAAATGTCCATAACAGCATCTAAAGCTTCTGCCCATGGGGGTAGTTACATCGGACCTTCACCACTTACGATCTGCTGGGGAATGTCAAATCTTCTAAAGCAGATCTCTTGTTACGCTCCGCAATCGGAGTTTTATAGTTTCATTTAGTGCATGCATTAGAGACTGTGTTACGCTTCTTGTATGTTAGCCTTACGATGAATTTTATTTTCAATGTTGACATAATTTTTTTCTCTTTTTACATGTTCCTCGTATACTGTAGACTGTGTTACGCTTCTTGTATGTTAGCCTTACAATGAATTTTATTTTCAATGTTGACATAATTTTTTTCTCTTTTTACATGTTCCTCGTATACTGTAGACTGTGTTACTCGTCTTGTATGTTAGCCTTGCAATCAATTTTATTTTCAATGTTTACATACTTTTTTTTACGTGTTCTTCGTATACTATAGACTATGTTACGCTTCTTGTATGTTAGCCTTACAATGAATTTTATTTTCAATGTTTACATATTTATTTTTTTACATGTTCCTCGTATGCTATAGACTGTGTTACGTTACCTGTACTTTATACCTACAATCTAGTTTTATTTATATATTTATTATCATGTCTTGTTTGAACTCTATCAGAGTCATGTTGTCGAGTATATATTTGATCTACATTTTATATGGCCTACAATAGACACTGATATGGTTTTCAATTTATGTAGAAAATCTGTTTTCCGCGACCAAGATTTCAGCTGCAAGCTTCTTGATTTTGAAATACAATGCCTATATTGTTTGCTCTACCAAACTTGCTTAATCACAATGTGTAATCCCCCGTGGAATATTATACCAATCGACAATATACGGTTTTGTGCTTTGAATCGCCTTCAGCCAGGTGTGACCTTCCACGCAGGCCATGCCGTTTGTCGAAGTTAGCTATTGCCTGTCAGTCTGTCTGTGTTGTAATATATCTGCATTTTAAAAACTCCATTATGTATTAGTAGAAATATGGTAAGGTTGTGATATAATTGTGTAAAAACAGTGCTGGAATAAATCTATACGTGTGACCTTTATGTCAATTTAGTGAACTTAGGAAAATTCTATATTAAAAAATGTACATTTATAATAAATCACTTATGGTTATTGCGCCATAAATGTTTACATTATTACCAGACTTAAGTTAAAAAATGTATGATGCAATACATAGCCAATATATTGGTCACACAGGGAGTCGTCATTTATTGATTGTTGTGTCTCCTGTTTATTCTGTTTGTGGTTCCACTCAAAGCACAATGAAGAAATTGGCATGTGGTGCAAGGACTCCAGGGTATTTCTGTTTTATGAAACATATGAGAGTTCCTGTGACTCAAGTGTGTTGTTGCTTTATAAATATATGAATGGTCCAGAAAGGCAAACGTATCCCAATACGAAATATTTTTAAAAAAATGTAAGTGGTCTCGACCGTCACTTTCTTGACTACTGTCATATTGGACCAAATGTAGCTTTATAATCAAAATACACAGACATGCGCTGATTTCAAGTTATTTTACTTTTTTATTAAATTTGTTTCCCAGGAAAGCACTTTATTGAAGTCATGTGGTCTGGATTTCCTCTGAGAAATTCGCCTTACCAAGGTTTTGCTGTGAACGGCCCGCCCCCTGATGAGTTTCATGTTGAGCCAATTTTACATATGAAAGCCATATCTCCCTCCAGGAGAACACCATCTCCCGCTAGGATCATAACAGATGGAGCCCCATATGTGAGAATCAGTGGTGACCCCTACACTACATTTCATGGAGATCACCATCTAAGACCTGATCCTGTTCAAAATGGGCCAACTCGTGTGTACCGTCTTTCTCCAACACCAACAGAAACTGTTTTTCCTGTAGTTTACAACAACCCGATCTACTCTCAACCCCACAGAGTAGTTTACAACAACCCGACATACGCTCAACCCCACAGAGTTCATATCCACCGTCACGGTTCGGATGCATCTTCTGTTCCATCTAGCAGAAGAGGTCATACTCCAAGACGTGGTGGAAGCATGTATTCTTACACAAACTCCAACCCAGAACCTGAAATTACAATTATTAGGCTTCCACGTACCTCTCCAACAGACAGATATGAAACTAGCCCCATGAGTTCTTCGCCCCCTTCGAGGGGTTCTTCCTACAAATATGTACCCCCGTTGCAGAACTCTCCTCCCAGATCCCAGACTGGCCCCTCGCCCAAGGTCATTCTCAAGGGCAAAGGTTTGAGAGAAGCTACTGTAAGCAAACCGGCCACTTTCCACATTGACGGCAGGAACGCAGGACCAGGTAAGATACTACAATTCTTTACAAACTTCTTCAATCTAACCTAGAATTTCCAATCATTTTTTAAATAGTTGGTACGTCTTGTTATATGAGGATTCCAACCTTATATCGCCTTCTTTCCTCCCTCTCCTGTTTTCTTTACTCACGGCAAGAAAAATTTAATGCGTACAATCATTATTTCTAAAATGTTTACGGCTGTCTCCAATGCCGTGTAATCTTTTTTTTCCAAAAAAAGAGCTTGCCGTAAAGTCGAAAGATAGTACATGTATGTCACTCTTTTAGCTTTAAAATCTGTGAATTTTCACTTGAAATATTCTTTAAGTGCATTTACTTGAAATATACTTTCAGTGCATTTGTATTTGAAATATACTTTAAGTACATTTGTACTTTAAATATACTTTAAGTGCATTTGTACTTTAAATATACTTTAAGTTCTTCCAGAATTAAATTGTTTCATTTGTCATACCCATCTCACTGTTGGATAACCATTCTGAAAAAAAATGATATTGACTGCCGAAGCTGTTGAATGTACTTTGTGTTTTTCTTACTGCACAATCCCATAAAATTTTTTCTTCCACAAAGACGGGTTTTACATGATTGCAATTATCAGATTTGCCTATACTTCACTGATTGTCGAGAACACTATGAATTGTTTACCTTTTCCAACTTTGTATCCACCCAACAAAAACTAAATGAGACGCCCACTTCATGATACATTTTCACAGGAGCGCCAGAAGCTGATTGTCGAAGTGTCAAAAATGTGATCCCAGTGGTCATAGAACCAACAGGGCCAAAACAATACAAATGTACCTACGTTCCACCAACCCCTGGAGCGTACCTCCTTGACGTCAAATGGGACAACCGGCCTCTCAAAGTCTGCCCCTTCAAAATCAATGTGCACAATCCTGTGTACCCTCATCGGGTCAGTGTGTCTCCGAACAATATAAACGAGGGAGGGGAGGTTGGCAAAGACTTCCACGTTAAGATCGATCCAAGAGAAGCCGGCCAAGGTAAGTTATGATCTTTACTCGATGTATAAGTCGAGTCCAACTGCAAACAGCATAGACCCTAATCTACCGTCGCATAATGTTCTGGCAGATCAGGGTCGATGTTGTTTTTTCTACTGATTACTCTTCACAAATGGCATAGATCCAGATCTGCTTGCGCATTATGCGACGGTAGATCTGGGTCTGTACAGTTGGACTCGACTTATAACCGAGTACAAACGGTATGTTAGATGTAGTCAATTACGTGTAGACACATGTAGTTGTTTCTAGATTTTTCAATCTAGCAAATAAATGAAGTGAGGGTAAGTTGCTCCGGTAAAAGCCATAGATAATGTAATACTTGACCGGAAAATAGTGTGTGCGCGTGTGTTTTTGTTCTCTAAATTTTCAATTTTAGAGGGACCATTTTTGCGTTAACTGCTTTCTTTCTGCGTTTTTCATTTGGATTTGGAAATTGTCCTCCCGGAACGATTCCATTCAGTAGCGCACACGACGGTAAGACGAACATAATCAACTAATAGATTTTACGCAGCGATAGCAAAGCCTGTCAACAAGACGGACACAGCTACACCTCAAAAGATTGCGGTAATGTTAGGGCCGTTGAGAGAAACGGAGCACAAATAGTACTAAGATCCCACGCTAGTTTCTATCAATAAAAAGGGGTAGACTCTCCTTCTTCCCAAGATGTGCTTATTGGGAGAAGACGAGTGGGTGTTATAAATATTTTTCCCTTTTTGGGTAAGAAGAACGATTTGCTTCGTTTTTTTTCTCATACAAATCTAATTTTAGTCTTAATAGAAGATCATTATATAGGTAATTATCTGATAAAGTTTACTTGTGCACGTTACGTCCGTTTGGACATGAACAGAGCATGTGAGTGAAAGACGGTGGAGCTACGTGACTTCTTCTATTCACAAACACAGCTAACATAATTTTCCTCTTGATTTCGCATATTATAACAAAATTATCATCTGCAACAAAAAAAAAAAAAGAAAAAAAAAGAAAGAAAGCAGAAAGGTTTCTTTGAGATAAAATGTTATTATTTTGCGGCATTGAAATTGCACATTTGTGAGATCCAAAATAATTTTTTCACACACTTACCCAAAAAGGGAGAAATATTGTTCCCAGAAGTTAATACTATGTGTAAACTGTGAACCTGAGTCCGCGAAAATATCGGATTCTACAGTATATCCATATTATTTTCGAAGTTTTGCGTTTGTTTAATTACTAAAAATGTAGTATGCCATGCAGTGAAGCAGCGTACCTAAACTATATCATCGATATGTTCGGTAGTAGCGGAAAATACTTTAATGTTGGAAAATTTAGCGTCACAGCTTTTTCCACTGATCCTGGACTTTCTTGTAATTGTTACCACCTTCCGTTACTGAGGAAATGGATATACATATGTTCTTGCGTTGCCGAGGAAATGGATATCCATATATATTTTTCCGTTACTGAGGAAATAGACATCCATATGTCCTTCCGTTACCGAGGAAATGGCTATCCATATGAACATATCAGTTTTATTTTATTAATTTATTTATTTTGTTCTTAAATATCAGTCTCTCCTCCAAACCAAATTTCCTAGAGAGTCGTGAAAATTTCGAACATTTGATGAAATTAGGAATGGATACTTCACAAAAGTCTTTCTATATCCACACCTCGTAGCTTTCCTTACCATCCCGAATACATTTTAAGTAGCTGTTAATGTACCATCTAGTGTAAGTCGAGAATAGCTGTTAATGTGCCATATAGTGTAAGTCGAGAGTAGCTGTTAATGTGCCATATAGTGTAAGTCGAGAGTAGCTGTTAATGTGCCATATAGTGTAAGTTGAGAGTAGCTGTTAATGTGCCATATAGTGTAAGTCGAGAGTAGCTGTTAATGTACCATCTAGGGTAACTCGAGGGAAGATAATTTAACAAATCTCGAATTGAGGAACCCGACCATTCTCTAAAATATTTAATTCAGGCAAACTGTCTGTCAAATGCACCGGTCCTCATGGCCAGGATGTGCCAGCAGAACTCATAGAGAATTTCGACGGGACGTTCAGAGTGACCACCCGACCAACTGATCGAGGAAAGCATATACTGGAGATCAGACTGAATGGGGAACACGTGAAAGGTTTGGCAATATCTTTTATTTCTTGACTTTCAGCTCACAGCCTTTGCGATGAATGTGCAGATCTTCCATCAAAGTACATTACATAAATAACATTGAGATGGCTGAAAATTACAATTTAAAAGAATCTCCAGATCATTATCAAGCCATATACAAATGACATTTCAACAATTATGGCAATTAGTAGTACGATTATATTTAAGGCAACTGTTGACTTTTGCAATCCATTATTACCTATAAAAGGCATACTAGTATGTATACAGCAACAAACTAACGGTGTAACCTGGGTCTCACCTTCATAAAAAGTCATAAAGTATCTAAGTGCCTTAATAAAAATACTAATCACCTCTTAATGTCCCTAAATGTTATTCTGTACACAAAAATGAGGTGTGTGTGTGTGTGTGTGCGTGAGAGAGAGAGAGAGAGAGAGCGAGAGAGAGAGAGAGAGAGAGAGAGAAACTAACAACCTAAATCAAGCAATGACAAACGAACATTATCTTCTTATTTTATATTCAGATTATCATGACTCTTTCACAGACTTTTGCATTTTTAATGAGTAACTGTTTCCTTTTTTTGTGTTATGTTTCTAAAATGTTTCTCATTTCGATCTTTGACCGTTAATTGATTGTAAAGAACTGCATGGGTAGGACATACATTGCTTCATACAGTGGTGGTCAGAATAGTACGAGTTCTTTTCTTTGCTGAATGGATCCAAGAAAAGAAAAAATTAGACTTCGGGTACACTGTATGAACATAGGTTTGTATAATACGGTCGTTCATTTCTTTACAGGCAGTCCGTACACCATCACCATGAGAGATCGGAGGAAGCTTGGTCCGCTGAGGGTATACGGTCCTGGGTTGCAGAATGGAATCCTCCCAGATTACCAGGGATATTTCTGGGCTGATGCTTCAGAGGCCGGTCCTGGGGAGCTGCACGTCAGTATCATGGGACCTAAAGGTAAAGAAGATTGCCTTATCTCATAATTTTCGTTTTATATCACTTGTGACTGCCGTTAAGATCGCTGTAGGACTTTACTTACAAAGCTTGCAGTGAATACTTCAAGGTAAGCATGACAAAATGTATTCTTGCTTCAAATGGGGACAGCACAACATTTCTTTTCAGTTGATGTTACAAGTATAGACGGTTTTATTCGACTCGGGTAAAATAGCCATTTTTGTTCAGTATTTAGTGTGTCTGACTCGCAAGAAGAAGGGCACTGGTTCGAATCCTGACACTGGATGAGCTTGGGTTGGTTCCGTGGTATGTCTTTTGGCAAGACACTGTTCTCCACTTAACTTGTCACGATATAACATTCGTGTGTTGATGTGCCGCAAAACAGGAAATAAACAATCCGACGGCAATATTGTATTTTCCTGCCACGAAACGGAAATACATCCAGACAAAAACAAAGAAAAACTTTTGTGATCCTGGAAAATTGCATCTTACATGTGTCTGATAATGAATTGTCAAATACACTTTCAACATTTCGGAAAGTGCTTCTTTTTTTTAGCACGCTTTAAAGTTCCTCCTGAATTTGATCTAGTTTGCAACATCCATAATATTCGCGCCGTCTGCAATTTAGATTGTCGTTCAAATTATGCTATCTAATTGATCATCTTCTTTTAAGGATGATTACTTCCAAACATTAAGTCAAAATGCGTTGTGCATCATCCTTAACAAGTCAAGGGAATCATAGGTCAAAATAATTTCTTCGCCTTTATATATATATATATATATATATATATATATATATATATATATATATATATATATATATATATATATATATATAATTTTAGGCGATGCATGTAGATCAAATATGCGTCTTTTTCAGTGGAGCTAAAATATCACTTTCAAATTGCATGGTGTCAATAAATAGATAGACGTCATAATTATTTTTATATCTTGTTATATGTTCTTTCATGATAAGACAATCATGTGTTTTCCACAGGTGCGTTCCAGGTAGAGATGCAGAGAATGAGTCAAAAGGAGAAACTTTTCCAATGCCGATATAACCCTCACGAGACAGGCATCTACACTATAAACATTCAATGGTCTGGAAAGCACATCGAAGGAAGCCCTTTCAGCATATTTATAACTGACACAATGGCAGACCTTGCAGAGTATGAAAACAGCATCGAACGTAACTCGTCTCTAAAACATCACAACGACATCCCAAATGAAATGATGTTTTAAATGAGGAAATAATGAAAATGGTGCTATCAATATACAGATAAACTTTCTTTTATCAATCGTGACGAAGTCTGTAATGAATGTGTCACGTCTACATCCCAATTTTCCCATCAAATAGTATGCCATTAGAAGTGTCATAAGACATATGTCTCTTCAACTCATTTGTATCCTTCTCTTGACATCAATTCCGGGAATCAATGTCACTTTGCTGTTTAATGATCCAAGAGTTTACTAACATTTATTATACCTTGCATAAAATGGAGGCATATTGCGAAGTTTCTGATTTTATGACAGTGTGGTTTGTGAATCAAAAATCAGTCTTAACTTTGTACGTATTAGCATAAGATTTTGTTTTTAAAAAAGTTTTTTTAGAAAATAAGCTTTCATTCGAATATTTCTTATAATCAACCTATGTAATGGCCTCCAGGAAGACAGAGAAGGAAAATGTGGTAATTACTTAAGGGTAATATTTGTACAGTCATTAAAAATCTCACTTTTTTACATCTTAGGGTGAAATTATTGACTTTTTATTGGAGATGAAAAGAAGAAGAAAACACATGTAATTGAAATGAAGAATTTAAAAGTAATTTTTATTGAGAAAATTATTCTGCATTTCTGATGTATCTTTTTAATCTTTATGTCTCAAAATGATCAACACATTATTTCCATGTTGAAAATTTATTGTCTTGCATTTGCAGACGTATTCCTATCATTTAATTTTACGCAAAATATCGTTTTGTTGAGAAATGATCTAGCTATACATATAAAGTTTTGGATAAGGCAGGCCAGTAGATATGTAACGCCAGAATTCCTCCATTCAAGGGTAAGTATTATCTTTTGAATGGGTGGGGTGGTGGATGGAGGTGGGTAGGTGGAAAGAATATAATGACAATTTGGTCAAGTGGTTGGAGGAGGTGATGCATGCAGGCGAAGCAATAATTTCTATAGCTCGAGGAGTGTGATTTTATTCCAATGACTTATTTCTTCGGCCATTTATTTCAATTAATATATGGTTCATATTTCATTTTATATAAAAGTATTTACATTGTATTTGAAAGATAAAGGATGAACAAAATCGATCGTCATCACTTTTGTTTAAGATCGTCCATGATGTTCTTTTCAATACAGGTTCGGATATATACACTTTCTATTTAAACTCGCACTAAACACGATATGGTATGGTCCATTGTGTAGGAGAAAACTGGGTATGTGTGACTAGAAATGAAAGAAAAAATGAACATTTTTGTATATATTCATTATGTTTTGATACATTAGGGTTTCCAAAGATCGCACTTGTCCACATTATATATATATATATAAGATATTATCTACGTTGTTCGAGTAGATATAAGGAAATATTTCACGAGTGAAGCGGAAACATTCTATTGCCAGGAAAGACAATACAAAATGTTTCCACTACACGAGTGAAATACTTCCTTATATCTACAAAAAAACACGTACATTTTCTTTTTCTTAAATATTTTTTTAAGAAAAATAACAGCGATTTCTTGTTTTTGTCTTTTTTTCTGTTCTATTCCAATTCGATTAACGGCTGTACTACTACATCGACAAAACGAAGCTCCTAATTTTAAAATAATTTTAGGACAGTCACCTTTTTTACAAATCTTGCTTCAAATTGTGTATTCTGTCAAATTATGACTGTTTTTATAAACAATGAAGAATTTTTTTATTTTCGTTTACACATTCCTTGCGCGGATTGATACTGTGAATATTGGGGGGGTGGGGGGTGAACTGCAGAAATATCACAGTATTGTAGAAAAATTTTCTTTATAAAAGTCAAAAACTGTATACATGTGGTAAGGCACATTTTTAATTTTTATTAGTCCAATTGAGTATTGGGTGTTAATTAATATTCATATGTTGCTAAATATGTTTTCAATGGCTAGAACTTGAATAATAAAACTATGGTAATGTGAATAGTACTCAAACTTAATAATATCAATATATCAATAATACATTTTGAACATTAGGCAAATATCATTATTTGTCATTACCAATAGCATGTAGTTGGGTACTATATTCGACCACGAATGCTTTGTGCACTGGTGTGGTTGCATAATTTGTTTCTGATTTCTTTTTATCATATACAATTTATTTTTCATAATTTATACATAAAATGAAGAAAAAAGTTCTCGGACTGATCATATTTAGTTCATAGATCCGAACTGTGTGTTATTTGTATGTACTTCTTTGTGTGATAGTCATAGTATTGTATTTAGCCAAATATAACACGCAGACAATCGCGAAGAGCTTAGACCCAGATCTGCCGTCGCATTTTGCCCAGGCAGATACGGTTCGTAACGCCGTTCGCATGAAATCTTACGTGGAAGAATAAGGTGGATACTGACGTCATGAGGTATTGTGTATGTAACGGCAGATGTTTGTCTAAGCATGTTGGCAGCTGTGTCAGCTTTATATTTGGCTACGCATTATACGTAGCCAAACACAGTAATGGATCACAAAAAAAAGACGAAGTTAAAGATACAGCAGATGAGTCAGTACCATGTGCATGGATTTTGTTCTTGAATGTAAAAAGAACTTACACATATTTCAGAAGTCTTGTACGTATTGTTCTTTCTGTGTAAATGTGCCTGTTGATAGCATTTTGTGTAAAGATCTTGTGGATAGCACGCTGTATGCCAAAGACAAACGCATGCATATGCCTATGCACGCACACATCAACTTGCGTGCAACTGTTATTACATGTACATGTCATACCAATGCACAGCTTTATTATATCATGTATGAATACAAATATTATTATTACATACAATCATACAAATAAAGTATGCTATAGCATAACAAATAAACTACTGCTTGATGAAAACGTGTTTTTTTTTCTTCTTCTTTTCTATGTCCCGGCCCAAATGTGGAAGGGACAAATGATGCTGCACATGTACGTCTATTCCGTCGATGTGTTATTCTGACCTTCCCACCTTGATTAAGTTTTGCGTTGAGGTCAGTGTGTCTTCAGGAATTGTTGGCCGCAGTCATATAACACTGAGATTGGATGCATCTTAGTGAAAACAGCACCATAGTACCAACAGTAGGTTACTGAGGCGGGTCATTTGTGTTCTATGAACTTTCTAGTTGCTTTTCTTATCACCATGCAGACGTTGTTTTACCGCATAATTAATGTTTGAGAATAATAATAATAATAATAATAATAATAATAATAATAATAATAATAATAATAATAAAAATAATAATAATAATAATCGGCTAAGAATGTACACTCAAACCTGACATGTTGTTTACATTGAAGCATTCAGCTTCATCAAGTTTGATATTTTACTTCCTAATTGTTACCACAGAATGAAACCAGCATGTCTTCCTCGAGTTCTTAGCTAAATAACAGTAGGTGAAATAGAAGGAATTCGCGTTGCAATGTAAGCATATGTGTTTTAAATGGAGGATGAAAGTTATAGTAGCGTCAGCAAGGGCCACCATTTTTTTTTTTTTGGGGGGGGAGGGGGGATTCGCTAACAAAGCGAAAACAGTGAAGAATCAGTTGCTATGTGTCAGGCTTTAAAAAAAATGCAAAAGAGTAGAAGAAAGAAAGCTTGTGGCAATCCTAACTTTATTTAAAATATTTATAGTGAAAGCGCCGAAATGGACGGCGAAGCTGACATCGAAGAGAGGCCGTCTTTTGTCTCAAAGTTGCGACTGATAAAGGCAGACTCAAATTTTAATTTTCAAAGTTTTATTTATGAAAGCCGGTTGAAACAATCTTTCGAGACAGAATTTGAAAAAAAATCAGTTTCTAGTTTAAAAACGAGACGAGGAACGCTTAAGGAAAGCAGGCCAAGATGGCCATTCTCCTAATAAGACGGCCATTATCCTAACAAGATGGCCATTATCCTTGCAAGATGGCCATTATCCTAACAAGATGACCATTATCCTAACAAGATGGTCATTATTCTAACAAAATACTATCAATTCTACTCATATTGGTTTTTCAGACAGTCTCACGTACTCTTGTGATTATAATTTCGTTTTCTCATCAACACAACCACAATTCGATTCTCCGCACGGGAAAATATACTTTAGACAAACAATCGAGGGCACACTTTGGGCGGAATGTAAATGATATCTTAGCTATTAGAATTATTATAATAATGTTGTGTCCACCCTACCTTATATCACTACCCTCCGCGCCTATTAAACAATGTCTGACGTAAATCACGAGTGAAATAAAGCACACCAGGCTACCGTCTCTTACGCGGTGGGTCAAGTGTTTCGGATACGTTAAAAGTTGATAATTGTTGCATCAATTAGATAAGGGCAGGAAGAAGAAGATGATGAAAAGACAGAGGAGGTGAAATGAATATAAACAACAAGACAAAAGAGAAACTAAATGTACCACCGCAAAAGATCAAACGGCTGTGGAAGAGAGAGAGAGAGAGAGAGAGAGAGAGAGAGAGAGAGAGAGAGAGAGAGAGAGAGAGAAAGAGAGAGAGATACTGGAATGTGGGTATGATAATGTATGATGACAATTCCTATATAGAACCAGATACGTTTTTTCTCCTTTGAAAAACTTCAACCCAAAGTTGACGTTGGCAGTGAAGACCACTTATTGTAAGATGCAACTACCATTTGGCCTTTGTGAAATGTTTCGTGGGCGAGACAGACAAATGGAATCAATAGATTTAGTTACTTTCTAAAATTCCATACTTTACACCCAAAACGTTAAACGATTCACCCTATGACACAGACCATTTATAATGTCAGGATATACCATATATATTGGTGAACTTGAGTGCAAAGTTTGATAAGAAGCTAGTTCTGGAATATCAAATAAGGTCACTTCAAATAATTTAAACCAACTGACTAATACTACCTTAGCACGTTGACAGTCGAATTCCTAGAGATGTGTTGTGTCCCATAATAAATATTCGTGCAATACCCTCGTGGAAACAGTATATGCAGCCAGATCCGTTCACTCTAAACCATTGGTCATTAAGCAATTGAAACTTGTGACCTTTAACCTTTGACATTTTGAGCTTTTATTGTCTATTCATGTTAGTTCTTCTTTGCACAGTTGTGGCCGAATCTGATGATCATCCACTGAAGCAAGCAGGATATAAAGTTCAGTAAAATATATTGACCTTGACTTTGTCTATGAATGAGAGGTTTATTGTTTAAAGCTGTATTTGCTTCTACATCTGCCTATAAGCTGTGTTTACGAAGCTCGTAAACACACTTTGATTGTCTAGTATTGTGCATGGTTTAAAAACAGATTTTTCAGCACAAACAGAAGAGACATTCCTATAGGTACTTTAGTAGTGGTCTCTTAAAATACCACTATTCATACTTCGCATAATCTTATGTTTTTCACGAACAATGGTTTAGGGAATAACAAGAAGGCCATGGCTTACATGTTGAGGCCATGCTCGAAACACAGCTGTAATTCGTTGAGGTCATGCTCAAAACACAGCTGTAATTCGTTGAGGTCATGCTCAAAACACAGCTGTAATTCGTTGAGGTCATGCTCAAAACACAGCTGTAATTCGTTGAGGTCATGCTCAAAACACAGCTGTAATTCGTTGAGGTCATGCTCAAAACACAGCTGTAATTCGTTGAGGCCATGCTCAAAACACAGCTGTAATTCTTATGACATTGATCCTAAAGTTAATGGAAAGAGCACCTGTGTTGGAGAATGAACTGTACTTGGTTGATGATGAGACGCCCCAGGTGTGAATAGAATTCATGAAGGGATTATATGTAAGTAAATGGAAACGTTTAATCACAACCTTAATGTGAATATGCACTGTCTGTGACCTTGACCCTAAGGTCAAAAGAGTGAGTTTGTTTGTCCAAGAAATAACTGTATTTGCATCATGGTGATACGTTCCAAATATGAACAGAATAAACGAGGGGTTAAGAAACTTGCCCTATGAGTTCATCACCTCCTTCGAGGGGTTCTTTCTACAAATATGTACTTATTGTAGAACTCGCCTCCCTAACCCCTGACCCACGCCTCACCCAAAGTCATTATCAAAAACAAACACAGACATTTTTCATGTAGAAGGCAGGAACGCTGGAGCAGATGACATGCTTCTGTTATATACACGATTCCTCAATGTATAATTGAATTTCTACACATTATTTAAATAGTTATTATGTCTTATAAGAAAGCATTCAAAGCTTATATCACCTACTCCCCACTCCAAACCACCCCTTTATGTTGTAATCATTCGCAAAGAGAAATGTTTCATGCCTAAATCATTGCTCCCAATACGTGTACGACTTTATTTATGCCATGCCATCTCTATATGGTAAATAACTAGCTTGTCACTGAAACGAAAGAAAATACATACATGCCACTATGTTTGCTCTAATAATCTGTTTGTGCTTGTACCTCAGATATGCCTGAGATGACGAATGACCATTTTGAAAGAAATTATCATGACTACCGAAATGTTTACATATCCCTTAAGGGGTCGCTCCCCCCTCCCCCCGTATGTCAAAAAACCCTAAGATAAATACATATAATCCATATTTAGTCTAAATCAAACAAATCACAAATAAAAGGTAATGTGTAGTCGGCGGGGGGGGGGGGGCAGTTATGTCTGTCCCCTTAAGGGATAGGCGGCGTTTACAGAAACTATCGCTCCCCCTCCTTCTCCGGCATGACATGCCTCAATATAGGACATAGAAACTGTCTAGAGCGGGAGAGGAGGGGCTCTGCCAAAAGGGAAATGATAGGAATGCTGGGCCCACTCGGGGTGAACCAGTTCACAACGGCGGAGATTCCCCGCCCTCGAGTAGAGAGGCACTCCACTCCCATAGAAAAGACAATTCAGGATTAATTTAGCAATAATTAAAAACTAATATACCGAAATAACCTGTAGACCAAAGGACAGAGAGGACAGCTATCACTTAAAAACATACCAAAATACTACATACAATAACTAACAAACGTCATAGTGTGGTACCACTTAGCAATAAAAAACAAAAAAAACCCAAAAAAATAAACAACAACAGAACCAAAAAAAACCCCCAAACAAATTTGTTTCTTCTCTCTTTAGCTACTTTCTAGTAATGGGACGTTCTACTAACAATAAAATTAACATAAGGAGTCAGAGTCCATACAAGCGACCTTCAACAACGCACCCCCGTACAATTAAGAAATATAAGGTGGTCCTAAGTCCAGACCATCAGGGCCGGTCGCACAAGGTGGCAATAGTGATTATAGAAACAAAAAACTGCCCCACACCTTAGTAGTCATATGAGGTGTTCATAAGCCCAGACCATCAGGTCATGCTGCACAAGGAGGCAATCATTGGAAGGAGAAACAACTCCGCAACCTACAGATACGCCCCACACCGTATCCCATATGAGGTGGTCCTAATCCCAGACCATCAGGGCACACTGCACAATACAGAAACGATTAATGGAAATAACCGCATTGACATAAAATAAGGCAACTCACTATACCAACAAACTCGCTCCTGACAAACTTTGTTTCTCCGTTAACCATCTTTAATCTTACTGCACCAGCCTACAGTGTAGAGATAACAACGGCGGAGATAACTTTGGTGACATTTAAGCCACAAGACGACAAAAGCTGTATCTTTTGGCACTCAAATCAAATCTATATATTCTGGACCTGAAGGAGCCTCCATGGACGACGGCCCACACTTGCCGAGCGCCTTTCTTCCTTTGCCTCGCTGGACATGCGCCTTGCAGCACCTTCCGCTACAGACATTTAATTACTTAGTCATCCGTGCGCACACCATTAACTCTTTATATAGTGGCTCCATTCCTATGTACAGGTGTAATCCCTGAAAAGCGTGCTTTGCCGATAAATGTCTAAAATTCAAATTCAGTCTGTCAATCAGTATTGCCATTCATCGTTGATCCTGTGCAGAAGAAAAGAAGGAAGAATGTCAGAATACTGCAAAGTGGAAAACTGAGCATCGCTAAAACACTCTTGTGGAGAGTACGACACCTCATGTGCCTGATAGATGAGATGGAATCTTACCCCAACAGCTGTCACATTAAAAACCGCAAAGGGGCTAATCCGAGATGTTCTGGAAGAGGAGCCGGCCAAAATAAAAAGGCTTGAACGGTGGTGAAGAGAGCGCTGGAGCAAGAGAGGAGGGAGATGTAATACCCGTGAATCAACGAAAGGTGGATGACGGTTCTGGGAGAGGTGGAAAAAATGGGAAGAAGAAGCAAAGAGAGAGGAGCATCAACTGTGACAGCAAAAGCTACAACTGCCCCTAGTTCCGAACTTGGAAACAGATGAGCCTAATATTAGGATCTCTATCTCTTTCAGCAGAGCAACGGAGTTTGACCAGATGTGCCCTGCTGTAGAGCCCTGTCCAAGAGGTGTAGTTGTCCTGGATATTCATAACATCACCAATCAAGGACAACAACCAAGGGCCCTTTCCAGGGCCACCCAGTTTTCCCAAAAACAGAGATACCACTCAGTCATTGCCAATATTTATTTGTACATTTGTGTTTGTCTTTCTCAACTCACACTTAAACCCCTGTGTATCGTATGTGTATGTGTAAGCACTGCTACCCTTGGTGTGTATATGAGTATGCCTATCATTGTGTGTGAGTGTGTGAGGACGCCTTCTCTCTTGTGTGTAATAGTATATAAGTATGGTTGTGTGTGGTAATACTAAACAAGTATCATTATGGTCTTGAATGGCAGTAGAATCAACATAGAAAATATTAACTCCATCAGCCATTAATTTGCATTCATTGATGCAGTCTTTAGATATTTGGCTGAAAGAGAAGAAAAGAGAAAAAAAAAGTGTTACGGCTAGGGGTAATGTAACAAAAGAAAAGACTCAAACAAGCTTTAAAGATTTAATACAAATATTTAATTTCCTAAAATATTAAAATATTTCAACAAACAATCAAAGTGAAAGAATTAAAAATAACTTCGAGAATAGAATATCCTTAAAAGTCCTAAATTGTTCTAAAGTTCACTGATCCGGAAGTTAATCCAAATATTCCGAATGTAGTATGTTCCGAATGAAACCTTTGCTGTACTGATGTGTTAATAAGAATCAGTATATCCAAGTTTTATAAATTCCAAATAATCCCTGTGAATGGAATATCACAAGTTTCATGAAATGTTTCCGATAATTCCACAGAGTTGTATAATTAATAAAGTTTAAGACACAGTAGTGAATCCTAAATGCACTGTATGATGATATATATCACAAAAGTAGAATATCCCACACACAAAAAGAACCAAATTCATGTATGGCCTCTCAATCCAGTGTAGCTATGCAGAATGCTAAAATGCTGCTATGAATCCTATAATATAGTCTCTTACTATGCAGAATCGAAATAAACCCATTATGTCTTTGATAAACAACTGGGTATTTCGAAATATTACAACCCTCTCCGGACCAATCAGAAACAAGGTTATGCGTGACATCGCCAAAGTGCCTTTGCACTAACGTTTTTGTCAATCAATAAAATATTGACTATTAACTGAATCATATAATCTAGGTCAGAAGATCAACTCTCACGCGCTAAACCACGTGATAGACTAATGCAACAAGCTTCCCAAGTCCAATGTACTCAGTGAAATATTGATCCAATGTACCGTGTGTGTACTCACTGCAAGATGACAGCTGTTAGACTAAGAACAGAGATCACAAACTAATAAACTATACCATTATTATAAGGAAAATGATATATAATTCAGTAACAAAAGTTTAATACAAGACTGTCAATTTTAACTTATTTTTGCTTTAGATTCTTCGCTCCATCATAGATGAATTACGAGTTACTTAAGAAAAAAACGTTCTCGTCCTCACAACTTTGTCACTTTTTAAAATCTGATTCATAAATTATAATACCTACTTACCCCTTCTACTTAATTATCCTAATAAAGTGGTCGGTATTTTATAAGCTCCCGCCACCTGGACCAACCTATAATACATTGTATACACCACAGCAGAGGCAAACTCTAATATAAGGTCACCTTCTTATAGCAATACCCCGGTCTCATAAGACCAGAATAAATGCAGTGCGTGAAAGTAAGTTTTCTGGCATAAGCCCCTTCAGATTTGTACAAATGATGCTAGTCTGTCATCAGATAAAACAACCGGTACTAAAAGAAGTCAAAACTCCTTTATAGGACTTCTCAAAATCCTCTGGACAGAATTTGATCAAAAAATTTCACAGAAAACATTCTCGTATGAAGCGCTTTCAAATTTGAATAAATGATGCCGATTAGTCATCACAAATGGCCGCTATTGCTAACAAACCTAAAAATAATTTCTTCTAAAAACTGATGAACATAATTGGACCAAATCTGACAAATCATTATGGCATACAGGGGTTTCAGACTTGTATAAATGAAGCCAATCTGTCATCCAATATGGCCACCATTACTAATGTTAGAAAAAAATATTTCCACCACTTTATCGTTGAAAAACCACTCAACAGATTTCGACAACAGTTGGCAGAAAGCATCCTGGGATTAGGGCCTTTCAATATTGGACAAATCATGACGTGTACAAGTTTTGTGTCTGTAAAATGGTTCACATCCCTCGCTTAGATATAGTATGCAAAACTCCCCATATAATGCAAAACTATTACTACTACCACAATATACTGTTGTTGTTGTTGCTGCTGCTGTTACTACTACTTCTTCTTTTTCTTATTATTATTACTATTATCATTATCATTAGTAGTAGTAGCAGCATCAGTAGTCGTAGTAGTAGTATTAGTAGCGGCAGCAGCAGCAGCAGCATAAGTAGTAGTAGAATTTCACATGGGTATTGCCAAATTGAAACGAAATGTACGAAACTAATTTGAGTATAGAAAACTCTAGTCAGCATCAACGATGGTTTATTGTGATTACGAGTATCACAAACGTATGGGTAATATAAGAGAGGTAACTCTTGTAGTTAAAATAAAAATATTAGCACAGTTTACTTTATAAGATGAGTTTTTGTATGTCGGAACTCTCCTCACAGGTCGTGCTATTTCAGAATGCATCGCTGCCTTAATGCTGTTTTGACCTCTGGGTCATCTAAACCTTCGTAGATTGTCTCCGAGCATTAGTACGCAAGAAAGTTGTCTGGGTCCCACCCTACTTCTCTTACCATAGATTGAAATCCAATCATAAACAAGGGTAATAAACATGCCTGTGTATGGCGGCTCCAGTGTCCTCATTGTGACGTCATCAGTATGTTCTTACGCCTGCCGCGTGCTAACTTGTAACATCATCAGCCCTGTGCTCCATCACTATATGTAAAAAAATTCAATTTTCCCCCTCCTACGTATAGTTTCCCATTCTGCACTTAAGCCATTTTAGAGAATAGATCGCATAAAAATGCAGTCTAAATTAGTGTGATACAATTATCAAATCATACGAGTTTCTCCAGGTGGCAATTTACCACCGAATGGCGTTTGGTATGTCGGTAATTAAGAGTTGTTTCCCTTGAAAGATATGCAAGGGGACGAAACAACATTGTACAAACGAAGAGTTTTTAACGAACATTTTGTGATATAAATCTTCCGTGGTTTTTTATTTTTTTAAAATAATTCTCCAGGATATTTCCAGATCGCCAACATGGTAGAGAATATAAACGAATTTTCTATTGCTGTTTGTTGAACACATTTGTTGCAATTTTCTTCCCTTTTATAATCAGCCTATCTTTGCCGCCAATAGCAATGTGATTTTCTGTGTAGGCTCCATTTTGTTTGCACTTTGCTTGATGGACATGTATCCAAATTTTACTAAACCTTTCTTAACAAGGAAATGTTTGACATTGATACAAGTTGTTATGTCCCAAATATGCCTCACACCAGATCAGCCTACACAGACCGTCAATATTAAATCAGAGCCCACATTTTCTGAAAAAATAATAAAGAGAAGTTTTCAGGATATATTCACGATAATGCCACAAAGTTCATCAAAGAATCCCAATAATATTTATTGCTTACTGGCATCGATTAGCATTTCACAAAAGCAGTAGAGGCGTTCTATTTTAGAGGGCCTTGCTCTTGTCGGTACAACGCGATACTCTCTGATCGAAACAAACATGGCATGGCGTGAAAACAGCGCTTTATATAAGATATTTTGATTCAGCGAACAACCCGACCCTTGTAGTCGAAGAAGATGCATTTCGGCACCTTAAATAAAGACCAGCCCAGCCCATTGAAGAGTTTTATTCGGTTGTAATGGAGAAAGATAAACGATTGTGTAAGAGTAATTGTGATATGTTCTGAAAGTTCATTGTGGTATGATATGACAAATTGTATGTAGATTTTGAATAATGATCTGAACATATGCAATGCACACCTTGCACGTTGAATTATTGTTTTACTTTTTTTAAGAGAAGGACATTGGCATAAGATATGAATAAATAATATAGTAAAGATAATATGTATTTTGGTACATGTGTTGAATATGTTTATGAGAAACACGGTGAGTTTTTAATTTGATATAGTGATAATGTTCACCTGTTATACTCCTATGATTGTCCTCAAACATATGGTTCTTGTGTTATTGGTTTGTAAGAGAAGTATAATGAATGTCATTTTTCCAAGTCAGTTGAAAGCTTTCTCATTTTTCATGTACCACTACATATTATGAGATACATTTGCAATACAGTGTTTCGTTATATTTTCAGTAATGTATGGAAGTATTTTAATCAAGTAATTTAAGTTTGTATTCTAAGGTCCATGATGTGGCTGTCCTCTCTTGCATTTGGTAATTTGATTGGTGTCATTTAACATACTTTGCGGATATGGTTACCCGCATGTCAATTTGTTTTTTTTTAACTGTATCAATGTTTCGATTCATCTCATTTGACTTGTTTTCAGCACCACAATATATATATATATATATATATATATATATATATATATATATATATATATATATATATATATATATTACACTTAATTTTGTTTTCTGTACACTTATCAGTGCATTTTAGTTCTACAAATGTATTCAGCATTTTGAAAATTTGGATACAGTACTTTAGCAGTCGAAATTCGCTTAGATTTAGATTAACATGGTTTTCTATTTGAATGGTAAATGTTTTGCATTTGCTTTATATATGAAGTGAAATAAATTGTGTACAAGATTGATTATATATTGTCAGAGGCAAAACCCGTAAAATGTACACAACCTGATGGCATACCTGTTATTCTTTGTGACTGAGGATGTGATTGCTTTGTATTTAGGGTCCCTGGACAAAATGTCTGATTCAGTGAGGAGCTTGTGTCTCGGATGTTAGTGTATGATCTCTGCTTAATTGTCTATCCTTGCTTTTTACTTAAGGTGTCTTACTCAACTTTACTTCCAAAAATAGTACACATCTTCTGCTTTCAGTATGTAGATAGTAGCGTTTTGCGGCACCTCAGCACAATAGTGGCTATATGGTGTCAACTAAAGGTAATGTTGGAAAAGGTAAAATGAACTGCACAGACTTTAGGAAGATACGTCATTCCAAACAAATATAACCACGAAGAACAACAAGATACAATTTGAGCGTAAAGATTTTAAAATTCTGTAAAATGTATATAAAATAACAGATAAAAATAACACATGTAAAATCTCTAAAACATCGTTAAAATTTACTGTATCAACCGTATTCCCTTAAAAAGTGCACGATTTTCTTGGGTGGTCCGTCCTCATACAGTTTCTTTATGCAGTTCACGTCAAAATTCAGGCATGTGTGTCCGATATGCGATTGGCACAATACCACCTCCTCTCTGTGATTTGTTCTATACGAGGGATGTCACTCTCCAATAGTTGATATGATGTACCTAAGTTTGTTTGCGGAATTTTTATTCCACATATTTGCCAAATATGGCGAACATGCTGATTTATACAATGTTTGAAGTCAGTATATGGAATCTTCCATTCAGAAATGGTGACTGCAGGGCAGCTTTGGCTACTTGATATTCCCTTTCATTACCCTAGATAATAATGTTATTAGGCAGCCAACATTACATAAAACTTTTCCCAGATTCTATGAGGATGTACTGTATATAATTACTTCCTTTTGTATTACTTTTCCCATATTTTGTGTCACTCGTTGCAAATTTGATATCTCAATTTTAATTCTGGGGGCGGGAAGTTGTGACTATGGGTTACTAGACAATCGGGATCCCCTTCGCGGGTACGGTGAGAGATATTAATGAAGTTATATTAATTAATAAATTAACACGTTATAAGTTTTGTGCAATCCTGCAGACCGTAACAGTTAATATTAGATCACTCTGATCGTCATATGACATCTCCTGATTAGGTAATATCCGCTTTGGGGGTAACGGTGAAAAACAAGTTAACTTTGCAATGAATTAATAAATTAACATGCTATACTCTTTGTGCAAACCTACAGACCGTGTCAGTTAATATGAAACCACTCTCACCTTCATTTGACCTCTACTTCATAGTTAGATAATTCAGTTAACTGTGTCTTCTAATGTATGAGTGATATAAGGGAGGCTACCTCCCTTTTAATTCAATGACCACGGTGTTATCACTTTATACTATTGAAACACGCAATAGGCTCACTACCCATCAAATCAAACAACTTCTACGTATGCTTGGCTTGAGGTCCATGTTTTCCCTATTTCCAAGGACCTCAAGACAACAGTTGTTGTGAACTAAAGATGTCTTAAACGCGCAAAAACCACAAAGAATTTTCCTCTAACCACCTAATGACCACACATCACGAAACTATAAATTCACATTTGCATGGGTTTGTTTGCTTCACATTTGTATACCCACCAGTAAGACTTTCCAAGCCGATTATTGGTACTTTACGCCACGCACTACGCAACACGACCCAAACCCCAAATCCAAAGAATTATTCTTATCTCAAATTACTAAACACTTATACGTTAGAACATCCCGAGAATTTATTATGTTAAGAAATTAGGAAGTTTCCATTTTACGAAACTAATCCATGCTACCATAAATTCTCATGAATACTGTACATTATGACGTCTGCTCCTAGAAATTGGCCAATTACTCGGTTTGAGAAATATCTTCCAGACTCCCCATAATCAACAAATAACCACTAAAATCTAACAAAGCAATAAACGAAGACGTAAATAAAATAGCATATACCCTATATTTATTACAATATCAGTTTTTTATTTTTATGTCGGTAATTAAGAGTTGTTTTCCTTGATATATCTTCAAGGGAGCGAAAGAACATTGTCACAACGAAGAGGATTAAATGACTATTTTGTGATGTAGATATTCTGCGTATTTAATAATTTCCAAATGTATGCTTGATCCTCAACAGGTTTGACCAAGCAGACGATATAGTCTGCTATATTTGTGTATGAAATGCTAGTGTCACAGTTAAATACACCTGTACTTGAATTTCTCTAAAATTTAGACTGGAGCCCCTAAAAGTCTGGAAATATTCTGGTCGAAAACATATTTACTGTTATACTATACAGCAGATGTCAATCAACCATAATATTTATAAATGTTAACTTCACACTTTGTGACAGCTTCCGTAGTACAAAACTGCAATAACTGTGGTATAAACCTGTCAGATGTCATACTGGCAACCATTTCAACTTGTTCGTCGCAGAACAATATTGATACCAAGTCTTAGAGAAATTTATAAAGATATTTCATTAGTGGTTCATTTCTTATTTCACATGGAAATATTGCGTTATTGTGTAAGTTCTACTAATGCAATATTTTTTGCGGGATTCTACCAACGTTATACAAAATATGCATTACGTTACACTCAGTAGAATAACCAAACTTTATAATTTTCTTGCGTGTTTGAATACATTGTAACACGCGTGCTGTACCAGAACTAACCAGTGCTAGTGAAAGCCAGTACCGGCAATAGCGAACCTTGCGGTCGTATTAAGGGACCTTATTTCTGGATAACGGTAGTGATCCGTTAATTGAAATGATAGGTGCAGTGATCACTTACCATTCAGTGAAATCAAACAGGGATGGAGCAGGGGGCGCACGGGGGTCAGTGCAAAGTTAATGAAAAACAGATTAATTTATTTTTATCAACGTTTCGAAGTAAAAGTACAATTCTCTTGATCAGTCCTATTTTTAACCTTGACCCGGAGGTTTGTCATTGAAACAATAATTTAATACTTGACCTACTTCGCTTTTAATTTTTATTATACTCTGTAACGCAAAGATCTGAATAAAAGACGTTGACATACAAAATAAAATATTCACGGCATGTAATTCTCGAAGAATAAACAGTGCTAATTATGGTAACATATAGATTTAAACACACAATTCTGCATAATAATTATCAAGAATATATAGTTTTGTAACGATATAAATTGAACAGTACTGAAAATACTGAAACTATTTTCTTAGTACACCCTTGGTTTGAAGAAGTAAATCAGACCTGCACACTTTTATTTACCTTTTCAAGAATAAATTTTATTTTAAATCGTTATTTTTTAAACGTAAAATTTCGCTGAAAAGAGGAATCGGTAACCTATTAGTGCAGTTTTCGATTTTAATGATCAAAAGTACGATCCCTTTTAAATTTTGCTTTTCATTGATCAATATTTCCCTTCTGCTGGTCTTAAATTTTGTTCCATGGGAAAACTAAAATTTAGCAGGAACGATATGAGTTTTGCCGATTTTACAACGATATCTACCCCATTCCACCAAAACCACCACTATCACTACCCTTCTTTGTAAGTTTATTTGTAGGCGCGGTACATAGGCAGTGCGAAATGTTTTCCATCGGCAAACCTTTGTGTTTTGTGCTCTTCTCTCTTAGATGTTAATTGCTGCTATCCATTCCAGTGTCGCTCCCTATATTGGTAATGGGTCTCCTTTATATGAACAATTACTGAAACTGAACCAGACCAAACTCCCGTACTACCAATCCCGAAAACGGAATTTCTTAACACCTTTCCACTGCAGGGGCTTTTTCGTACAGTATGATGAAAAGTATTCAATGTTTATCTTTCCTCTTGTAAAACTCATTTCCCACATGAAACTGTACATTTAATGTTTTCTCCTTTGAAGATTTCTTTCAGTGCATCGTGTATGTCATCCTCCTATTTTTTCACTTTTTCAGCCCAATAATATTTTTAGAAAATATCTATAAGTGTCAAGATATATTCGTTATCCATTTTTAAATATGCTTGGTTTTGAAATGTACAAAGGCACACACGCTCTATCATGATCTAAATAATGGACAATAGGCCTAAAGACATATATTTAGACGATATGTCAAAATTGAATAGACTGGATGAATTAATGGACGACAAGTTTCATCAACGAACAAGCAGAGTTCCTTCTCCTTTTCCTGTAATTCAGTTTGACGCCCCATACCCATACTTACCATACAAACTTAAAAATGAATCAAACATTTGTACGAGACAAACTTTACAATTCCGAAAAAGGGTATTTCACGTGCAAACCATTGACCATTCTCGATAACTACACTTTAACATTTGACAGTGATGAATCTGTGAGCACATACAGAGCACAGTGTAACATGAAATTTTGGCAAAATAAGCTAAACTGTGTAGTGTGGATGACAACATCTGGCTGTGGTATCTCATAATGGCACTTAACAAGCAAAAGAGTTCCCGTTTATTGATTTCACGTTTTCTTCCAGATTAGGAAACTGCTGAACGAGTGTTTAATACCTTCATCAGGTCAAGATGCTTTTCATACTGTTAATAACGGAACACATCTGAATCAAATTTCATTTGATCTGTGACAATTTTTAAATGTTATCGACAATCGATAGGAGATATATCGATGGCAAAATAAAAAGTCATAGATGATGCCATATACTACAGAAAGAAAAGGATAATAATGTTGATAACATTCTCTTTTTTTATATTTTAGATTAATATGAAATTTTCATGATTTTTGTACCTTTGTTTTATATGTTTATTCATGTAATCATTAATCCTATCTCTGTTGTAATTCTTCCATTTTTTTTAGATTTTTCTTTACTATGCCTTTGGACAAGGTCTATAATGTATGCAAGTTCTGTACAACTCAGTTATGTCTTTTCCTATTTCGCATCTGGGACGTGTCTTCAAATCCATCCTTTTTAAGCAATTACATTTCAAATTAGTTGTAACTACTTGCAAGTAACATTGTAAATCATATCGCATCTAACCTTTTTATCACATTTACATAATGGTTAGTTTAATTTTTCCAATTCACTTGTAATTTAACTGGAAGATGCAGAAGAAAAAAATGAAAAAGAATTTAAGTTTACAAAAAACATGAAAAGATTACATAGAAAAAAGATGAGGACTTCAGCTTGGAAATCGTACACAAGAATGAAATAAAAGCCAAATCTGAACATTTGAAGAAATAACAAAATATTATAAAATACAGAAATTATATTTTTAAAAACCTCGAAATAAAATGCATTATCTGATAAATGGTGGTTTAGTTGTTTTAGTTATCTTGCACATTTGGTGAAAAAGTGAATTTGTTTCTGTTTTTAAAGCTGATGAGATAGCAAAGCCTGTGAAAAGCAAATCTTTAGATTTTTCGAAACTCAATGCAAATAAAGAACAAAATGACGACTTTATCAGCATATAATCTGAGCCCTGAAACGCTTACCCCTTTTAGATTTTCAGCATAGATTTTACCTGCAGACAAATGGTGACTGAAATGGAGAACGTCATCAGTATAATGCAACACTAAATTGCTCTAACGGTAGCCTACAACATGCTTTTGTATTTTTTCTTAAAAAGTGAAGTTTACGATTGCCATACGGTCAACCGTGGATATATAAGAAATTGAAAACTAAGCATTGCAGGTTTTATTATAGTCAATTTTCAGTTCTCTGCCTGATAGTACATTGACTTTTACCTGATAAATTTGTTCCTCAATATAAAACTTAACACTTCTGAGGGAGAATTAGTGTCTTTTGGATCAAACGATAGCTACATTTCCGTTTTCATAATCAAGCCAAGAAAAACTTATCTCACATGTGTGACAATTTTAGTTTTTATATGATTGGTGTTCAAAATTTCGGCAGTGAATTTGATTGTATGATGGAAAGTATTGATCTGCATGATGAATTCGTCTACCTTCCCCCCGCCCATCTTTCCATTTCATTTCTACATCATCAATGAAACGTACCTATTGGTATGGTTTATGGCTTACAGCTCACTGCCGAAATTTTAATCATATATATTCCAAACCGACTGACAAACATCAGTACCTCCTTCCATCCAGCTGCCACCCAAGGCACTGCACCCAATACATCCCATACAGTAAATCACTTAGAATCAGGAGAATTTTGCTCTGCTGACATAACTTATGATGAAGAGGTGCAGAGAGCTAACCCTACATCTGACAAAGCGGGGCTACAACAAAAATATAATAGCGGAAGCGATACATAGAGCCAAGCAAATAAACCGTGCTGACCTCCTAAAATGCAACGGAAAAGAAAACGTGGAAAGAACACCCTTTATCCTCACGTTCCACCCAGAGAACCCACAAGTAGGTCGCATCATTCACTAACACTGGCCAACCATTGAATCGTGTACACCGCTTAAATTGGTCTTTCCACACAATCCAATTGTAGCATTCCGCATACCTCAAAATTTGAGAGACATGCTGGTCAGGACAAATATAAAAGCAACTCTCAAATAAAAAAAATTGATTGGAAATCGAAGCCTTGTGGAAACAAACGATGCAAAACGTGCCATCACATGAAGGAAACAAAAACATTTTCCAGCACAGTCACAAATGAAAAATTTAACATTCACAACCATATTATAACATGCAACATAGAAACTGTGATCTACCTCATCACATGCAAGGTATGCAGCACCAAATATGTTGGAGAAACACAGAAAATAAATATTGGAATGAATCTCCACATCTCAGACTGGCAAACCAATAAAGTGGAAAGGAGACTAGTGGCGGAACATTTCTCTTCTCCCGGCCATACTTTCAATGATGTAATCGTGACTGAAATCGCCCATAACTCAAATTGGCGCACAGAAAAAAGGAAGTCCCAAGAAACCTATTGAATTTGCGGTCTGCGAACACTCAAACCTAGCGGCTTAAATCAAGAAGAATCCAAACGGGCAATTGTCCGTACATAGGTAATAAGAAATTTGCAAGTTACAAAAATAAAATTTTCCTGCCATTTCGCTTTCTTAAACCCACTTTTTGTAAACAATATAAAATATAAAAACCACGTATATAAATTAATTTAAAAGCGCTTTTTAAGCTATTAATTAGTGCCAACTTAATTATAAAATCCCACTTTAGAATATGACTTCTGCAAGTTTTAAGAAACCGCCAGTTCAATAAAATATTAGATCGGGATAAAATGTACAACTAGACAATTGTAGATGGCGCAAAGGTTTCATTGCTGGCCTACTTATGTACGTCATAAATTGGGGTCCTTTGTTCTAATCATTTCCGCCGTACGAGCTCTAACAAGTAGCAATGTTCAATCTCGTTATGCCTTGCTCGTCCTATTATTTTATTTTATTGTATCGTCTGCGTAAATAGCTACAACTATGTAGATTCCGTATAGTACTTACGTTTTTCTGTTTTGTGTTTTGTTCAGGTTTTCTTTGTGTAATCGTTTTTTGTGGCTTTGTGCCCTTGAAAAAGGAGTCGGCAGATTCCGAAAGAGTTGGGCTAGTCTCACACCAGTTTTGCACAGTTGTTTGTCAGATTTTATTTCATATCTATTATTTCCCTGACGAACGCGATCTTTTTTGAGCCAGTACTTTTGTAAAGATGTTATTTGCAAGTGATTTGTAACTTGTATATATATATATATATCTATATATATATATATATATATATATATATATATATATATATATATATATATATATGACAAAAAATAGAACGCTGTTTAAATCTCTACTTCTTTTTTTAACAACGTTGAAGTGTACAAGGATAAAGTAAAAAATCGAATGACTGAAAATAGTGAAAACGAAGGAAGTGTTGATGGCGAATGTTTGAAACACATCTCAGATGTTAAAATCATTCAGAATGGAACAATCAATAACATATACGAAAGAAAATGTTGATCGAGAATTTGTTAATGACATCAGTGTAGTATTGACGAAATAGACAAAATGCTGAAACTAATAAGAACAGATTTAAATGATTTGGAATAAAGTTTACAATAGAGACAGGTGCATTTAAAACTGTAGTAGAAAATAAGACTCTCGCATTAGGTGGTAGAGTTGATTCATTTAAAACCGAAATGACTGAAAATATAGACGCATTAAAAACTCAGTTGAACACACAAATGGTATCACGGTACCAATTGCGCAAGCCCAGGGAGGCGGAGCTTAAGGCGTAGGGAACATTGTATTCAGAAAAAAAACAACAAAACAAGCTGTGATTGGTGTATTATGTAAGAGTTGTAGTTTCTGTCTCTTTTACAAAATAGTTGAGTCTCTTAGCAACATGTGAGATTATGTTAATTCATATGTAGATCATGTTTCGTATTTTTTATGATTTTTTTAAAAATGTGATACACATCACTGAAAATGTGTCTGTTGTGACTGGATAACTCTTACTCTAAGATCATGCAAGAATTTCAGGGGAAAACTGCAGAGACCAATGACAAGAGAGCTAAGACATTTTCCTAATTGAATGAAAGATTGAGAGAACACGATTTGGTTACTAAGTACTAGAACAACCTGGATGATGCTTTTGCATTTGCTTTGTAACATCTAATCACCCCGAATATATATATATATATATATATATATATATATATATATATATATATATATATATATATATATATATATATATATTGAAACGGATTTTACCTTATGGTATATTGTTACTCTGACACCTTTTAATCGAACAAGAGACTACTGACAGTTTATTTCTAAAATATCTTCTTTTTTTGTTGTAATAATAAACTGGATAAACGTATGACAGACTCAGACTTTTAAATGCACACTATACACGTTTATGCAAACGGAAAATAAATATACAAAAAAAAAAAAAAAATAACCATCAATTATTGGGATTCATGAGTTTTCTTCCAACGGCGGCGGAGACGGAAATTTTGACTTCAGGTCGAATATTCGGGAATTATCTCGTACGGATGATTCTTGTACTTGCTCTGGGTCGCCAATACACAGGCGAAAATATCATCAACTTTCTGTGTCTGTGCGACTTGAGTACTACTCAGTTTATCTTTCTCTATTATAAGCATGGTGGTAAAATGGGAGAATGTGGTGTTGAAAGGATTCTCTCTATTAATAAAATTGGCAATCTTGGGCAGTAGACTATCTTTTTTGAAATTCTTGCTGATAATGATCACTGGAATTACTATAATAGCACTAAATCAAGGGGGAGACAGCCTGTTTGTAATTGTTTCCAATCTAGAAAAAGTTTTGTCCCTTTAAATGCATCTGGAGAATTAATACGTTCGTCCAACAAACTCACAGAAATTCGTGAAAATAAGAGTTTCAGACGCGGAGAGTATGATATTTGAAGAGAAATGTACACATTCAATGATCACACATACATTCATAGAACAGAGGAAGTGTGATACAAGCAGACACATATCCTCATCCAATTACTACATACATTTTATAAAGGTAAAAGTGTGGTATATGAGGAACCAATCAACTAGTTCAGAATAATCACACACAATGTATAAAGATAAAAGTGTGGTACGTGAGGAAAATCTACTTATTCAATATAACTACATATAACGTGTAAGAATAAATGTGTGGTATGTTAGGAGAAAATCGTCTAGTTTCATATAACCACGCACAATGTGTAAGATAAAGGTGTGGTATGTGAGTAGAACAATGTCTAGTTGATTATACCAGACTAGAATATATAACTGCAATGTGTCCCGCCGTCAAAGCGAACTCATTTTCTTTGTACAACTAGGAGCTACTAACAAATCTTCTCGGGTGAAAAGAACTAAGTCTTGGATACATGCATATTTTAAATTCATGGAAATGTATCGTATATAAAATATACAGGTAAAGAAATTGTTATATTTCAGAATGTTATGAACAATAGAACTCTTAACTTTAACTGATAAATACAATTACCGAGATTATAGTCCAAATTAGTTGCATAGTTTCCAAAAATGTAAACATGTTCGATTGCAACTTCTTGAAAAATAATTCCAGGACAGAAACTAAATAAATTACAGAAGAAAAACCTAAAATTAAAGTAAAAGTCCAATTCTTGCTATTTTCCGGATTTACCTATCTAAGGCTTAACTGTTAGATGGTGTTCTACACATCATAGGAAGCTGGATTTCCGAAGCTCAGAGTCTCGTTGCTCATAAACCGGCTTCTTCGATTCCGATTTGAAAATTCTCGGGCCTTAATGTATCGGATCACTAATTATTTTACAAAAAAAAAACAGTCTACTGGTGGGGTGGGGGGTGGGGGGGGTGTGGGGGGGGGGGGAGGGATTAAAAATAGAGTACTAAATGCTTTAAGAAGCACCGATTGACTAGTAAATGAATTTAGTTATCTTTTTTGCTTCATTAATTTCACAAACTTCAATCTATGTACTATAGCTGACAAGACATTTTTTTGCTATTTTTGACTTGTAATATATTAGCATCAAGATGCACCCAAAAACCCTATAAAAGAAAATATAAATTTTAGCGCATCTTACATATGAGATATTTATAAAAAAAGACAATAAGAATAGCTATTCTATAAAATGTCGCATAAATGCCATCACATGCAATCACTTCAGGAAAATAATACACGTGACTCGCTGACAAAGACATGTTATTTTGGAGTGCCATAAACGTTGTAATAATTAATTGTTACGGAATTATATATATTTTTCCTTTTAATAATGGTATAGTTTATTAGTTTATGATCTCTGTTCTTAGTCTAAACAGCTGTCGTCTTGTGAGTACACATACGGTATTTTTGGATCAATATTTCACCTAGTTGCTTGTAGCTTTAGTCATGTGACGTATTTTCCGCGCGCGAGAGAATGCACTTTTGACCTAGTTCTCGTACTTTTAAGAGTAAACATTTTATTGACTAGGAATTATAGTTTAATGTCACATCCGAAGAATGAATCGTGTTTACTAGAAGGAAATTATTTAGAAATGCCCAGTTGTTTATCGAAGACGTAGTATGGCTTTTTATTTCGATTCTGCGCATTAAGGCTATATATATATAGGAATTAATAGCAGTATTCCAACATTCTTCATAGTTACATAGAGATTGAAAGGTCATTACGTATTTGATTCATTTTGAGTGTGGGATATTATTCTTTGGATATTTATTAATTAATACAGTACATTTAGGATTCAGTACTGTGTCTTCAACCTGAATTATTATACAGCTCCGTGGAATTATCGGAAACATTTTTAGAACTTGTGAGATTCCAGATTCACAAGGATTACTTGGATATAACTTAATCTTATCAACATATTAGCACAGTAAAGGCTATTTCATTCGGAATATTTGGATTAGCTTCCGGAACAGTGAACTTTAAAACAATTTAGGACTTTTAAGAATATACTATACTGTAAGTTATTTTTAATTCTTTCACTTTGATTGTTTGTTGAAATATTTTAATATTTTATTAAATTAAAGATTTGTATTTTAAATCTTGAAAGCTTGTTTGAGTCTTTTCTTTTGTTACATAACCCCTAGTCGTAACATAATACTTTCGTATATGTATAATACAGAGTGTAGATAGATGAAATTACAAAGAAAAGACGAACTTAATTTCACTTAATCATGTTAAAACGTAGCCTTCGGAAGAACACCTGATCGCTATTTAGGAATGTGTATGTACTTTATAGTGTTTGATAGTTTGTTTTTCTGAAAGAACGAAAAAGAAAAGATTTAAACGGTATCGTAAACTTTTGAAAACTGATATGCGACAAACCCTATGTAACTTTCAGCACATGAACAAAGCAGATATTATACAGGAGATTCTACGTTGAAAACGAACCGCTGTCTAGCCACCCTCCCAAAAAACAATTATAAATAATTTATATTAAAAAAAATAATAAATTAATAAATGAAAAAAACAAAAAACAAAAGCAAAACCCACCCCTGCGTCAGATCTTTATTCAACGGAAAGAGGTACCCTGGAACAATTTTCACTTTTAGAGTTATTAAAGACCTCTGATGCAGCATTCTACTCTCAGCTACATACTCAGAAGTAAATAAATAAATAAATAAAAATGTGTGCCCTATACGTCACTTGCTAAATATATAGTGTTCCCAGTCATTATTCCAACTGAAATACCTACATTTGCAACCGAAATTCAAGTCAATTTTAAACAAATAAATCTTTTATTTTATTTCCTTCAATACAGTTCCCCAAAATCAACGAGGACACACAATAATCCATTTTATACTTCGTGGATTGTTTCCAAATACTGATACTACGCACCAACTCAGGCGATATCTCTCCCTGCGACTTGGGTCTGGGAAGGGGGTATGGCAATGGTAGGGTAGGGAGTCTTAAAGATTCTAATCCTAATCCACCATTAAATTAAAAAGAAAAATTTTTTGCAGTCCACCTGACGGGTCACTAGCCCAAAAGCACTACCACACCAACCCTAGAAAGCCTTCACTATTTAACATGAGTACAGATACCTAAAGTTTCAAATTGACTTATGAAACCAAATACTATTTACATAAAGGTACAGGTAAACAATATACTTGGCTCGCTTACAAAGACAGTTATATATAAATTTGAGATTTGGAATCCGAGTTGTATTAGTTCATATTTTCAGTAATTAGATAGACTAAGTGACTATTATTGAGCAAAACGTATGACTTATAACATGACATTGCCAAAGAAGGACGAACTGAATTTCAGTAAATATTATTAAAACGTTGTCCTTACAAGACAAGGTGATCATTTAGGAATGTATATGTTGCTTTTAGTGTTTCATAGTCTGTTTTTCTGAAAGAATCCGTCATTTGCTAAATATATATTGCTGTCGCTCATCTAATTCCAACTGAAATACATATATTGGCAAACGGAAATTCCAGTGAATTTTACCGATTTTGTTCAGGTTCCTCTTCAGTACATTCCCAAAAGTTTTGCGATGGTATGACATACATTAATTTATTTTATAGTTACTGGATTTCTTTTTTCCTAACCCTGATAAAAAACCATTAACTCTTGCACTATCCCACTGGGAGTTGCGAGGGAGAGGGGGGTCCAGCAGACGGGAAATGAGACAGAAACCACCCCAACCCTAGACTTAGTCTACTACTTAACATGAGTACATATAACTTAAATTTAAGGTTTGCATATATATATATATATATATATATATATATATATATATATATATATATATATATATAAATGTTGGATAGTATTTTCCTCCGGAAGATGTTCCATACGTACAATGCACTTTACTCTATGTCGACACCTTTAAAGACTTGCTGTACGGCAAAACACCAGCTCTCCACATCCCTCCCCAAGAAAGAAGGAATTCTAGCGCATCTTACGCCTGATATATTTATCAAATAAGGCAGTAAGAATAGCTATTCTATAAAATGTTGCATAAATGCCGTCACATGCAATCACAACAGGTAAATAATAAACACGACTCGCTGACAAAGACACATCATTTTTAGTGCGATGATAGTTGTAATATTTATAATAGTTACATAGACCACGTAGTTATCATTGAGCAAAATGTATGACGCTTAACACGTAGATACATGAAATTGCAAAAGAAAGACGATCTGAATTTCAGTTAATTAAAACGTAGACTGCGTAGCGATTATTGAAGAATGTGTATGTACCTTTTAGCGTTTCATAGTCTGCTTTTCCAAAAAGTGTGAACAAGAAAAGAACAAAATGTTTGCAGAATGCGCTATTGCTACCTATCTCTTATTGTCGCTCATTTCATTCCAACTTAAATACTATTATTGGCAAACGGAAATTACAGTAAATTTTACCAAGTTTGACCTGGATTATTTTTCAGTACATTGCCATACGTATTGCGATGACATACATTAATACATTTGATAGGTTGTGGATTTCTGTTTTCCTAATACAAGGCATTAACTCCGGCGATATATGCCTGCGAGTGGGGTGTAGTGATGACTATGGCAGGGAGAGGGTCTTAAAGATTCTAATTCTAACTCACCATTAAATTACAAAGAAAAGACGAACTTAATTTCACTTAATCATGTTAAAATGTAACCTTCGGAAGACGAACTGATCGCTATCTCGGAATGTGTATGTATAGTGTTTGATAGTTTGTTTTTCTGAAAGAGCGAAACAGAAACGACTAAAACCTGAATCGTAACTTTTGAAAACTAATATGCGATAAAACAAACCTATGTAACTTTCATCACATGAACAGAACAGATATTATACAGGAGATTCTCCGTTGACAACGAATCGCTGTCTAGCCCCCAACCCCCGAAAATAAATAAATAAATACAAATATAATAATAAAAAATTAATAAATGAAAGAAAAAAAAAAAAAAAAAAAAAGAGAACCCTCTTCTGCGCCAGATCTCTACTCAACGAAAAGAGGTACCCTGGAAACTTTTTCACTGTTAAAGTTATTAAAGACCTCAGTTGCAACATTCTACTCTCAGCTACATACTGAGAAATAAATAAATACATAAATGTCTGCCGAATTCGTCATTTGTTAAATATATATTGTTCCCAGTCATTATTCCAACTGAAATACCCACATTTGCAACCGAAATTCAAGTCAATTTTAACAATTTTTGTTTCTTCTGGCAATTCCTCAGTTCCCCATAATCAACGATGACACAATAATCCATTTTATACTTCGTAGATTATTTCCAAATACTGATACTACGCACCAACTCAGGCGATATCTCTCCCTGCGACTTCGGTCTTGGGGGGTGGGGGGAGGATGGTAGGGGAGGGAGTCCTCAAGATTATAATCCTAATCCACCATTAAATTTAAAAGAACAAATATTAGCAGTCAACCTGACGAGTCAATAGACAGAAAGAACTACCACCCCAACCGTAGCAAGGCTTCTCTATTTAACGGTGTACAAATACCTAAATATTCAAGTTTACTCATGCAACGAAGCACTATTTACGTAAAGGTACAGGTAAACAATACTCCTGACTCGTTTACAAAGACACGTATAGATATCTTTGAGATTTTGAATGCGATAATAGTTGTACTAATTTCAATAGTTACAAATAGTTTAAATTTCAATAGTTACATAGAATAAGTAACTATTGAATAAAACGTATGACGTATAATATGACATTGCCAAAGAAAGACGAACTGAATTTCAGTAAATCATATTAACACGTAGCCTTCGCAAGACAAGGTGATTATTTAAGAATGTATATGTATCTTTTAGTGTTTCATAGTCTGTTTTTTTTTACGAAAGAATACGTCATTTGCTGAATATATATTGTTGTCACTCATTTTATTCCAACTGAAATACCTATCTTGTCAAACGGAAATTATAGTAAATTTTACTGAGTTTGACCTGGGCTTATTTAAGTACATTTCCATAAGTTGTACGATGGCATACATTAATACATTTTATAGGTTGTGGATTTCTTTTTCCTAATGGTGATACAAGGCATTAACTCTGGCGATATATCTCTGCGAGTGGGGTGTAGGCGTGAGGGTGGCAGTGGAGACGGTTTTAAAGTTTCTAATCCTAATTCACCATTAAATTTCAAAGATACCAGAAGTGCAGCTGTCAGGAGCACGAGTTAAAAATCACCCCCACCCCCAATCCTAGCCTGGGTTTACTACTTAGCATGAGTACAGATAACTAATATTAAAAGGTTTAGTAATGCAATTAAACACTATTTTCATCAAGAAACTTCGGAATGTCTTGCCTATCAATATATATGTTATTTAGGTAAATGTAGGATAGCATTTTTATCAGAATAATATTCCATCCCAACAAAACACTTTACTCGAACATGACACGATAAAACCTTCAAAGTCTTGCGCTTTTTTCTCAGTGCATACATTAATTTATTTTATCGTTAGCGGGTTTCTTTTTCCTAATACTGATACAAGACATTAACTTCTGCAATGTCTCTCTGGGAGTTGGGAGTGGCAGGGGGTGGGTGTTAGAGGATTTTTTAATTTTTTTTTATAGAGTTTCTACTTCTAATGCACCATTAACTTTAAAAAAAGTACTAGCTGACCGGCTGACGGGAAAGCAGTCATAAGGCACCACCATCCCAAAGCCTAGACTGGGTTTATTAAATACCGTATATACTCGCGTATACCCTAAAATCAACTGCAAACTGCATAAACCCAGATCTGCCGTCGTATAATACGCCGGCAGATCTGGATCTATGCAGTTTTAATGACTAATCAGCAGAACAAACAACATAGATCCTAATCTGCCGACGCATTATGCGACGGCAGATTAGGGTCCACGCTGTTTGCATTTGGACCCCAACTATACACGAGTATATACGGTAAGATGAATACGTATAGCTTAAATTTAAAAGTTTACATATATAGTGCAACACTATTTACATAAAGTAACCTTGGAATGTATTGACAAGATATATATATATATATATATATATATATATATATATATATATATATATATATATATATATATATATATATTAGTAAATGTAGGATGGTAGAGAAGGGTTTTCAGAGGTTTTGCTTCTAATGCACATTTAAATTATTTTTTAAAAATACTATCAGTCCGGCAGACGGGAAAGCACCCCCACTCCCCAAACCTATACTGGGTCTACTACTTAAGATGAGTACATACAAGTTAATCTTAAAGGTTTACCTATGCAGTGAAACACTATTTACCTAAAGTAACTTTGGAGTGTATTGCATATATATATATATATATATATATATATATATATATATATATATATATATATATATATATATATATATATATATATATATATATATATGTATGTATGATACATTTACACCGGTTTTTCTCGGTACATTTCCATAAGCTGCACGATGGCATACAATAATACATTTTATAGTTTTTAGCTAACTTTAATGCCTGGATGCCTGGGTTTACTACTTAACATGAGCACAGATAAGTAAGATTTAAAGGTTTACTAATGCAATTAAATACTATTTATATAATTCACTTGGGAATGTCTTCGCTATCTATATATATATATATATATATATATATATATATATATATATATATATATATATTATTTTTTAAAATGCTGGCTAGCATTTTCCCCAGAAATATATTCCATTCCTGCAATGGGTTTTACTCTCCCTCAAGACGATAAAACCTTTGAAATCTTGTTTTCTTGCTCAGTAAATTTCCCTACGCTGTATGAAAACTTACATTAATTCATTTTATAGTTAGTGGGTTTCTCGTTTCCTTATACTGATACAAGGTATTAACACGTGCTAGATATCGGACTACGCCTGTTACCGTAGGTAACAGTTGACGGTACTACTTGTGACTGTTAACCCAGAGTGGACAGCTACATATGGCTTCCTCTCCGAAGTCCTCTCATCCTCCGCCCACCTGGCTGTGAAGGCAGACGGCAAAAACTGTGTGGACAACGCAGGGCATCAGCTCAGAGGCAGTAGGACCTGATTGCCATCCACTGCATCAACTTGTCCCCAGACGTGTCGACATTGTCGTGACAATGGATTCAGATAGGCCTGGATGAGAGATTGAGACTGACTCTGTCATAACATTATTTCTCACCCCACACCAGATACCTTCAAGTCCTGTGGCTATGGGCGAGCGGCAAAGCAGCAGGTGAGGAAACACTGGGAGCTAGGCGGATCAGGGCAAAGGGTCGCCTTTTACTGTACCGAAGCAGCAGTCTAACTCGGCATCATCCTGAGCGACTGAGCAGCTCTTTTCAAGATCACACTGTTGACCTTCGTAGCACGGGGAATGGTCTAGAAAAGGTGTCCTAAACATTGTCTACTTCACCTTAAACCTGGAAATTAAAGTGCAATCAATTTTAATAATTTTGTTTTCTTTCTCAGTACATTTCCCTAATTTGTACGATAGCATACATTACTTCATTTTATACTTTGTAGGGTTCTTTTACATACTATACTATATCTCTGGGAGTGAGGTGTGAGAGTAGAGGAGGGGGTCTTAAAGGTTCTAATCCTAATCCACCATTAATTTTTAAAATACTAGCAGTCCAGCTGACGGAGCACGAGTCAGAAACATCGTCACCCCCAATCCTAGCCTGGGTTAACTATTTAACATGAATACAGCCAACTAATATCTAAAGGTTTACTACTGCAGTGAAACACTATTTACATAAGTAACGCAGGACTGTGTTGATTATAACATGTTATTTAATAAATGTAAGATAGCATTTTCCTCAGCAAAATATTCCATCCCTACAATGCACTTTACTCTACCATGACACGATATAACCTTCAAACTCTTGCTGTACCGTAACTCATCAGCCCTACGCTACCTAACACCCTATAATAGAAAGAAAGAATCCAGCGCATTGTACGTCTGAGATATTTATATAATAAGACATATCTACACCCCGTGTTATACATCATACGTTTTGCTCAATGACAGCTACTTGCTCTATGTAACTATTGAAACTAATCAATATTACAACTATTATCGCATTCCGAATGTCAGAAATATCTATGCGTGACTTTGTAAGCGTGTCTGATAAAACTTATTCCAGCTTCAATCATTTGAAGAGGCCGGATATTATACAGGATAGTCCCAGCTCACGTTGAATCGCCCCCCCCCCCCAAAAAAACGACTAAAATATGTATAGAATATGTCAATAACGATAGCTCTTCTATGAAAAGTTGCATAAATTCCCTCACGTGCAATCGATACACGTAAATAATGCGCGTGACTTGGATGATTATTTAGGATTGTGTATGCAGTATTAGTGTTTGATAGTCTATTTTTCTGACAGGGTGAATAAGAAAAGATTAATACGGATATCGTCAATTTTAAAAAGTAACATTTGACAAAACCTACGAAAACTTCATAATTTGAACAGCCCAGATATCGTACAGGACATTATCCGTTCAAAGCGAATCGATGCCCCCACCCCTCAATAACCCCCTACTCTGCGTCAGTTTTCTACTCAAAGGGAAAGGTACTCTTGAGCAATTTCCTTTGCTCGTGTTATTAGAGTAAAAAATCTGCCCTGGAACATTCTGCTTTGAGTTATTTACTCTCAGATATAAATAAATAAATTAATAAATACAATGTATGCAGAATACGTCATTTGCTAAATATATCTTGTTCTCGGTCATCTTATTCCAAGTGAATACCTATATTGGCAAGCAGAAATTCCAACCATTAATATTTATTTTATAAATCGTGAGTTTTTTTCCCCAATACTGATACAAGCATATCTCTGTGCTAAGTAACTAGCAATACAGCTGAAAACACCCCCACCCCCAATCCTAATCTGGGTTTACTACCCTGCAGCCATTTTCATTGTCAGAGTTATTAGAGTAAAATTTCCGCTGGAACGTTCTACTCTGAGCTATTTACTCCCACGCAAATAAGGAAAAATAAATGAAATGTCAACAAAATGAAATTGATTATCGACCAAATTAAATCAATATACAATAAAGACATTTAGACAATTGTATTCAAAGTTAGATATTTGAAAGTATAATTTTCTAGTGGAGCCTTATTTATGTAATTATTGTATCTTTGGGGCCAAAATTTAAACGTTTGTCACCATTTCTTCACACTGAAGTGCTATTACTAAATTGCCAATTTCAGTTCATAGACTCTTGGAGAAGCTGTTGAAGTTGTGCATCGGCAAGACCATACGAGCCAAGTAATGAAAGATTTTACTTCCAATCCAATTTTCTATAGGATGAACATTAGTTTGTTCAAATCTAACCAATGAATAAAGAATACTAGTACTAAGGACCCTAGGGATGGCGTATGATTTTGCAGAAATCATACTTTCCTAAATATCTCTTGATCTCTGTTATCTTTTTCTAAAGTACCTACATTGGGTGTCCCAGACTCCAATTAATTATATATTTTTTTAAAAAAATCCGTTTCAATAAAATATCTTAATCTAAGTTGTAGGAAGGCACACGTTAATTCGTTATATAGTTCGTGTGTTTTCAGTCCTAATTCTACAGGTACTTAATTTTACTCTATATTTAAACAGAAGAGTGTAACATGATAGGAATTGTACTGCCTAGAATCACAAGAACACACCTAATCAATCATTTTACAGGTAATTTTAAATTCCTAGACTTCTTCAGTGGAGATTCCAGGCCTTGTTTTTCTTGGGGCTGTGGGTCACAATCTATATCGATCCTGGACACACACACACACACACACACACACACACACACACACACACACACATATATATATATATATATATAAATGAACAGTGAAACTTTACAATATTCACGAATGAGTGCCTTGCTACTTCGATGCAAACGTTTTCCCAGAGAAAGTGTCTTTTTCACGAAAAGAATATTCGTGAAGAAAATGCAATTTTCATGAATAATGTAGTTTTCTTCGTTAATATGTACTCTTTCGCAAGAAAACGTAACAATCTTTATGAAGATCAGCTATTTTTTTTGTGAAGAAAGACGACTGATCAGAACAGGTTTGTTCGTGAAAAATCTAATCAATGTTGACATATTCCGCTATGGAGCACACTTTTTTACGTGAAAACGTGATCACTCGATTGATACTTTGACAGCATTGACTTGACAAATCTTAGTAAAGGCAGTTATGACATTTTTGTTTCACAATTTCAGTTTAAGATATTTTTTCCCACAGTCGTAAATTCTCGACCAATTAGCTGTTGAAATCTCTCTCTTAGAACACCTAACTTGAACAAACGCTGTGTAAAGTGTCACTTCATTTAGTAGTCTTCACTTGACTGCCTATAGCGCATTTCATTACGGTTCAAGAGGACGCGTCATATTCACACGTGACGTTCCGCCATAACGGTACTCATATCGCCCAGCGCTCGAATCTATAGAAACAGTACTCGTACGCATTTTCTGTAAATGACATGTATTTGCCCAGATCTTCGAAATTAGCAGTGCATCGCTGTAAAACAACATTTAGTGAACTGGATACCCTAACGCTTCAATAATGTTAGAGTTTGCGCCTTTTCCCCGTGTACTAAAAGAAAAATATGTTCGAGATATTTTTTCCCTCGATTATTCATATCATTGTCCTAACTTTTGAATGCATTAATTAATGTCACCAAATTGTTTAAAAAAGGATTATTTTAAAAATTAAAGATTTGTGTCTTATCAATCACCTTGGCTAGAAAATGTCCTAATTTTCGCACCTTCGCTTTCGTTAACGCATTTTTTCGTTCACTATTTCTTGCATGCCATGTATTTGCAAAAATATAAGGCAAATATGTACATAAACGAATATCCAAATAATCACACATGTATCAATTAAATACGTAACGAGTTAATAAAGAATAAACTTATATTTAAGCAATGACAACTTCTGTTGGAGAAATTCAGACCTGAACACTTAAAGGACTGACACTATTTTGCCTATCAATATTCGTTCGTTCACAATCTTTCTGCAATATCACAAGAATTACTTTTACTGCAGAATGAAATAAATAATAAATGAAAACTGATACCTTCGTCATTACTAAATTACAGCACGTTTCATCGTTTTCGATATATACACAGAGAAATGTTCATTGCAACGAACTTATAAAGCAGGGCAAAATGACGAAAATATTTGTGAGCCCAACATTTGTATGATTCTTTCTCTCATTTTGTAAACTCATATATTGAACGAGTAATAGGTAAAAATCATAGCCAGTATGTAAGAAAGATGTTATATCTTCCCACAAAGTACCTGTATGACTTACTCGGAAGACAATATTTCAGACAGATTTTGGAAATTACAGTATACTGATACTTATATTTTTTCCAGTGTTCAAAAAGTAAGAGAAAGGTATATATAATGCCCATAAGTATTTTTTCTTAAGTTTGTGATGATATACTAAAGTGATAAACACTGAAACAATCAAGTGTTTCAATTGGGTGATTTTCCAATGATATTGTATTTCGGTCTATTTCTTCACAGATAAATTTTGTTAAAAATGTCTCTAAGTTAAATTTGAAAACTCTTTTCAATAACTTTCCAAGATTCATTTAAATTAAAGGGACTATTGGGTTATTTCTACATTTTCCTGCACAACGACTTTATTGGAGAAATACGGACAATACAATTTTGTGAACTTAAATGTTATGAGTAAAGTGTCATTTTGTTTTTTCTTTAATTCTAATGTAACTGTTTACTCCAGTGTTTGGGATTATGAATTCTAATCTTTTGCGGAAATGAAGATCTGTTATATAAATAAAAGAATACAAAAGTGTTTGCTGTGTCGCTCATTTTATTCTGTTTTTCTCAGGTCAGGCGCAAAATAATCAGAACTTATAGTCAGTACTTTATGTCAGACGAGTATAGAGACAGGCAGTGGCCAGGATCATGGAAATATGGATGAACTTTCCACTGGAAAGATGGATTACAATTTTATATTGGGGTGTCTGGTACTTTATCAGGGTGTGATGACTGACGAAAGAAGAGGCATAGATAAATAATTTTCACACATATATTTTTTCTGACGGCCATCTGGTGGGCGGATGGTTGGGGTGGATAATGAGATCCCGGTGCTTCCCTCCTGGTAAATCTGCCACTTATATTCTTAGTCGAGAGAACCATTCTTGACAAATTATCATCCCATAGCAACCCCTGTCCCTATGCTAGACTTTATTTCAATTAAAAGATTGATACCATCTGATAATATGTACACTAAGTGCGGTCGTCTACAAAAGCTTCATATTTGTTTTACCTTGGGGTGGATGAATATATAATACGTTGATGGGAACCCAACAGATATGCAAGTTTTAACAAGTGATTTTGCACAGTTCTAAAGATATAAAGATATAAACAGATTCAATTGCTTTTTATTGCAAGATAACATTTCTTATTAAAAGACATTAAGCACTCTTGTCATCTCTGCAGTGATGGAAATACCACATGGGTGGTATTATCGGATATGATTATGAAAGCAATAAGAAACGTATACTCACTTTTTTCCACGTGTTCTCAATAATTCTTTTTGCGTCATTTTAGCGATATAACACTGATTTATATGCTTTTGGAAGTATAAATATTAACACGTGTAATATCTTAATTCGACCAGATGGTATGAGTGAAGATCATATTTAGTACTCTGATATGTTATCTAGGTAAGCTACAGTCCACAGAGTGTGATCTCAACAACTCCAGCTGCGGGTTTATAGGTTTACAAATATACCATACATCTAATGAGTAGACTCAAGATTCGATACCTGAATGCACATAATATGCTGTTCAGATTTATTTCACCCTGTTATAGTCTAGAATCTAACAGTAGTCGTATCCTTAATGACGGCCAGTGTGTCCAATTAAAAAACAAATGTTACAAAATGATCAATGGTAGTATGGAGATTGCCAATTCTGGGACACTTTTTCTTTCCATTGCTGTATCTATATTACCGAATCCTTAGAGTCCGCTTTTCGTGCCGCTAATGTGTCTAACACTATATACCAATAAAAATCGCTTCTGTGCTAAATGTTTGGCCACATAAGGAAGTTAAACTTTAACCATTATCGCATTTGCCTTCAAAGTTCTTACATTCACATTTAAAAGAATGTTTGTTAGGGAGGGGGAGGGGGCGGGCTGTTTGAGAATATAAGTACTTTGTTCCCTCTGGTACTTTATTGTGTTTGTACCAGCGAATTCCAGTCCAGGTTTACAAATAAGAAGACTGAAACTCTTTCCTTCACTACTGAAATTGGCAAAAACCACAGCAACAACAACAAAAATATTGAAACACTTTTTCCACCATCTTCACTATTTCGAATACAGGTTCTACTCCACTTTTTCAAATCTATATCGGTGTCGCTCTTTAAATACAAATAAACATAGAGAGGAGTAACAATAAAAGAGGTCATTGCTAAATATTGCATTGGCTAAGTTCTAACGCTAATTTGCTTCCAATCTATATATTACTTTTTTTCATCGGTTTTATTCCACCAAAATAATTTTCACTATTGTGTCCTCTGTTTGTTTTCTTCTTCTCCCTACTTTCATTAAAAGTTTAGAACACATCGCTACACCACACCCTCCTCTAATTTTCTCTCCATTTCCTTTGCTATATTTGCTTATTCCAAAAAGTATAAACCAATAGGCCAGCTCATCGTTAAAATGCACATAATGTAATATATTTCTCACAAACAAAACAAAATCCCCAAAAGAAAATAATGTAATATATTTCACACAAACAAAATCATATCAGTTTCTTTCCTTATCCACCTTCCAATGAATGCACTGGTATATAAATTGTTGTAAGTCACCATCTTGTGAATTAAGATTTATGCTAACATGATTGACTATCAATACAACGGCGTTTTGGAGTATATTTCCCCAACAAAATATATTTTTCCATGTAATCAAAAACCTTGTTGTTGTGCGGAAAAAATACGTCACAAGTCATTTTTATCGTAGTCATTCTATAATCTAACGCTTTCGCTATTTTATTTTTACCTATCTCGAAACCCAATTAAACATACTACAACCAATTAGTTTTGCCTCACTGTAACTCCCAACATTTGTACAAACTGATCACAAACCTTTGTTCTTCGGTTGCTGTAACTAAAAGACAATTTTTACCGTTGGTGTGGTCATCGTCTCAAATCGTTGTGTTCTTAAATAGTTTCTCTTCATCTCTTAGCTAAATATTTTGTCCTCGTCTTAATTGTAAACAATACATTATCAATAAATAATGTTGTACCCAAAACATCTTAAATCCCTTTCCATTCTCCATTTTTGCTGTTTTCCACTCTGGACAAATAGTTTAAGCATTTAATTCAAATAATTTTACATTAACGTCGCATACCTCTTTTTCCTTAAATTATTCTCTCTTCACATACATTGTTTGTAACAGTTGTTCAGATTATGCAAAGTTATGCTTTTTTGCTCCAACTGTAATTTTAATTTTTTTTTACCTGTAGTTTTGCAGCAGGCCACTAAAATATTTATTTGGTTGTCTTTTAGTGTTTCTTTATTTGATTTTTTATTTATTATTATTATTATTATTTGATGGCCGTTTTAAGATTATTTATTTCGTTGCTTTTATACGGAACGTATTACATAATGATTTTTTTGTCAGTCCGTCAATCCGTCTGTTACCAATTGTGTTTCCGCACAATAATTCGAGTTCCCCACCATCTACACTAACCAAACTTTGCGCATGGCTTGCACGTAGGGTTAGAAAAGAACTCTTTCGATTTCGGGGTTTTAACGTCAACGTCACTGTGACTGAAAGAAGTATAATGGTTTCCGCGTAATAATATCAGCTACATCACATACCAGGATCAAAGTTTTCAGAACGCTCGCTCATCGGGTAAGGAAGAACCCTGTTGATTTGGGAAATCATAAGTCAAGGTTATTGTAACTGAATTTAAAACAAAATGTTGCAGACATGGACCAAACGATTTGCATCGCTTGTACCCGGAGAAAGGAACAAGAATGTCGACATTAGTGTCAAAAATTCAAAGGGCCAAGGTCACTACGACTGACAGAAGAAACATTACTACTGCACACACATTTGTTTTCTCAACATGTACCTCCACCAAAGCTTCTGGATGACTTACATTTTATGTAAAAAGGAAGCCTACTGAATTTAAGATCTAAAGGTTAAAGGTCTAGATCACTGTGACTTAGAGAATAAAAATGCTTTGTGCATATTACCTTTAAAAAATAAAACAGATACCTTCACCAAAGTTTGTGGAGGGCTTGCATTTATGGAGTAGAACTGATCTGTAGATTTTTGAGTCAAAAGTGCAAAGGTCAAGGTATTGTGTCTCAAACAAAATGAACTTTGCAGAATAACCTTTGTCCTTGAGTAAGTTCCTTGACCAAAGTTTATTTATGGCTTGCAGCTAGGCTATTCAAGAAACCTGTACAATCTGGGGTCAAAAGGTCAGCGGTCAAGGTCATAGAAGGTCTAATAAAAACCGATGATTTCTCTAAAGTAGATGCTTTCAAAATTGCTTACCCTTACCTGGAGCAAAAGGTTTATGTCACTGAGATTAGTTGGTCAGTAATCTCCAGAATCAACCATTGCATACTAGTGCCTATTTAACACGGGGCGGACGTGTAATGCTTTGCTTTTGTTTTTGGTTTTTGGAAGTTAGTTTTTCTCGTTATTTTTGTACCATTGGTTTCGCTTTTTCGCGAGAAATTGGGTTAATCCTCAATGCAGTAATACGGAAAACTGGTCCAGAAATACAATACCGAGGAAACGTTGAACGTGGTTCATTCGTTTCGTCATCTAATGTTATCACTATATTTTCGGCCTCCTTTCATTAATATTTAACATAGAGAAGATAAGGGGTTCAGCATTATTTTCGAGTACAGCCGTGGAGAAAAGCGGTCAAGTATTTTGCATAAATTCATTCGTGGAAAAAAATTGTCCATGAACGTTTTATCCAAATTTAGTCGAGGAAAACAAAAGTTCAGTATTATTGCTCTAATTAAGAAATGGGAAAATATGCTCCACAACAAAAAGTGGAAATAGTTGAAGAAAGAGGGCTAGAACCCTATATTGAAGATAGTAGAAAAATATGGTACAATGTTTGTTTGTTTGCTGCTGTCTTTTTCTTAGTGTAAATAGTGGGGAAAATGGTCCAGTCATCTTTCGTCTTCTTCTTCTTTTAAATGTAATAGTGGAAAAAGTAGTCCAGAACTTTCACTATCGATGCGAAGACATCTATGAGAAACTCTCACTAGCAGTACATTACACGAAGCAGATTGTAAAAGCGCTGTTTTGTAATAAAGGTCAAAGATCACAAACATGTAAATGTAATGAAAAACCATGGTTCTTCACAGTAAGTTTAATTTAAGACCGTTTTCCTTGATGAAAGATAAAGGCCATTGAGACACGATGATTAATACTCTGTAGAGTCCACTATGCCGTACGTAGAGGAGATTTAATCACGGGGTGAGCGTATAACGTACCGTTCACATAACTCTTGCTTTCATTTTAACATGTAGCAACAATCAGAACAAACCATCTTTTGGAACTCACAAAACTTTAGTTCTTTACTTCTTTCACGAGAAAGATGATGCTTAATTGGCATAACTTCTCATCTTTTAGAATTTCATTTTAACATGTAGCAGCAACATTTCTTTTGTGACTCAGGAAGCCTCATTTGTTTTCCTTTTTCACGATAAAGATGGTTTGTAACGACCCAACCTCTTATCTTTTCTTAATCTTCTTCAAAGGAGAATTTACGATTATTTCATCGCTTATGATGAATCTCAAGGCGAAACCTGAGATGAAATGCTACAAATGTGTCAGGACCCTGCAGAACAAAGTTGTTATTAATTCATCTCTTCTGTGATGTAACTGTACTTGTAAATTGTAAACCGTGTCAATATATATATATATATATATATATATATATATATATATATATATATATATATATATAGATATATATATATATATATATATATATATAAGCAGAAGATGATGCAAGTGGCAAATGTATCTGTGTCAACTACCAGGCCAATAATATTGCATAATCTTTTATCACATACAATGCAATTAAAAATATATATATTTTATAAATGCTCCTTACAAGTGTACATCTGGCATTGATAGTATTCTCCATTACTCAGTATTTGTGCATCACATTTCAAAGCAAAAAACTAACTCCAACATGGCTGCTCCAGTGCAGCCCTCGCTTAGAGGCACTTTTCAAGTTTGTTGTATTATTAATAAGCTGAATTTGCCGAGTCAGATTTCTTGGAAGTTTGACATAATTACTATGCATTTTTCTGTGGCTACTTTTCCTTTCCAGAAGCTTCTTAATATGGACTGACATGCCATTTAAACTATTAAAATATCTCTACCAGTCATCCAAAACGTCGTCTTTCTATTCTTCCATACTCCACCTACAAGAAATATAACTAACAATGACACATTTTTGTGACGAAGGTGTTGTACTCGTCGAGATGCATCTTCTCACCAAGTTTCATGATTGCAGGTTTACCAGTATCTCTACAGGATTAATTATCCTATTTTTTTGTGTTTAGTGCATTACTACATTACACATATATGTGATCAAACAGTCCTTCGCAACAAACCAAAACTGTTTGGTGGTGGTGGCTCTTCTTGCCGCTTTTTGCTGTTGTGTGAGAGGAAAGGATGGGGTCGTGGCTGTTATCCTGTTTCTATCTCAGGACAGTTTTCATCAAAATTATGCAAATGTCCCACCAGACTAAATGGTCTGGAGAAGATAAAACTGATGCGTAAGTGCCCAAGCACTTTTTGAAAAGTCCACCCTTAGTGCCTTTTTTGGATGTTTGCTATGTGGTATGTTGCCATACAGTTGCGATACAGAATTTCAGCGGCAACCGTTAGCAGCATTTGAACCGGTCTCTATGGATTTAGTAGGTACAATCATGATGAAGAGAGTCCCAAAGTCATGTGAACGTGATCCTATTCCGACATCACTGCTGCTTGAGTGCTTAGATCCAATATTGCCTTCACTAACTGATGTTATTAATACTTCTCTCTCATCCACGGAATTCCCATCATTTTTCAAAACTGCCATTGTAAAGCCTCTGCTGAAGAAACCAACACTTGACCATAACGATTTAAAGAACTACCGCAAAGTTTGTAACCTCCCATTCATGTCAAAAATCTTAGAACAAGTTGTTCTATCCCAACCTGTATCTCATCTGAATTCAAACAGTCTTTCTAGCAATGTACAATCTGCATATCGCCTTCGCCACAGTACCCAAACTACCCTTCTGAAAGTAGTTAGCGACATTCTCTCTGCTTTGGATAGTGGAAAGATTACAGTCCTCACCCTCCTTGACTTGTCTGTAGCATTTGACAAAATAGACCATGATATAATACTTCACCGTCTCCATCATGTATTTGGCATTCACAATACAGCCTTACTATGGTTCAAGTCCTACTTGGTCAACAGGACACAAATTGTGTCCGCAAATGGAAAACACTCCAGCCCAGTTGATCTATATTTTGGTGTTCCACAAGGTTCTGTTCTTTGGCCTGTTCTCTTCATTCTATACACTCAACCGCTCTCAAGTGTTATAGATCGTCATCCAGTGTCTCACCAATTGTACGCTGATGACACCTAAATATACAAATCGAGCCACCCAAATGAAGTTGATGCTACCATCCAAGGTGTAGAAAGGTGCATTTCGATGTGAAATCATGGATGACATGTAACAAGCTGCAGATGAATGATGATAAAACTGACGCCATTCTGATTACAACACAAAGATTTTCTCATTCACATCCTTTACCTCAAACAATAAATATCAGCAACACCAACATTAAATTCACACAGTCAGTACGAAACCTAGGTGTTACTCTAGACAGTACTCTCTCATTGCACCAACATGTCATGAACATATGCAAGGCAGCATATCTTGAGCTGAGACGCATCAGCTCTATTCGCAATTATCTTTCAGTTGATGCCACTAAAACACTTGTGTGTTCCTTAGTACTTTCAAGACTGGACTATTGTAACTCAATTCTATATCGTTCGTCTCAGTATCTACTCCAGAAACTTCAAAAAGTTCAAAACACAGCTGCTCGGATCATTCTTAGAGTACCACGAACAGAGCACACCTCCCCCCTGCTCTGTACCCTACACTGGCTACCCATTAGATCCAGAATCAAACACAAAATTTGTTCTCTGTGCTACGTTTCATTGACTGGTTCCAGTCCAACACACCTATCTCACCTGACCCATGTGTACACACAAGCAAGATATTTACGCTCCTCTTCCGACACTCGTATTCTCATTATTCCCACTATCAAAATGAAGTCATACGGACAGCATTCTTTTGCATACCAGGGCCCAGCAACGTGGAACGAATTGCCAACTGAACTTAGACACAAAGACATAGTGATCTCATTCAAGAGTGCTCTTAAAACTCACCTATTTTTGTTTTCTAATTTCAAGGTGTTTGTTTTTTGTAATCATATCATTATATATGTTTTAGGTGTTATCTAATGTTGTAAAGCGCTTAGAACTTCTAAAGATTAGGCGCTAAACAAAGTCCTCATTATTATTATTATTATTATTATTATTATGTGTGCCTGACTTTTGCGCAAGAGGCCCCAAGTTAGATAGAGTTATAACAGAAATAACCCAGTTGTTCTTCACTTCAAAGTAGTTAAAATGCTCTCGCAAATCAATGGTGTCACAACATTTGAGCGCTATTCAAAGCATCCAAGTTAACAGGAAAGGAAAAGAGCATAATTATTGGTATACACGGGTCTATTGACACATCAGGATTCAGTTGAAAGATAAATATTTATATCAACAAAACATGAAATTATAGGGAGAAATGGTGGACAGCGTTTATGCAAGTGTAATAAATGCTATGCTTATACACATGCAGACACGTATGTCAGTAGATGTACTCATATTAAAATGTAACTGAAATAAATATGGTGAAATGGTATGGCATTTCACGCAGACATGGTGTTCACATGCGAAAACAAATGCGCTTGGTTGAAGCTGAGAAGCAAAAAAGTATGTGCAAAAAACTGTGTTGTTTAGAAGAAGATGTAGAGTTTGCCTATCTTGGAAGTGCAGGGCCGAAACGTGTACAGATTATAGGATATGTGCGAGTTGTGGTGGTAATCACCAGCAAGAGATATGAAGAGAGTAGAATACAGGGCAAGGAAACATTTTAATAAAATTATTTGCAAGCTTCATTCAAGTTGAAAAGTCAGTTGGGTACTTAGGATATATTCATAAAGTTTCATGAGAGCATACACCTATTTAGAGAATAGGGATTATATATATATATATATATATATATATATATATATATATATATATATATATATATATATATATATATATACACATATATATATATATATGTGTGTGTGTGTGTGTGTGCGAACGCGCGCGTGTGTGCGAGCGCGCGCGTGTGTGTGTGTGTAGATAGGCGTGCCACAACAGATAATTTTCATTTAGAAAATGTTTGGATTATATGTAAAACACTTGGCACCAGCTTGCGTCAAGCATGATATCACATGTTTGATTGAACTGCTTAAGAACGGGTAGATAACACACACGTGAATATGACGCTCTGGTCTTACTATATGCAATAGGGTATATTGAATCAGTTCCGGCAAATAGACGACGGGCACGGGAAAGCGACTAGTTTCAACTCCACGCCAAAAGGTATGGCATGTTGAGTCAACAGATGAAGCTCTAAACAGTATTCTCGAAGAGTTTTCAATTATCCCACTCAAAAGGCCACAGAGACGCCTGACTGGTCGCCTACGGCAACTGCCAACCTTTTTAGAGCAGAAGGGTAGAGTAAACGCGATTACGAAAGACTATCGCGCCATCGTGCCTGAAAAGCATGAGCTAGAAGTAGACGCTTTAGCATTTCTAAATGCTATGGCACCAGGAGCACAATTATCCTTTCTAGGGAGCTGAAAAACAATGATTGCCTGAAATTTAGGTTCGTCCTCACGACACAGCTGGAGAAAACCTTGTCTGGCATAACACATGTACAATAATGAAGCTGAGATGGCAACCACAAAAGTGATGGTCTGGTTTCTTACAGACGCGTAGTCATACTGCGCAGCGATGTCAGATCGTGTTACTCTTAAACAGTAAAATGAGTACATCAAGAGTAATTATTGGATGAGCAATAGATAACAGTATATCATTTACAGGAAACAACCGTCTGCTAAAGTTATTTGATCCACATGGAGCAATAGAACAAAGAATTATCCTGGAAGAACTACATATACAAAATGCGGAGTTCAATTGAAATAGGTCAAAGAGACTTGACTATTGGATGAATGATTGGGAGAACAAGGTGACAAAGACTTTAAACATTTTGGAAGATACCTTTGCTATATATGCATCTACTCGCACTAACACATCTGCTCACCCAGAAAGAAATGTAAAACTCTTCCTAAGCTGAAATTTTGTAAATCATTGGCCATAGATTGATGTTGGATAGTTCTTAAGTTAACACACCTAAGTTTTTTTTTACGTTGTAAGCCTTAAATGCACATGAGAATCTGGCGTTGTTGTAGATGCGGCATTAGTAGTTTTAATGAGTATATACATTACATTATCAATGTTGACATCTTTGATGTTTCTATGTACTAGAAATGATCTTTGTAGTAATTTAATGCACATATTTGAGAATTTCGTACCCAGAAATAAAATGTATTGGGATTGAAATAAAAAAAAGTAAATCTTTAAGGAAGATAATAGCACTTATTTAAATGACCTATTAGCACACGCAGTGCCACTTATGATGACTCCTAAAATAAACAAGGTAACAGTGACTTGTAACTTCTTGTTTTGAATCGAGTCCAAAAACAATGGAGAGAGAGAGAGAGAGAGAGAGAGAGAGAGAGAGAGAGAGAGAGAGAGAGAGAGAGAGAGAGAGAGAGGAGTATATTTGAATATTACCGGTTGTGAATTGGGAGGATGTAATGCAACCCGTAATTATCTCATACCTCATTCCATAAGAACAAGCTGTCAAAGAAGACTATGCTCCGGGGACTAAATTCCATTTGTTTTTTATATAATTGAAACAATGGGTACAATGTGGTAATGGAAGTGAATTCAAATAAATGTTCAAGATTCAAGACTTTATTTCAGGAATTAGGCCACCAGATCATAACACAACAATAGGTACAGAAAAGATATATATAGTGGAACACAATACATTTCTTATCATATAGTTATCACACAAGTACAGTTTATTGTCTTGCTACTTAACGGTATTATAAACTCTGGACTGTGTGATGACATCCAGTGATATAATGGTTCTAAAAATGACCGAGCATACCCATGCTTCATAAACAGTTTTCTCCAACGTCTTAGTAATTTTAACAAGCAAAAAATGCACGATATTCATCCTCAGCTAATAGTACATTATAATGGAACAAAAGTTACAAAAACACTCTGAAACAATGACACCTCCATATCTACCTGTCGCTTGTTGTCTTTAGAATATAGCTACAACGTCCAAATATCAATATGTTGCTATGGAGTGACGTGCAAAGACAGGAAAAAAGGAAGAAGAAATACATGTCTAAATGAAAGAATGATTGAAGGACTATAGGACTCGAAGAAGAGAATGTGTTAATGAATGAATTAACACGAATGACAGGGATGAATGAAGGAAAGAGGAAAGGAGGGAAGGATGGATCGAAGGGTGAAAGAGCGAGGAAACATGATGGAAATTGGAAAGCATAAGAAAAGTAAGAAAGATTAAGGGAAGGATGAAAAGGTGAAAGAAAAGGAGAAAGATAAGATGAATTTCCTGATATTTATTTGTTTTTATTTTCTCACACCACCTAAACTAAAACGTAGATGGGATTTTGGTGGGAAAATCTCATGCAAATTGACCACCAATATATATCTGAGACCATATAATATAATCGTCTCTGATTGTAATTGCAATGTGTAATTATGCCTAATCTATTTAAGCTGCCACCTCTCGTGCCTGATCACGAGGCTCCAGCACCTTGCATTGACCAATTCTGTGGAAAACGCTATCTAAACACATGACAGCCGTTTTCAACCCAACGTTTTTGGATTACCGACCGGACCTTCTCGCAGATCGCAGTCTTTGTCTAAGACAATAGCATCAGGATGTAGACTCTTTATTAGACCTAAACCCGTTGGATCACTGGTTTCAAACCTCAGTAATACTTTATGTCTAGCCCATGTATCAGCTTATTATCATTTAGGTCATCAGGACATACCTTGTCCGACACGACATGGTTTGGATGTTCCATATCACTCATATGCTGCAGACCAAAGAGCTATTACATGTTGAATTTGACGCTAGGCATTCGATATAAGCTAAAGCATTGATAACCTTTTTTTATTATAAAGGAGTACATCACACATTTTCATGTTGAAGCTGGAGAAACTCTTGCCTCCCAGAATTATCAAATACCTTTCAAAAAAATGTTACAACATTCTCATATAATTCCTAAGCTACACACGGCCAGATATCACTTCATTACATTTCCATATAATAAAGGTCAAGTCATCACATCGTCACAAAGTAATGCAAATAAAGGCTTTCCTCATCATTAAAACCCTACACTGTTTGATTGGAACCTTGTTATATTCAGGGTTACAATTAAGAAGTAAGGAATGGTTACTCTAAGCCAAATTTATTAAATGCTAAAAATAATTCAAAACCTTTCGCATAACAACATTGGAAAATTGTGTTTTTGTGTACATTTATGTAATATTTACATATGACTAACTTTATCAAGTTACAGTTCATATCTTACATAGCTCAATACGGTTACAAGGATTCAGTTTACATCCATAAATAAAGCAATTTTGAACGTTACATTGACAAATGCAACATTGCTAAGCTGTTTTTCAACCAAAGAATAACCATAAAATTAGCATTCAGGACAAGTATACGTCATTTCAGATAATACAAAGCAACAGAAACACGTGTTTACAACCAAAGATAACAATCAAGGTAAATAACGCTATTTATATAAACTCTCAGCGTTAGTTTCAATCTTGCACGACAGAACACGTTGTACTCTCACCGAAAAATACAAAGTTATTCTGAAGTAGTCTGCACGATCGGGTCAATTGAAAGAATTCTTACTATTATTCCAATAGACGGTCAAGATTCAATAAAAATTAGTGCAAATTATTTTGTTATTTCATACAATACCTACCTTTTACAAATCTAGTTCACCAAAAGAAATTCGCATGTATCGTTTAGCGTTGTGATTTAAACCACAGTTTCGAAGCAAATAAGCTCATAATTTAGAAAGGACTGCAATTATTTACCCAAAAGCATCACTTTTTAGTGAATTCATAATTTCAGGTTACAAATAGCCATGCAGTTACTGTCATGCAGCAATGTGGTGTATTCCGAAAAAAGGTATTTCATGTCACACTTTACAATATATCCAGTTTCTGAATTTAGCATAAAATAGTATTGTTAAAGTCGTGAGAACCACTATACTCAACAATAATGCATTATTTTATTTTCATTTGACAAGACTGATCACAAAACTTACAGATTCATTTTGTCGGACATCGTAACTTTATTTTGGAGCAGATCGAGTAGAAGTCTGTTGCAAATAAAAAAAATGCCATTATTGCTTCTAATCACAACAGTAGTAAAACGCTTTTCAACGTTACGCAGATGGGCTGCTCGCTGGATCAAAATGTGCTGATTGCATGACATTTTTAAGATATATTCCTTAATATCATTAAGTATAGTTTGGGTATATATTTCCGTTGTATGTCTTTTTTAAATGCAAAAGCAAAAGCCAAATCTAAACAATACGTTAGGTATATGTGATAGTCATGGTACTCAGCCATTATCATCTAGCATTTTGTGACAATCAGCAGGGTACTTGTTATTATCCATTTGTAACAATTTACACCAATATCGTGCATCTGTGAATGGTACCGGGAAATCACTGAAACCCAGGGTTATCGATGTTTTTCTTTCACTTCCAAAGTTTATATCATAATTAAATTATTATTGCTGTTATTATTCTTTGCTTGTTGTTGTTGTATCGAGTATTCAAGCAACATACATCTGTCATTCCATCCTACCTCACTCCCATCGTATCACAATTTCTGTTCCTAGTATAAAATGTCAACATTTGTCACAGTGATACATCAAGATATTTTGTTTTTCAAAAATTGCACATCTTTAAGATCTACCCATATCTGAGTTGTCAGTTGATTTTAGGAGCCACTGCATGAAACACTATATAATATAATATTGAAATGGAGCTTTAAAGACTTGACATTTATACACGGTCAGTTTAATATTGTTTGATTGGTATATAACAAAGTTATCGATAGAGAGGACAATATATAGATCAACAGATTTGAATATCCATATATTATTCTTTCAAATATTTGTTGTTTTGTTTTCTAGACAATATTGAAATCATCTATATCTACATCTATAGGAGAGACATTTTGTTTTACCCCCACGACAAATCCCACAAAAAAATTCTACACGACCATTTCTAATAGTATCACACAGGTTATGGAAATACAACGAATATGAGACGGAATTTAACATAAACATTACTATTGTGATGTTGTTCCGTTTGTCCGAAAACAATATGGCAGTGACTTCAAAGTCCTGTGGATAAATAAAGAACATTTATATTCATAGCAACAGGGCTACTTTATAAGTTGGCTATATCGTTTGTTTTGATGTAGTTATATTGCTGTCTAAATAGGGCACACTGAACAATATATATATATATATATATATATATATATATATATATATATATATATATATATATATATATATATATATATATAAGAATGGTTAAAACCAAAGGATTTCGTATTTGTGATATTTACTTCTAAAAATGCAAATATGCAATTACACGGTAATTTAAAATAATAATAATAATAATAATATTAATAATAATAACAACAACAACAGCAGCAGCAACAACAACAACGACAACAATAATAATAATAATAATAATTAAAATATGAATAATAATATTAAAAGCAAGTCGACAAAATACTCGCTTATGTGGCAAAAGGTATCTGAGTTTTGGCCAGAACAAAATATCTTCATACTGTAGAAAATTATCTGTCATACGCAATTGTATACGGTGTGACAATAAATTAAAATTAAAACCCTTCCTTGCGATGACGATAATCTTCAGATGATCAGCGGAATCGACGTAATCCTGTATGTAATGGAACTGTAACAAGGCTTTAACGTCCCAATGAAACGCATCCGAAAGAATAAATATGGCGCGTTTGCAAAGGGGAAGTTTCTTCTTTAAAAATATTTGTTCTTGCTCTGTGCGACAGTCCCTTTCAAAATCTAATATTTTATAAGCTGGTTTCATTCCTTCAAGCTTATCAACGATGTTTTCACGCGTCCATTCACCGTCGTCGTCGGTGTAATAAACATAAGCATCTATGTAACTCCAACTGTCTTCCTCAAAATATCGAGGATATCCTGATATAGTCCATAACGCCACTTTTACATCGAAGGGACGGAGAAACTTTATGAATAACAGCGCGAAATTTAGTAACACAATAATTCCTAAAAGGACTACGGCAGTCATGTATGATTTCGTTGGACATGGTAAATCCTCTTTAGTTAAAGATAAAATACTCTTTCCTTCTAGAACTCCATTTGCACACCAAACATCACGTTGCAATAGTTGAGCATGCGTGGATAACCACGAAATGAGCCAGGCATTCTCACAAGTACAAAGCCAGGGGTTGTTACTGAGATCTAGGCGTCGAATATTTGATGTATTTGTTTGTATCAAATCTGAAGGTAAAGATTTCAAATTGTTGTGCGAAAGATCAATTTCTTCAGCGTATTTGAACGCAGACACTGGTATGGAATTGATGTTGTTTCTACTTACGTTAAATACCATAACTCTTTGAAGGAAAGGTTGATGAGGTATAGAGTGCATGCCATTTCCAGACAAAAGCAGTTTCAAAGTTCCTTCTGGGGCATAAACTGGTAGACTTTGGAGATTTTTCTCCATACAATTTACTGTTGTTATGTTGGAAGCAATATCTAAATCACAAATACAATAATCGGGGCATTGATAAAACACAGGACATGTACTGTTAAAAAAAACTTCACTCAAGGGGGTGTCCTTGAGGGACAAAGGTTCCACACATACAACCTGTTTCAAATTTTTAAAGGGTGCGCCAGAAATCCTGTGGATATTCATGATATTTTCTACCGGATTTAAGAAATGAGCCGTCCTTTGGTCCGCAATCAAAAATTCACGAAACTTTGTGATAGAACAGTCGCATTGAAATGGGTTTCCCCTAATGTCCACATTCATAAGAGACGGCATGACGTAGTTTGAGTCGTGGAATGGAGGTTTCAGAAATTTATTAAAGGAAAGATTTAAAGTACATGGTACACCAGGGACTTGATTGTAACTGAGCTGGTGAAGATAATTGTGATTTAAATTGACTGTAGACAAAGGAGAATGCTGAAATGTTCCTGGAACAATGGATTTTACTCTGTTCCAGCTCACGTCAAGATTATGCAATGATTTTAAGTTTTTAAAGGTCTCTCTATTTAGATGCGTTATTCTGTTGTGACTTAAATTGAGCCGAGTCAAACCAGAACTACTGAAACTTCTGAGGTCAGATATTTTGTTTGATGCTAGATTAATTGACAGTACATGTGTATTATTTAACAAATATGAGTTTGGTTCAAATAATGTATCTATATTTCTTATGCCGTTTTTGTTTACATTTAGGATAATCACTGGTAATTTAAGGAGTGAAGCAGGTAAAGACCGTATATTCCAGTTGGATAAAAATATGTATGGTGCAATTGTATACATAGTTGATACGTTACAGTTATACCAATGTCCAATTGCATGCCATGCATTATTTGGTAATTTACCCAATATTGATCCAATGTTTATGTCATTGAAATCCATCATCTCCACTGAATATGAATTTGCCGGTGTCATTTTTAAGTCTTTCAGAAAATGTAAAATGTGAAGCTGTAAACCTGCTGGATTAGTAATGATGCAGTCTACGATTCGAATATAAATAGGTTTTACAGGTAAGATATTCATACTTATATCGGTATTGAGGTAAAGTTTAGCAGTTCTGCTGCATTTAATGATTAGAACATAAACGCTGGCTTTTCTAGCTACTGATGTCATCATGACTTGCAAATTGTAGGAGGCGTCTTTCAGTGTACAAGCTACCTGGTATATTTTGTGATCGTATGATTGTTTTTGGAAGTAGTTTTTAAACAGTATCCAGGATGTAGAATCCAAGCGTGAGTCTTGGGAATATTCTTTGATAATTGATAACAGCGTTCTGTACTGGCTGGCACAGGTTTCTGGCACGTCTAACACTGTGTCCACGCATAAGTCTTTCAATGCAGAGTTCCAGCCAATTATTGTGGAAAGGTGCAGAACGCAAATCAATATGCACCAGAACACGCCTGACATGTTCTCGTCAATCTGTAATACAAATGGTCTAATAATTGATAAATAAGAACACATTGCTATATAAGGGAGGAATAGCACACTAAAATTTGAGAAACACAAAAAGTCATAATTCAAGGTGGCCATGCATCACATGTTTCTGACAGAAGTATAACTTTGCGTCAGATAAAACATTATTTACCCTAAGAACCTGCAAATTAACAAAAGTCAAATCTATCTTTCAACTGGACGAGTCTTTTAACTATTTATCTCGGGCCCTCTCTGTTTCACATCTCATTAAATACTGTCGAAATAACTTTGATAAGCTGTATGTTAAGTACGTCATCAAATCCATGTTAAGACTAACCTTCAAACTCCATTACTTTGAAAACTGGATTAAAAGCAAAACAATATTGTCATTAAAATCCGTGACTTTTTAGTTCGATCAAGATATAACGATTCTATTCCAAACTGTCCCGAAAGTTTCGCAAAATCTTAGATATATCTAATCTAAGGGGTGAGCATTTCATAAAAAAGCCTATAATTATCTAATCTACATTTAAGAACCATTAAACTTTATTCAATAATGATCAGAATCTTTTCAGCTAATCCAGAATTCTCATATAACATCACATTGAAATAACTTTTTATTTGCTGCACCATATACCTTGCGTAAGTTTATTTTTATAACACTTTCTGCATATCAGCTACTGTTTAAACATATTACACTTTGAATTTCAAAACATAATTCATCACTCGACATCCGTCTGTACGTAGCTGAATACAAAAGTGAATGAGTGGATGATAACTGAGACCTATGTTAACGAAGATTATAAACAATTTATCAAAATATTTTTCAAAAGTATGAATATACTCTTTGTTAACACTCTGATGATGTAATATTTTGACATGCAAGAAGTTGGTTGTTTCTTCAAGATCAAAATATATATTCTGATTAAAAGAAAATTTACTCAGTTTTAAAAAGAAAATGTTTGTAAAATAAATGTCAAACATACTAAGATGTTAACGCAGATCCAAAAGGCTTGTTGTCACTAAATTCTCTTCAGGAAAGCATATTCTGTAATACGTTCAGTTTTGTCATCTGATCCTCATCTGCTTCATGGAGATTCAAAACAGAACATAATTGTACATATAAGGCATCCTAAAATTTGCTAACTTTTCTCAGAACGCATTTTCTGAGTTTACAATGTATCCTAATAATTTCAACAACGGTTGTTTTTGTTCGGGAATTTGAATAATGCGAAACTAAAATATTGAGCATTCAATCTGCAACACGAGGTTACTTGAGTTTCAGCATATTATTTAAATGGGTTAAATACTTTGCAAATTTACTGTAGGGAATATATTTACTTATTAACTATATAGGTGTTTCGCGTACAATACTTGTTGACCTTTCTCAGTTGAACTCAAACACTACAATCTCTTATCCTTCAAAAAAGTTACTTTTATTTTTTTGGGAGTATCAGAGTAATAGTTTATTGTCTTGGAGAACTGCACACTACTGGTATCATGATGAAAAACAGCTGTTGAAGAAAGAAGAAAGGAAGAAAGAATGACAGCAGAACTGACGAAATGTAACACATACTTCAGCAGTTATTAAAATATTTACTTTGGTTGCTATATTGAACCCAAGAAAAAATGAATTGTTCTTTCAACGCTTTCAACCAGGTCCAGTCTTTGTTAAGTTTAGAACAAACACATCCGGCCTGCTGAAAAATAAACATATTTACTTTATATAAAACAATTTTAAGAAATAAATAAAAACACAGAATTAAGCAATACAATGGTACACCCAAAAAACATGATAAGGCGACTATAAATGGTACACATGAAAAGCATGATAAGGCGACTATAAATGGTACATGAAAAACATGACATGTCGACTATAAATAGTATACATGAAAAACATGATAAGGCGATTATATATGATACACATAAAAAACAAAATTAGGTGACTATAAATGGTACACCTGAAAAAGACGGTAAGACGACTATAAATGGTACACATGGAAAAGACGGTAAGACGACTATAAATGGTACACATGGAAAATACGGTAAGACGACTATAAATGGTACATATGAAACACATGCTAAGGTGACTATGAATGGTACACATAAAAAGCATGATAAGACGACTATAAATGGTACACATGAAAAACATGATAAGGCGATTATCAATGGTACATATAAAAAAACATGCTAAGGCGACTATAAATGGTACACATGAAAAACATTGTAAGACGACCATAAATGGTACACGTTAGAAAACACGATAAGGCGCCTATAATACAGACAATGATCAAGCTGGGTAATAAATTAAATCATATAAGAAATTTAAAAAGACGGCTGACAAACAAATACAGTGTGAAAGATTACAAGCTGGTACACGTCATCTTGAGCAGCATAAACAGTAATGAAAATCACATAGACGATGATGCAATTATGAAGTTATATAAACGTCTTTCAAATTTATGCAAAGAAAGTATAGGACTGATTCACACAAACACTCAGTCAACTCTGCAATTTTCCTGTGAACAAAATTTACCATGTACTTTTTTAACGAATCCACAAACCTTCAATCACAAACAGTTCCTACAAAAGTAACTAAATTATTTTATATGAGAACAATGTTTACACCATCAGAATGAATCAAAAACTAGTGCACCATTCACAGCGTGTATATACAGATTATGAAGATTCAGTTTTCGCATAGCTTTCATGAGTCATCTACTTGTATTTAAAATTAAGCTACTAAACCAAATGGTGCAATCATGCAGACTTCATGTGTGTGAAGCACAGTCAGTTGTTGTAACTTGTGACAAATTCAACAGAGAAATCCCGCTAAAGGAAATGGACAAACACAATGCAAAATACAAAGGATGCAAAGATTATATAAAAGAAATGCAATTAAGCTGGTATTAAATAGAGAAAATGAAAGAGCTTAAGGAAAAATCAACATGGTGTTACACATGAATGTGGAAAAAAAGCAGTAAATAGAGGCTAAATGTTTTTAGATACGAAATGTTAAAATCATACGAATTGTGGGGTTAGCCAATTATAATACACGATCATAGATAAATGGACTGAATTAACTTTACTCATAGGAGCAGACACTATATTGTTTTTGTGCACCCCACAGAAACGGCGACAACTTTGGAGGACTCCAGTTTAAAAGTAATAGATTATACTGCTAATGTGTTCTCACTGCGGGATACCTCACTTCCGGTGATGAACTTTAGATTAAAAAAAGAAGAACAGTACAGAAACTAACAGTTATCCTGCAACTCAGTTTAATGCATTAAGCAGGTAACGTATTAAATATATTTAACGAGATACAAATATATTTCACTAAAAAGATTTTTTTTCACATAAAAGTCATTAAACATTTTTGATAACTACACTTTAAAATTTAACAATAAGGACTCTATGAAAGATACGGATCGCAGTGGCTAATGATAATTTGGCAAAATCAACTACACTGGGCAGTGTATATGGCAACAGCTGTTTGTGGGATTTCGTTAACGCCTTTAAAAGATATTCATGGAACAGAATTAGTCCAATCAGTATACAAATTTCATGTTTATTTCCAGATGCGAAAATTACTTTCTGAATGTAAAAAAACCCAAAAAAACAAAGAATTTGGTGAAGAAAAAAACAACAAATGGCTCAATGCATATTGCTTCAAGATTTTCACATTGTTTCAAATCAGGATGATCCAAATGGTATTGCAATAAATGTGAATAATAAAATAACAGAATTGTTGGAAGTTTTCAAGTCTCAAACCAAAACACAGACATTAATTGACAGTTACGTGCTTAGCTATGCTTTATTACGTTTTGCTGAATATAAATTTTACACAATAGCTGCTTTACTAAAATTTATCATGAAAACAAATCAGGATTATACACGATTTTAGTCTACTTGTATATCAATGGAATTCTTATTGCAGCTGCAATTTATTTTAAAATCGGATTATATATGTATTCGACAGATGGGCTGCTTAGATACCATGCATACAAATAGAATTAGTATGTGACATGGTCTATTACTGGGGGAAATATGACCCTATATCACGTTTCACATATAGTGCAAAAATATCCCATGCATACAACTATGAAAGAGTGCAAGATTTTAACATTTTGATTTAAAGCCAAAGTAACATATACACACTCCAGAAATAAAAGAAAGCTGGCTGCAGTAACAAAATGTGGTGCTCTTAAATAACATGCCCGCAACAGTAGTTATGATTGTAGGCACGATAGCTAACGATCTAGCAACTGCAGGAAGCACCCATTTGTTCAGTTTATTTGATCCAGATGGAACTGAAAAGGAAAGAATTAGACATGATACAACCTCTAACAGCACCAAAGAAAAGTTGCATAATTAAGTGAAAACAGATCAGAGATACTTGGTAGCTTGAATGAAAGATTGACAGAACAAGGTTTAGTGAATCGGTACTTGAGTAACCTGGACGATAATTTGTTATCAATGTGCGTCTCTAGGAGAGAAGTCTATCGGAGATGAAATATCTACTCATGATGATGATGGTAGACATGTTTTAAACGATTCCACTAGTAACGTAAAATTTGGAAAATGACGACAGCCAGAACTAAATAATTTGTACCAACCGTCTGATGATCAAGTAAAATACGAATACATGTTCATTGCACTTGTGATGAATGTTAGTGAAGGTAAAACGAGGAGCTAACAATAGTAGTGACAAACAATTTGCGTAGAATACCTGTGAAGGACACAACCACACACTACAGAAACGTTGATCCTTTCAAGTTGAATACCTCCAACATTTTTTGCGACATGCAAAGTTTTGTGATTATCTGTCTCAGTTATAACAAGCAGTATTGAACAAGGTACTATGAAAAAAAAAATTAGAATGTTAGGATAAGAACCTGGTAGTGTACAAAAGTACCAAAGCTGAACAGTTTGTGGAATATACACATATGTTTGGAATACAATTAGGTCTGCGGATAATTACCGATCATTGCCCACTGTATCCTTGTGCTCCTCCTCAGGTTTTCAGATTAAAAGCAGCTGAAGTGATATCAGGTGATAATCAGGATTACTAACTGGAAAGCATCTGTTTGCAGTACGATAGGATTACTTCTGATTACTAACTGTAAAGCATCTGTTTGCAGTACGATACGATTACTTCTGATTACTGACTGGAAAGCATCTGTTTGCAGTACGATACGATTATTTCTGATTACTTGACCCATATAGAAATGGAATTTGTTTTCTTTCAGGACAGAATTATCAACACAACTTTAACAAATTTCACACTTGATTCTCCAACGATGAGCTTGAAGAGTGTTTTGATACAATGCAAAAAGGCTAGACAATGTGATTCAGAAAAGTTGTACAACTCAGCAACAAACCGAAAATCCGTAACTATAGGTCTGCTAAATATATTTTGTTTCCAGGGTTTTCAGTTGATAAAACAGTTAACAGAGACCACTAGGTATTTCTTTGATGAACAACAAAATTGTAGTCGGGTAAGTGTGAACAATGTTTACAAAGAAAACTACAGCATGTGGCTTAATTAGAAAAGTACCCGTGTTAATTGACTACATGGTAGCGGTATTAAATTAACTAATGTGCAACAAGGTATGCAGTTCTAAATTATATGAAAAGCAAATGTCGATGCTCACAAATTTGTATTTATTTTGTGTCAGCTGTTTAAATTAACACTGAAAGCAATCCTCTCGAATCAGTTAAGTTTTAAATGAATGAACTTAAAGGAATCACATAACATGATAATCTATGGAGTGACTAAATGTGGTAAAACATTGTTTTCACTAAACTACTTTTCGATTATATCGTTACTTCTGTATAATATGTTCAATCACAATAGAAAGTGGTTACACAACGTTGAATATATGTGATCGTGATGAATCACGAAGATATATTAGATGCGTGATTACAGTTACTGGTTGATGTGTACCAAAGTGCAGATACTTTGTTTCTATTTGATATTATGGAAGTCTTGACGACGTCACAAAAGCAGCTAACCTAACCAGACTGCTTTTAGTGGCAGACATTTTGAAATATGTGTGACTATCACGCAAAAGTACAATTCTGTAATCAAAGATTTAAGAGACAATGCATCTTTTGGTAGTGTTTCTAATGGAAAAAAAGCTATGGAAATTATGCTAATTTAAAATTATATTGAAACAGAACAAAAGAAACAAGCTATTAATGTGTTTAGATAATCCTCTTAATTGTAAGATGCTAACATATTTGTCGTCTAGACAACAAGAAAAAAAAAAAAAAAAAAAAAAAAACGCTTGTCGTCATACATAAAAAATAATACCTTTTCAGTTTGACGATATACATCTCGAGATTGTTTATTTCCTGGTAATTTTCATTGTAATTAAAAATTGCAATCTTTGATTTCGAATTTTAAGTTTCTTTAATCACACCTATCTATACCATAGTCTGGCTTTTTCTCTTCGTGGTCAGTCCTGAATGAATACAGTTTTGACCCTAACTCACAAAACACTTTAATTGGTGTTCTGGTTAGTACCTTTTTGAAAATGAAAGGTATAGTTCCTATTCATTTGTATCAAACCAGACACGGTGTCCTTAGTATAGTAACTAGTTTCGTAATATTTGATGTTCTCTTTCATGTCGTTTCAAACGTTTTCAGTCCCAACGTAGTACACAATGGTTGAATATCGATCATTATTAGTCTCATTTTCATCGCATTTGTTTTTCAACTTGCTGTATTATATTATTATAGTTGGTACATCGACCAATTAGTTTTAACACAGTAAATCTACAGTAGATAGTTTTGGTTATTTTCCTCGTTTTCATGACTTACTAGCACCAATTCTCCATAACTTATTGTTTTCGTTGCAAATGATTTTTCATCTGTATATATTTTTAATGTTGTTATTATTTGAAATTTGCCATCTTTTTACCGAATACAGAGTTATTAATTAATGTGGAGAAGAAAAAAAAAAAAAAAAAAACAATCGTTCGTGGCGGTTGTAGATTGAAAAGGACAAAGCTGTGTATATTTTCAGTTTTAAACCTAACTGCATGTAAAGTTTTAAGTTTCTGTTATGTATCACATACATTTCCTTGTTTTCCAATGTACACAATACGTACAGACTTTATTTTATCAACTTCTTCTGTAACTCTAATAAAACATGTTCGTCTGGAATTAATATATATGTCAAAAACATTTACCTTCAGATTAAGGAAAAATTGTCCAAATATTATCTGCAGCTGATATTCTTCTCAAATATTTAACGGTACTTGTTCCAGAGTGATTATGACGTTTTGTTGGAAGTTAACACAAAAGCTGGTGTAAATTCCCCAGAAACCTTGCTGTACAGTTTAATGTTCCCCTGGTTTATTATCGATCTAATGTTTTTTTGTTTTTTTTCTGAGGCATCTCCAATCATGCTGTGGTGAAATAAATTTGGTCCGTATATAAGCTATTTATATTGGATTCAAATGCATTTTCCTCAGGAAAATGCATTTAACATTCAAACAGCAGTTTTTACATCTGGAAATGAACATAAAATTTGTTTGCTAATTTGACTAATTCTGCTACATTTTTTTCTATCAAATGCATGAACGAAATCTCACAGCTAGGTGATACAATCCACACTGTCAAGTTTATTTGTTTCTGCATATTTTTCATGTTACACTGTGACCTATATCTTTTCATAGAGTTATCATTGACAAATTTTAAAGTGTAGCTATCAGACATGTTAATGGTTTGTATGTAATAAAAAGAAATCTGTTTTAGTGCAGTATATTTTTATATCATTACAAATACTTTATATGTTAAATGAGTTAATGTAATTTAACAAATTTTATATTTTAAACTCTGTTCCAGGCCATTAGTAAGGTTCTTTACCAATCTGGGCTTTTTATCTAAAGTCCATCGCCAGTTGCTAGGTTTCCCAAAGTGAGAATACATTGGCAGTAAAGTCTAACTCTTTTGGGACTTTTGAGCCTTCCAAAGTTGCCATGGTTTCTTTAGGATCTACAAAAGTAGTACAGTGGCTGCCTCAATTAGTAAACCTAGTTATGCAAATTTATCTACGATAAAATGCTTGTTTTAGCAACACAATTTTTGTACCAAATTGGCTTTTCTTATTACCCTCAATGGTACTGTGGCTAAGGCTGACGGCCGGTGATGGTTGGCTAACCTCAGTGAAGAGTCGGCCTAAACCAAATGCAGTAAGTTTGATTTACCCTTTCCTAAAAATGTACTTTTATCTCAGTATTTAACAAATTTACAAGGAGAAATTTTGACCAGTTATTGAATGAGTAGTAGTTACTATGTTAGTGCGTCAAGTAACATTAATATCCCTTACATAAAAACAGACATATTGAAGTTGAAAGTTTTACCCGTCAGAAAAACCGCGAGCAACATTCACTTTTTTGTCAATATCTACTCACATATTAGAAATTGAATAGTCATCCTTCACCCACATATTGTATTTATCATGACCTATCACATGCACAATATCATAGGTTTCTAAATAAGAGAGGAATTAAGCAAGAAAGAACGCATATCCGGTCTCTGGATATGGTTGGCTTAAATAAACAATTGGTGCCCTAAGTTATTAAAGACTCCTTCTATAGCTTCTTTTTCACTTTTCCTATTTCTATGCTATTAATGCTCCACCTAATAAGAGAGTTTTGAGAAGATTATTCATCATTTAGAAGAACTACATCTTTATTCATAAAGTATTTACTGCTTTTCAACATTCGCATGCAATTCTCTGTTTAATATTTTCTGCAATATTTTCATTTTAACTATTGTATTACCAGTTTAACCTTGTTTATTTTACAGTCTTTGCCTGTATGGAATTTTGCACCTCTATCAGCTTTTCTGCGTGATTGTGCCGTTCATTTCAGTAGTCTTATTTCAGTTACTACTATATGTCAAATGACAGTACCATTCAAACTTAATCTTTAACATCTATATATGTAGACACTTTTAATGGTATACTGGCTTATACTGGCTTATACTTCATCCAGATGGTGTAAACTTTCTTCCCATATCAACTGATTTTGTTAATTTTGCGGTGATTATTTGCGGCTAAAGGTGTTATGGATGCGTTAAAAGTGTACATGGTAAATAATTTGTCCATGAAAAATGCAGGGTGATATAGTGCTTGTTTAAATCGCTTCTATATCTTTTTTGTATAAATTTGAAAGAAGTTTAAATATCCTCATGATTGTATCTTCGTAATATTCATTACCCTTTATGTTTTTTGAGATCTCGTAAATTAGTCTGTATTTGTTTCTTAGCTTTTTTACACGTATTGAAAGTCAGTTTCATATTTATGAATTTTATCTCTTCATTTCTTCTTTTATGTCATTAACTACCCTGCCAGGACTTCGCCTTATCACGTTTTTCGATTGTACAAGTGTATCGTTTATCTGTGATGATTTTTGATGTACTTTCTTTTTTCATCTTATTTTGCGATAAATACAAATTCGCAGGATGGGCATGTTTTAACTCCTTCCTGTTTACATGCGCGCATTATTCTACACCTGGCACATTCTATAAACTCATTATCTTTTAAAAAGTCTAAGATTTCTTTCTCCTTACTACTGCTATATATGCCTTGTGTTTCCGTCCTCTTTGATCGAGGCGTATACTTTTGGTACACCATCTCAGGAGGAGAGGTGTATCTTTGATGCATCAAGTACTTTATTGGAACAATGTTTTCAGGTGTTTCACAACTAATAAACGCGATTCATCATTTCCTTCCATTTCATTAGTGTATACCTTGCAGAGTTAGCCTCTAAAATCCTTTCAACTTTATCCATATCATCTCTTTTGTCGCATGGAGATAACTCTTTCTTGTAAAACATTCACTCTGCATCGTCTGCTTTTACATCTTCTAGCTTGTAAACTACATAATCACTTAAAATACTTGACTATACAAAAGTCCTCGATAAAGTTAGAAATGTAGCTGTGTATAAAACTTGATTTGTATTTGAAAATGATAACTATTTCAGCAATTTTGAATTTAGGCCTACCAAATATATCAGATATCAAATAACCAAATATATAGATCCATACTTTTGATCTGTTTTCGTCTTAGCTACCTTCACCTAGAGTAATGTCTAGTGATGCATTATGAGAGTTATTGCTTCCATCATTTAATTTTGGTAACTTTATATTATAGAGTTAAATACTTTTGCATTTTTTTATTATTCCAACAAAGCCTTAACATTTTGTTGTAAAACTCTTTTCCCTCATTAAACTGTATTTTTTTTTCAGGCTTTGAAGAGTTCTCTAAAAGCTTCATATATGTAATCTCCCTTTCCAATGTTTATTTTCATAGACCAAACGTATTTTGAGAAAATATATATCACAGTCAAAATGTATTTATTGTTGTCTTTTCATAATACTTGCATGTCAAGAATATCTGCGTGCTACTGGTCATTCAGGTGACTTATACAAACTCTTTTGTAGAGAAATTATTTTCTCGCTTGTTTGTAATATGTATGTAGATTGTTTGGTTAATTATTGAATCAGCGTATATTATTTTCTTTTTATGCCGTGTAATTTCTTTCTACAATTTATTGGTATTTGTGGACTTTCATGATCCTAGTAAAGATGTTGTAAATACGGATCTTTATCAGTAGTCTCCAGTGGAGCTGTGTACTCTTGGTACATTATTTAAAACTGCATAAACACATCCAGATAATACTTACGCTTGGTAATTTGTCTTCTTTGGTATTATAAACAAGCCTACAGGACATCTGCAACAGGTAGTATCAGTTGGTGTCAGACCACAATCAGCTCCTCTCAGAGTTAGTCAATATCATGAAGACATTCCGAAAACAATAGTACTAAGTTTGATATTGTGTTTCACAGCTGACTTATTTTGAAATATTACTAGCTATGTTGATAACACAAGATTTCAAAGTTTACAAAACTATTTACATTGTTAATATTGCCTGCTCTGCCATGAACACAGTGATATATAAAGTGTCACTTAATTGCATGTCATTCAAGCGCTTATTTGTTACTTCCCTTGGATCAGTCTGTTTACCGTATTATTACACAAAACGGGCCTGTCAATCATTACTAAAACGTTGATGATTTCCCAAAGCGAATTAGTTTGTGTAGAAAGTTTACAAAGTTCTATTAGTTATAGTAACAAATGTAATTGTACATGGTTGTAAATAACATAGAAGACAAATATATTGTGGTCTGATGCCATTTTCAACGCTACACAATGTTTCTTCAATCTTTTCAAACGTATGACATGATATCAGATGTATGTTCAATTGTACCATTTATATGTCTTATTCTAAAACATCTACACGATATTCTCTATCCCAGCTGTTTTAAATCTAACTTTGTTTTCCATAAAGTATATCTCTGTTTTGAAGATTTGTTATAGATTCACCTTTAAAAGAGATTATTAAATTGTATTATAAATTTAGCCGTATACAAATTTTTAAATTTATCCACATCAAATACGTTATTTATTCTTTCCTCATACCACAGTTTTAATCATCTTGCTATCAGGGTTAATACTGCTTATTTCTGTGTTATGATAACTAAATGAGAAAATCTGCATCTTTTCTGAAACATTTCAGGACATCTTTTTTGATGGCTGAAATCGACAAATCAACATTTTCATTCTGGTGCATGTTATTGTGTAACAGAATTAGCTTTGATAACACCTTTATCGCATTCAAACTTGTGAACAAATAAACATTTTCTTTTATTACCGATAATATTGCTTTTACATTAAACTCCTGAAATATTTCTAATACACTCAAAACACTGTTGAATGTATCTTAATATACATTCAACAGTGTTTTGAGTGTATTAGAAATATTTGATTATTCAAGTTCTGGTAACAATTTCAAATTATTTGGTGTTCACTATCCAAACTCAGCAGCTGTGCCGTTCGCTATTTGGCTTCATATTTTGACAGGTCCAATAGTTTTTATTTTATTTGCTTACAATCGAGAAATTAGTATATAGTTCAGAATCTTGTGTTGTCCATTTCTAAACTGCTCAGTTCACCTTGAGCACGGCCTTTGACATATTATCAATAGATCGATACTTCGGATATCCATATAAAGTGTCTCCTTTTTATGTGTTGTTTCAAATAGCATAATGATTCCATACCATACTCTATTGACAAAATTTAAAATACCTATGCCTGGAGCAAAAGTATCTCCTACCTTAGAGGATATAATGAGCAAAATTATTTATTCGCATTCTCTCTCTCTCTCTCTCTCTCTCTCTCTCTCTCTCTCTCTCTCTCTCTCTCTCTCTCTCTCTCTCTCTCTCCCCCCGACCCCACAGAATAATATATCATTCACGACAGGCTACATGTTTGACAATATTTATAGTATTTATCAAGGTCAATTTGCATACTAAAAATCAAGAGAAATCATATGTATGTCAACACCACTCGAGATTGTGACCCTTTATACCGAATATGTGAAGTTTAACCAAATGTTACTAAACTGTCTAGAAAGTCCTATTTAGACGCTTTACTTACCTCCTCGTAGGATGAATTTATTTAATCGATGGCAACCCTGAATTTATCTTGCGTTGATATGAAGCAAAAAACTGTTAGCAAAATTTACGTCGGCTCTATTTCAGGAATAATCAATCAATGTGAACATTCTATTCTTGACAACGCCGTCAGAAAAACTCATTGATTCTACGCATGACACTTAAGTTCTATATATAATCTCTTGGTTAGTCTTGCAATCAGTACTTGTAAGTTCGTGTAATGTACAAGACCTGGAACAAAGCCAAACAGAAGAAACATATGACTAGTAAGTATTGATAATATTTCATAATATACAATAATAATACACTGACACTGACAATATTTCAGATGTGGAAATATTAACTTAACCTAATTTAAAGGAAAAAGATGAATTTAATGTAATTTTGTTTAAAAATCTTCCACAATACTTATTTGTTAACAATTTATCATCTAGCGTTAGTAGAATATGATGGCGATATTGGTGTCTATGAGACTACCGTGTTAAACAGGGTCAAAATGTTTGGGTGTCTACGAGAGTTTAATATTGGACCACCATTTTGAAATTAATGTTTGTAACAGTCTAACAATAAGCAACGGTATGCTCTCTAACTATATGTTTCATGACATCTATGCCGTCGAGAACACATTGTTACATTGTTAGAAGTTGTTGACTTCAAATGAGACCCTATGACATCAAACGGGAATTTTACATTGAGGCTACATTTTACACTGTTAGAAGTTGTTGACCTCAAATGGGCAGCACGCCTTGTGTAGTGACCAATATTCAGTCATCTATTATCCAGCACCCCACACTATACCATCAACACGCCGTGTATAGTGACCAATACATCACACTTACTATCCGACACGCTGTGTGTAGTGATTAATACTGCACACTGTACCATCAACACGCCGTGAGCAGTGATCAATACTCAGTCATCGAGTATCCAACACCCCACATTATACCATCAATACGTCGTTTGTAGTGACCTGCTGCGTAGTAAAGTGTTGGAGGTGTATGTAAATTTGCATATATTGTACTGATGTTATAAATAGCTATAATCAAGGGAACCAACAAAAAATAACACGAGAATGGACGTGACTAAAAGTGGTAATATCATTCCGAAATTGTCACGAACTTTAGCGAGGACTCAAACTTCATTAGTTCCGGTGTTTTTTCAAAACGGATCACTTCTATTTAGGCATTATGGAATTTAGGACTGCATGCAAGATTTACTGGCCTCCAAAACTGAAGACCCTGACAACGTGCAAAAACTAATGAAACAAAAAATATGTAATGGTGCCAATTGTTTGTGACTATTTTGTTAGCTTCTTAACATACATACGTGTCCGCCAAGCTGGTCGGCGTAGGAATAATTTCCAAAATTGCATAGTAAATCTCTAGATAGCAAAGACGCTTACTTAGTGGCGATGGTGCAGAGTGGCGGAGACTAAAAAATTCCTGAAAATTAGATTAAAATGACTGAGACTAAACCTATCACTAAAATTCCGAAACTGTCATGGACTTTAGCCAATGCTTAAAAAATCCGGATTTTTCAAAACAAATTGACCAAGTGGACAAGTAGTACTAAAATTTCAAAACTGTCACGGTTATTAGCTTAGACTGAAAAAGGAGTACTAAAAATATATAACTCATTGGATCTTAAAGAAAGACTAAAGAAATGTCCGGACAAACTTTAAAATATGGTCGAGACAAAAAGTTATACTAAACTTTCTAAACTAATATGTAATTTAGAGAGGATTAAAAACCAAACTCCCTCAAAATATAAAAATTGTCAAATTTTTATTTACAAATTGTAAAATTATAAAAAGATTTTGAAAGCAAAAAATTTGCAAATTTACATTTTTTTACAGATGAAAAATAAACAAATTAACGAAGACTGAAAAATGTCCAGACAAATATAAAAATGGCAATTTTATTTTTAAAAATTGTAAAAATAAAATTTAAAATTTTAATCTTTTTTTAAAACAATTTTGAAAAATATGTATCAATTATTGTAAAATTTGACGTCCTTTTGAGTGACCAACACCCAACACTTACTAACCAACGAAAAGGGTAGAGTGCCCAACATCCAGTCATCTACTATCCAACTCCCCACACTTACTATCCAACACGCTATCTTTTGTCCGTTAAAGTGTGTTTGAATCTCTTATTCATACTAAAAGAACAAAGCAAGACAAAGATATATTTCTGCTTTTTGGTATAATGTCGTGGATAAGAATCACAATGAAATTTCAAAACACATGACAATAGTCCATTTTCTTTTTCTTGTTCATTCTCGTTTTGTATTTCTTCACAACCATGGGTTCTTCTGCTGTTTTTTCTGCTTGTCATGCCTCTTTGAATTTCTTTATTGGAATGGGTTATTCTTCTATTTTGCTTCTGAACGATTATTCTACTTGTTCTCTGTTTTCTTGGGACACACTGAAAACCAATGTCCTTTTTCTTGACATTGAAATCAGGTATCTTTAATTTTGTCTCTCCTTGCTCCTGTCTTAGATGTTCTTTTTATTTGACATTGTCGACTTTCTGGAACCAAGTGTCAATTGTCCTGACAGACATAGCATCTGCCTTGACTTTTATCTCGAGAGAAGTAGTCAGAAGTCTTGTAGGAAGTGTATTTTCGAATGACTCTGTAAATCTCTGACGAGAAGTGTGTGAAAAAATATAGTGTGTATCCTGGTAAAATTAAATTTGAATCATCTGCTGCCATGAAACGATAACACATTTCGAACGAGAAACCAGTAGCCAAGCGAGAACGACTTTCGGTGTCACCAAACACTCTCCAAGAAGTGTTGGTAGAAGTTCAGATTTGTAATTTTGAAGAAGACATGAGTGATCCTGAGCCAATATCACAATATCATCTACCTCTACCTCCACTGCAAGAACTAGAGTCAGGATCAGCCAATAATGAAAGTCGTTAAGTAGCCCCTGAAAATTATTTTTTCATTCGACCTATCCGAAAAGTGATTCACATTTAACGAGTTTAAGTCTCAAGTTCCAACAGAGAAAGAAACTGTCTTCATTACGGATTTATTGGAGTCAATGTTAGAGAAACTGAAATGACAATGCCAAGCTCAAAATTAAGATCGTTTGAGACTATATATTACTCACCACAGTTTGAAATCTCCTATGTGGATCGAATTTAGTACACCTGAAGAATTAATTTATTTCAAAATCTTGGACAAAGTCCAACACGTCCAACAATCCAACGATGAGTTTGACATGATCGATGAAAAAGCTACTTTTCACATGACACTCGTTTCACCTCCAAGAGGCAGCGGAAAACGCAAAGTTTTATTGGGGGATTAATTTCCCAGTACCAAACGAATTATCGTCCAGATTAACAACGATCCGACGAGTTTAGCAATGTCATCTTTGCAGCTTACCTGTCAGCCAATACCCGTTTAAAATTGTATTTTGTATTATAACCTTTAGAAGTTCGAGTCATTTACTTCGACACCGATAGTGGCATGTACATCGATTGCCCTGGAAGCTATCACCCATACACCGAAGACAAACGTTTAGAAGCTTGGACCGATGATCATCCCAATGACACTGTTTTCAAGTTTGCTAGTGTCGGACCAAACAATTATAGCTACCAGTACTGAGACAAAGACCAATTCATACTAAATGTAAACTGACACTGAACTTTCGTTCCAGTCAAGTGGTTAGCTTTGACGTCTTTAAAGTTGCCTTAAAGTCAGGACAATATCAAGACCTTCGCATGAAAACGTTGGATCCTCACAAAACTGTATGCTTGCCAAATTATGAAATCGTCAGTTGACCCTTGCAAAAAGTATATCAGATTGTCTACCAGAAATGATTGCGATATCACGACCACAACAAGTTACCGTACTGACACACCAATCCCCAGTATAAAAGAGGAGAGAGTTCCAATACAGAAAGATCATTGCAACCACAAACTTTCAACGAGAATGATGAATTCGACACAACAACCGTGTGATGGACCCACTGGAGACTAAAAGTTCAACAAAGTTGAGTGCAATGCTGCACCTTGCGACAAGAGTGATGCCGTACCCTGCCACATAAGCGATGCAGCACGACCTTGCAGCTCTTATATCGAAAGCAATGTCGTTCGTGTGCCCATCATACGGATCTCATCCATGCACTCACAAGTCACTCTGGATACCACTAGCTTGTTGAGATTTACAAATCAAAGAAGAATACATGTTTCCTGTGGCTTTGCCTGGCTAGTGTGACTTTCAAAGTCGATCGAAAAAGATCTGCATCGATTAACCACTACCAAAACTTTAGCCCACGCAGGACTTTTCGATTTGGGACGAGGAGACCAAGTACAGTGTTTCAGTTGTGGTGAGAAGATCCACAAATGGGAACATAAAGATTCAGCTTTCCTGGAACATGCCATGTGGTCTCCATGCTGTCAATACCTTCCCTTGGTGGGCCATGCTTATTATCCTCATGGATTTTTTAGAAGAGAGAATTTGTAGCTTACCTTGGGAGCTGCGAGAGAGCATTTACAGAGACTTTGTATATATTCAAGTGAAAAGCAAAGAACAATTAAATTCTTTACGACATAGACATTTCAAGCATTGATATCTGAATGCCATAACAAAGCTGAGTAGTTTGAAAATGTTCAAATGGTCAAACTTGATCAAGTACTAACGAGATCTTGTCAGATTTTGAATGTCACGACTTCTACGTACAATATTGCAGTGATAACTAGAATTCCGTAGAACAAAGTCCAAGAAAAAGTTCAAAGCTTAGAGTTAGTAGAAACAAAAAACAAAAAACTTGTTAAAGGAGCATCGCCTCAAGACAAAACTTCCTCACGAAGTGTAATGTGTGGTGAAATAATAACTGAATTTATTCCACATGCTTTACAAGCAGATTCCATTTGTCAAACGTGTGAATATTTCATCAAAAGAGACATTCCTGTAAATGGATAGTTTTAGAAGAGCACAGTCAGAATCGACGAATGGAACTGTGAGAACGCATTTATAAAGAGTTTGTCAAAATTCAAGTGAAACGCAAACTCAATACCAGCAGATTTTGTTGTGGAGAATTTATGAACAGTACATGCAAAGCCATGGCCACTAAAACCTTATCTGTGCACGGAAAACTCATTATGTTAAAAGCGTTGCCAATATTGATGAATACGAGTTGTGTACCTCCGTGTAAAGAACAGATTCGTCGTACTGTATCAACTCTTCATACATACCGAGAAGTGTGTATAGTCATTTGGATACACCAACAAATTTACTACTGGAAGGATATACGTGACTGGAAAAGTCTTGGATTCGACGCTTGGTAACAAGAGGTAGATGATTATGCCAAAGACTTTGTTAGTGACTGATGAAAGAAAAGATAAACATGAACTTTGTGCGTCTTTTTTTCATATGTGAAATATTTTGTTAATGTTTTTACGCCCATGTATATTGTGTGTTACGACTCTATAGTCTAGAAAAATGTAACAGAAAGAAAGTGAAACCAACAAATCAAGTAAAAATCAACAAGCAATTTATTTCTAGATAATTAAAATGAAAAATCAAAAAGACACTTACAGTAATGTGTATTAAAATCCAAATAATCCAATAAGAAGTAGTGTTCTAATCACAAGTCCTAAATATAGAATGTTCCGAATGCACGGGTATCCTTGAATGTTATGATGTGCCAATGGTCTTCAAAGTCCTTATGTACTAGTAGTCTTTAATGTGCTGACGTCAAAATGAAGTACTCCAAAATATCTCTGAATAAGTTCACATAAATTCCAAAATCATCAATTAAAAATCCAAAATATAAAAGTTTATGAGCACTGTTACAATCCAATGAATATTTAAAATAATTCCTCTCTCAGAATTTGGAATGACTTTCCACAACTGTAATAGCTCTTTAAAAGACTGATAGTAATGTCGAAACTGAAAAACTGTCCACTAAACATGGTATATATAAAGATTGGTCACATGACAGAATGTTCTAGAATATGTGTTATCTTATTGGAATTTTACTTGTGTGGACATGACTTTTTACACACAACTGTAAGGATTTTCCAGTTTTATCTGTAAACAAAATCAACCTTGACCTCAAATTTAGAAAACACTGTTATCAAAACTATCCTTTAGCTCAAATCTGAAGTAAACAACCTAATTCAATTACACTAGTTAAACATGTTTTTTTCTGATAAACAATATTAAGATTTAAGCAAATATTAAAGTCAAGAAACATTTATAATTTCCTAAAATATCTATAATATTATATAAACATCATACATAACATGTGTCGTTGATGGAATCTCAGATATCCAAACAAAATTGTTATGGTTGCATCCTCCATTCTCAAAGTGATTGAGGGAAAGTTAGATCGTAAATCTTGCGAGGCACTGTATTTATTCATCCCTTTAACATCTTCATTGCTGGGCCAAGTGGTTAATGAAAAACTGATTTTGTCAAACGTGTGATCCAACACAAATCAAAATTATTCGATCGTTCTCCACAACATATCGTGTGGGGTTACAAACAGTGGCTTACACGTTACTCCAAGAAAGTCACAGAGAATGCATTTCGTTTGTAGAAGGAATCCTTCGCGAAGATGATGGGATCATATCTGACTTTAATCAAACACATCTTGTTATCTTCGATGACATGATAGGAGAAGACGAAGAAGAAATACACTTTGGTTAACACGAAAAGGACATCATTGTAATGCCAGTATTAATCATATGATTTAAACTGTATTTCAACAAAGTAAAGCACATTGCACATTCAGTCTCAATGCACATTATGTGGTATTGTTTAAAAGCCAATAGATAAATCTCAAGTTCAAGAGTTAGCCAAAAGTTAGGAACACCTTGACTACATTGTGCTTATGACGATGCCACTCAATTGCCTATTTAATCATCGATTTAAACTCTACCACTCCCAATTATCTGAGATTTCGTACGGATTTGTTTCACGATTGGTGTGAAGAAGGAGGTGCAGTCATTTACACGTCACCTTCCTCGTTTTCGTCTGCACAAAAAAAAAATATAAAAACATCATTCACTTTTTTCTTTCTAACAATATTCAACATGACTTCCGTTCAATCTCATCCTCCAACCAAATTGATGTATACCGAGTCTATCCTTACCAAGGATATTAGAAGATCGCTACGCGGAAATTCATGACGTACCGTTTTGTCCTTCGGACCAGAGGCTTTGACGATTTAGATCATTGACAAACTCGAAGGCATTTTTGGAAATATATTCACAGGACAGAGAATAATGCAACTGTTCTACAGAGAGATGGAGAAAGAAGGAGAAAATGTGGCAACATGGGGTTGTAGAAATGAAGAGATTCTACATAGAGCCATTGACAATGGTTGCGCACTGTGTGCGCAATAAACGATATGCTGCGGTCTAAATTCTTGACTGGACTAATGACGGTGCGTCTGAACGATGCTACACGTCACAAGTTTGATACAATCAAAGGCTTTGACCAGTTAAGGATAGAACTAAGCAAGACTGAACACGAATTGCAGAATGATATTTAGCACAAAAGGGTTAAGACAGTACAGAAATAACCGTTGGTCGCAAAGGATAATGCAACAGGCAAATTAGATGCAACGAATGCATAAGATGAAAAGGAAGTTTGATCAGCTTAAAGCAGATACAGAGTCAAGAAGATGGTTGTTAAGCTACGCTTTCCGAGGAGAATATTTTGGGTAAGACAGCGGCAGGGGGTATAACAAAAGAAGGAAACTTAAGAAGGAAAATTGAAATGGGAAACAGTCTCAGTAAGGAGGCATATGAGAGACTGTAATGTAACAAGTGGTCCCAACAATAACCTTGAAGCTCAGATGATAGGGGAGTGAAATCTGGCCGACATTTTCATAAATTGAAGACCAGAGCGTTGCTGGATACAGGGTCCATGGTGACGCACTGTCAGAGAGGTTACTGCAGGTCGCTGCAGGACTTTGGACTGGAGATTACGGGAGCCAATGATGTGATTCTACCCTACATCGGATACATTGAGGCCGACCTCAAAGTACCCATTCTGGCCGATGAGAGATTTGTCATAAGAACATTGTGTTACGACTCTATGGTCTAAGAAAAATGTAACAGACAGAAAGTGAAACCAACAAATCAAGTAAAAAATCAACAAGCAATTTATTACTAGATAATTAAAATGAAAAATCAAAAAGTCACTTCCAGTAATGTGTTTTGAAATCCTAATAATCCAATAAGAATGATTGTTCTAATCACAAGTCATAAATATAGAATGTTCCGAATTCACGGCTGTGTCCTTGAATGTTATGATGTGCTAATGGTCTCCAAAGTCCTGATGTACTAGTAATCTTGATGTGCTGATGTCAAAATGAAGTATTCCAAAATATCTGAATAAGTTCACTTAAATTCCAAAATCATCAATTAAAAATCCAAAATCCAAACGTTTATGAGCACTGTTATAATCCAATGAATATTTAAAATAATTCCTCTCTTAGAATTTGGAATGAATTTTCACAACTGTAATAGCTCTTTACAAGACTGATGGTAATGTCGAACTGAAAAAATGTCCACCAAACATGATATATATAAAGATTGGTCACATGACAGAATGTTCTAGATTGGTCACATAACAGAATGTTCTAGAATGTGTGTCATCTTAATGGAATTTTTACTTGTAAACAAAACTCAACCTTGACCTTCAAATTGAGAAAACATATTGATCAAAACAACCTAATTCAAGGACACTAGTTATACATGTCTTTCCTAATAAACATAAAGATTTAAGCAAATATTAAAGTGAAGAAACATTTATAATTTCCTAAAATATTTATAATATTATATAAACATCATACATAACACCTCCCCTCATAAAGAAAAAGAAAGATTTATGTAATAAAGCTTTCTTTTGAATATACATCTAATACTATAATAACCAAAATTACATAAGAACATGTTTTATGATACTGGACTTAATTACATCAAGCAATATTACATTTCTAGGCACGTGAGAGTGCATCTGCAATCACATTGTCTTTTCCCCTGATGTGTTTGATGTCAATGTTATATTCCTGCAATATCAAACTCCATCTCAACAATCTCCGATTTTTATCTTTCATTTTGTTGATAAAAGTAAGGGGATTGTGATCACTGTACACAATAATTGGAGAAAGAGTTGAGGTAACATACACTTCAAAATGCTGTAAAGCCAATATCAAAGCCAAACATTCCTTCTCAATTGTGGAATAATTTTTCTGGTGCTTGTTTAGTTTTTTAGAAAAATAACACACAGGGTGTTCCACACCACTTTTGTCTTCCTGAATCAATACTCCACCAACCCCTACATCACTTGCATCAACAGATAATTTAAATGATTGGCTAAAATTTGGTGCAGAAAGAACTGGTGCATTCTTAAGCATGGCCTTTAACTTGTCAAAAGATTCCTGACACTTGTCAGACCAATAAAATTTGGCTTTCTTACTCAATAAACTTGTCAAAGGTTCAGCAATTTTGGAAAAATTGGAACAAAATTTCCGATAATATCCAGCCATACCTAGAAATCGCATCAGTTGCTTTTTACAAATTGGAACTTGAAATTCAGAGATAGCTTTGACCTTAGCTTCTATAGGTTTAACTTGACCTTGTCCCACAATATGTCCTAAAAATGTGACACAAGCATGGCAAAACTCACTTTTGCTCAAATTAATTGTCAGATTCGCATCATTGAGTCGATCGAAGAATTTTCGAATGGTTTCCAAATGATCTTCCCAGGTGTTGTTGTAGATAATGACGTCATCGATATAAGCGTCACAATTATTAAGACCAAATGTTATCATGTTCATCAGACGTTGAAACGTTGCAGGCGAATTTTTCATTCCAAACGGCATGACTTTATATTGATAAAGTCCATCTGGAGTTACAAATGCTGAAATTTCTTCTGCCCTTTCCGTCAGTGGAATTTGCCAGAATCCTTTTAAAAGGTCAAACTTGGTGACATATTCCGCATTTCCAATTTTATCAATGCAATCGTCCATTCTTGGGATTGGAAATGAATCAGTTTTGGTGACACTGTTGACTTTTCTATAGTCAGTACACATACGGAATGTATTATCTGGCTTGGGAACAAGAATACATGGTGAACTCCAGTTACTTTTACTTGGTTCTATGAAATCATTCTCCAGTAGATACTGAATTTCTTTCTTCAGATAGTTCTGTTTGAGAGGATTCATCCTATAAGGATGCTGTTTCACAGGCGCAGAATCTACAATGTCAACGTCATGATAAATTTTACTTGTTCGTGTTGGAACATCAGGAAACAAGTGCTCATAGTCATGTAATAGCTGTTTTAGTTCATTTCTTTCCTGTTGTTGTAGATGTGAAAGTTTCTGGTCTAGGTTGTTCAATATTTCTGAATTCCGAAGATTGGTTATACCAGAGTCACTATAGTCTGATTGTATTCCATCGTTGATATCTTCACTGTGTGGGACAGGTACAACTAAATTAACAGAATAATTAGCTGAGCTATCTATGTCAAAATATTCCTTTAACATATTTATATGACAAAGTTGTTTCTGTTTCCGTCTCCCAGGAGTGTTAATGATATAATTTAAGTCATTTACTTTCTTTTCAACGGTATAAGGACCATAAAATTTAGCCTGAAGAGGATTCTGAGGTATGGGAAAGAGAGCCAGAACTTTGTCACCAGGTTTAAAACTCCTTTCCTGTGAATTTCTGTCATACCTTAATTTCATTTTTGACTGGGTAGTGTGAAGATTAGTTCTTGCTACTTCACAGGCCTTTGACAACTTGTATTTGAAATCAGAGACATAATCCAGAAGATTAATCTTTGAATCTTCATTTGAAAGAAGTTTCTCTTTCAATAATTTCAATGGTCCACGGACAGTATGACCAAAACGAGTTAAAAGGGACTAAAACCCAACGACTCTTGAACTGATTCCCTAACAGCAAACAACAACAAATGAACACCCTCATCCCAATCCTTTTCTGTATCAAAGCAATATGATCGAATCATATTCTTCAAAGTTTGATGAAATCTTTCCAAAGCACCTTGACTTTCAGGGTGATAGGCAGAAGATTTAAACTGTTGGATGCCTAATTCATGCATAACTTGTTGGAAAACTCCAGACATAAAATTTGACCCTTGATCTGACTGGACAGATTTGGGAAGGCCAACAAGTGTAAAAAACTTCACCAAAGCTTTCACAATAGTTTTAGTTTTTATATTTCTCAGAGGAATTGCTTCTGGAAATCTTGTAGATGTACACATGATGGTCAACAAGTATTGGTTGCCTGACTTGGTTTTAGGTAAAGGACCAGCACAGTCTACTATTATTCTACTAAATGGTTCATCAAATGCAGGAATAGGTTGTAGATGAGCCTTAGGTATCTTCTGATTGGGTTTTCCTACCATTTGACAAGTGTGACAAGATCTGCAGTATTTAGAAACATCACTTTTGAGTTTCGGCCAATAAAAATGATTCAAGATCTTGTGATAAGTCTTACGGACTCCTAAATGACCAGCCAAAGGAGTTTCATGGGCTAAATTAAGAATTTCCTGTCGATATGACTTAGGAACAACAATTTGATAGCTCACTGACCACTCGTCACCAGCGGGTACATCAGGTGGTCTCCATTTCCTCATAAGGACCCCATTTTTCACAAAGTAACACACTGGAACTTGTGTGGCTTCAGTTTCACTAATAGCCCTCTGAAACAAACAAGATATCTCGGGATCTTGCTCCTGTTCAACGACAAGGGATTGTCGTTTGTCATCCTGATTAGAACAAAGAGAATGAGTTGCCAAAAGAGGATCACTGTGATCAATACCATTTGATTGATCAATACCTGAGGAAAAAGTGACCTCATCAAAAGACTGACCAATACATGTGTCAGCTAAAGGAATAATATCCTGATCAACATCACTCTCAAGAGCTCTTTTTGCCATAGCTCTAGTAACTGCACAAGCAGGGTACAAATCAGGGATTTCAGTTTCGACAGGATCAACTTTCTGATCCAAACAAGGCTTGTCAGTTACAAGTGGATTAACCACAACCTTATCTCCAGCTAGGTCATTGCCTAGTAATAAATGAACACCCTCTATGGGTAAAGAAGTCACTGCCCCAACAGTCACAGGTCCAGAAACTAAGTCTGATGCCAAATTTACACAATGAAGAGGAACATTTACAAAGCCGCACTCAACTCCCTGAACAAGAACACTTTCACTTGAAGAAGACTCCTCGGACAAAGGCAAAGTACCTGATAATAAACGACTCTGAGAAGCTCCAGTGTCCCTTAATATTTTAATTGGGATAGGTTTGGCAGAATCACCAATAAGTGATATAGAACCTTCTGACATGAATGGTCCATAAGCCTCCAAAATAGAATCAGACTGGGGTTTGTTTTACCCAACAAATGTATTGCTTTCAATACAAGACCGTGACCTTGACCTCGTAGAAATAAGAGCATTTGGAAAAGCTCTGTCTTTACTCTGTTGCTTATTTTTCAACTTGAAGCAATCAGAAATAACGTGCCCTTTCGTTTTACAATAAGTGCACGTAGGAAGAGATAAGGATTTCTGATCAGTCTTATCAGATGTTTGATACCTAACAGTTGTGCTGTTGTGAAATTTGGAAGTACTCGAATGAGATTGAAATGGTTTTTTACCAGAAAACTGCTGAGAGGACGACTTATTGCCAAATGAAATTTTGTGAGTCAAGGAATAATCATCAGCCATACGAGCAGCATTTTCCAAAGTTTCCACATTCTGCTCGTCAAGATAGGTTTTAATATCACTATGGATGCACCTCTTGAACTCTTCAATTAATACGAGCTGTCGGAGGTTATCATAAGCTTGATCAACTTTCTTGGCTGAGCACCACCTATCAAATAGTTGTTCTTTATCCCTTGCAAATTCGACATGAGTTTGTCCAGTTTCTTTTCTACAATTCCTAAACCTTTGTCGATATGCCTCTGGTACCAACTCATAAGCTTTCAAGATGTACTCCTTAACCACATCATAATCAGTGCTTTGTTGTACTGGCAGTGAAGTGTAGACTTCACGAGCTTTGCCAATAAGTACACTTTGTAATAACAAAGTCCAATGCTCTCTGGGCCATTTCAAGTTTTCAGCTATTTTCTCGAAATGAAGAAAGTATTTATCTACTTCTTTTTCCTGAAAAGGGGGTACTAACCTAATATACCTAGTAACATCAAAACCTGAACTTGTATTTAAAGGAGTGGTGTGTGCTCTGTTTGCCAGTTCTAATTCTCTTAACTTAAATTGCATTTCCCTTTCTTCTCTTTGCATTTGTATCTGCCTCTCTTCTTTCTCTCTCTCCATCTGTATCCGCCTCTCTTCTTTGTCTTTCTCCATCTGTATCCGCATTTGTCTCTCTTCTTTCTCTCTCTCCAACTGCCTCTCTTCTTTCTGCATTTGTATCTGCCTCTCTTCTTTCTCTCTCTCCATCTGTATCCGCCTATCTTCTTTCTCTCTCTCCATCTGTATCTGCCTCTCTTCTTTCTCTCTCTCTCTCTGAATCTGAAGCTTTGCCAATTCTAAATCCATCTGGTTCTTTAACTCTAATTCCCTTAATTTCCTGTCAGAACCAGATACAGGCTTTCTCTTCAAACTTAAAGCACTATTTTCAAAAATTCCCTTACCTACTAAATACTGAATTAAAATAATCTTTATTTCCTGTTTTGTCAATGATATTTTTGCCTCAGATAGACTGTATTTTCTGGCAAGCTCGAGCAACTCATCCTTTCTCATGCACTCTAACCCCTCCTGGGTAGGTTTTGAAATGAAATTCTGAACATTAGATGCCATTGTAAATGCTTGTTGGTTTCACACAAAAAAAATTTCTCTATATAAAAATCTTTGCCAAAGACAAAAAAAATTCTCCGAGACAAAATCAATATGAAGTTCAAAGATAAATTTAATATCTCTAATATGCTTTAAAGAAATTCAGATCCCGGACGAGCCCCCAATTTCTGTTACGACTCTATGGTCTAAGAAAAATGTAACAGAAAGAAAGTGAAACCAACAAATCAAGTAAAAAATCAACAAGCAATTTATTACTAGATAATTAAAATGAAAAATCAAAAAGTCACTTACAGTAATGTGTTTTGAAATCCTAATAATCCAATAAGAATGATTGTTCTAATCACAAGTCCTAAATATAGAATGTTCCGAATTCACGGCTGTGTCCTTGAATGTTATGATGTGCTAATGGTCTCCAAAGTCCTGATGTACTAGTAATCTTTGATGTGCTGATGTCAAAATGAAGTATTCCAAAATCTCTGAATAAGTTCACATAAATTCCAAAATCATCAATTAAAAATCGAAAATCCAAACGTTTATGAGCACTGTTATAATCCAATGAATATTTAAAATAATTCCTCTCTTAGAATTTGGAATGAATTTTCACAACTGTAATAGCTCTTTACAAGACTGATGGTAATGTCGAACTGAAAAAATGTCCACCAAACATGATATATATAAAGATTGGTCACATGACAGAATGTTCTAGATTGGTCACATGACAGAATGTTCTAGAATGTGTGTCATCTTAATGGAATTTTTACTTGTAAACAAAAATCAACCTTGACCTTCAAATTGAGAAAACATATTGATCAAAACAACCTAATTCAAGGACACTAGTTATACATGTCTTTCCTAATAAACATAAAGATTTAAGCAAATATTAAAGTGAAGAAACATTTATAATTTCCTAAAATATTTATAATATTATATAAACATCATACATAACAATTGGTTGTTCAGCATACTCATTCTGGAGCAAAAGCTCCCATGGTCCTTGGCACCAATGCCCTTAGAGTCTTGAGAGATAAATCAAAGCATCAAAGACCTATCCCATAAATATGGAGGATGCCATTTTCTTGTTTGACAAGAGATAATAGTTGTATGGGAACAGTAAAGACCACTAATAAACGCCCCATACATATTCAGCCAACAGTAAGCGGCCTTTTAAGGAATCCAAGACAAACAAAATCAGTATTGACGGAGCCTTTGAACTCTGGATTACATTCTAGCCTCAAAATCTGACCCATGATTAAATGTTGATGCAAAAAAATCTACAGATGAGGTTTCCGTAAGAGTCTGTAATCGGTCGGCAAAAGTTTTGACAATCGGACCCAAGACTAAACTGTGCGAACTACACGAAATTCGGTACTCAAGAAATGGACACCGCCTGTTTCAGTATCTTGGAATATACCTAACTGACACACAATTAGATCATGATCAAGAGGAAGCTGCAAAGCGGCTGTTGAGCAAGTGGACATCAGTTTTCTCCAGGACCAACACGACTGTAGAGCATGAAATCAAATCAACATACCATACGCCATTTAAGCAGCCTTACAGGCGAATTTCTCCAGTTTCATATCAGGAAGTGAGAGAACATTTGTGGGAAATGCTGAAGTGCTGAGCTCTCAGAGAATTCCACAATATTTCTTCAAATATTGCCCATATCCGGAAAAAGGATAATTCCCTGCGATTTTGAATGGATTTCAGAAAACTGAATACTCGGACAATAAAGGATGCATATTCTATTCACTGCATCGACAAGACTTGATATTGCCTTACTGGTAGTGCATGGTTCTCAAACTTAGATCTTCGGTCAATGTATTGGCAAGTGGGTATTAAGGAAGAGGACAAAGACAAGACACCCTTCACTGTTGAACTCCTTGAATTTTTGCAATGTAGTAGGATAGCCTTCCTTCGGTTTGACTAATAGCTACTTTCCAAAGAATAATGGATCATTGTATGGGAGAAATGAATCTTAGAGATTGGCTATTTAATCTTGATATTATAGTATTTATTTTTGTTTTTTAAACCTTTGAATCTTTGAAGAACATCATCGAAGACTAGAAAATGTATTTACAAAGACTGAAGTTAAAGCCCATTAAATGTGAACTTTGTAGGAGGAAAGTAAGTTATCTTGGTCATGTCTTCTCAGCTAATGGCATTGAAACAGACCCAGAAAAGATAGAGGCACTCAGACAATCGCCGAGACCTAGACATGCGCACGACGTACGCAAGTTCCTTGGGTTTGCAGGATACTACAGGCGATACATAAAGGACTCTACCAATATTGTTCTCCATTTAAATCAGCTCTTTGCGGGACATCCCACAAACATGAAGTGTAAAGCCAAGAGGAAGTAGGGCCATCAATCATTGAAATGGGCGCAGGTTCGATGAAATCATCAGACGTCTATCAACTCCTCCTATTTTTGGTATATGCAGATTAGGCCAAACGATTTTGAATTTCACGTGGATGCCAGTGCAGAAGGACTAAGCAGAATTTTTTTTATCAAGGGCAGGAACGAATTGAAAGAGTAATTGCTGATACAAGCAGAACATAACACAATCAGAAAAGAATTATCCAGCTCACAAGTTAGAGGTCTTAGCTCTAAAATGGGCAGTTTCTGAAAAGTTATCTCTATGGGAACCGATTCAACGTGAAGACCGACATCAACCCATTAAAATATATCCTGACCAAGGCCAAGATCGAAGCCACAAGCCATCCATGGATTGCGGCCCTTGCTAACTACGAATTTTCCATTACTTACAGCAGCGTGAAGATAAACGCTGATGGTGATGGTTTGTCAAGACATCCAGCCTTTAAAATTACTCATTTATTGAAAATTGTTTCTCACCATGTCATTCAAGCGACTTTTCAAAGAATAAGGCTATCAGGCTAGGTGGCATTGATGGGCACCTGACCTTCTCTCAAACGGCAGACTTTGGTAAGGGAAAAAAGAGATAATCATCATGGATGCCTCGTTTGTCAATGACTGGAGGCAAGAACAGATAAAGGATCATAATATGAGAAAAGTACTGGAAATGTTCGAGGCAGGGACAAAACCGAGAAGAGAGTGTCCTCTTACACCCAGTTGATGTTCGGCGTCTCATTAAATAGTTAGATCGGCTGTGTGTACGGAATGGAGCTTTGTATAGAAAGTGATGTCAGCGGGAGAAAGAGCCTTTTCAGTCGATACTACATGGCCAACTTAGGTCAACTGCCTTAAAGACTCGGGGCATCAAGGAAGAGTCAGAACTCTATTTGGTTCGCTCATGGTTCTATTGGCCATCATTAGCTCAGGATGTAGACCGAAAAAGTAAATACTGTCCCCGCTACATCCGCCTCAAGACACCATTCAGTACTGTAGATGCTCTACTATTAACCATCAAAACCTACGAGCTTGTATGTATGGATTATCTAACCTTAGAAAGCTCGAAAAGTAGATATGATGGTTATCACAGATCATTTTACGCGTTATGTCCAGGCCATTCCCGCCAAACGTTATCCTTTACAATAAATTCCCTGTCCGTCTGCTGCACAGTGAACAGTGGAGGAACTTCGGATCATGCGTAATATCAGAACTGTGCGACATTGCGTCAATTGAAAAATCCAGAACAACACCATACCACCACATGGGAAACGGTATGTTCGACAGTTTTAACCAAACTTTGTTAAACATGCTCAGAATATTGACTGATGAAGATAAAACTGATTAGAAGACATATGATCCAGCACTGAACCATGCCCACAATGCAAACAGATACAATAGCTCTGGGTATTCACCATTTTACCTGATGTTTGGACGACATCCAAGGAGTACCATATATGCCTTTCTACGGATCGATCTCAATAATTCAGAGTCATCTTGTAGGATAGAATACACTGAGGATCTTCGGAAGCGCTTGGATTTCGACTACAATTGAGAAAGTGATCAGCGTCATAAATGTAAATGTGAGCTGAAAATCCAAGAGTCTGCAATTAAACCTGGAGATAAAGTCCTTGTCAAGAATGTAGCTCTTTCGGGGAAAGCACAAACTGGCAGATAAATGGGTTCGGGAGTGTTACGTGGTAAAAGAACAATCTAATACAAAGATTACCGTTTTTGTCATTCAGAGGGACGATTTAAAAGGTCCTAACGGACTGTACACCGAAACATTCTTCTGCCTTTCGTGGCGTTGTCCTCTCTTTAACTGCGACATAAAGGGCCGAGGATACTATTTGTTAAACCAGGGCCTAACTCTGGCCACACTTCTCCAGATGTCTTTACTATATCTAAGGCATCTGTGCATATTTCCTGTCTGGTGACAGTGACTCGATGTCTGAGGAGGAGGATCTCGTTACTGTGCGGTCGGATGCAGTCTTTGACAAGGTGGCTCTAGCACTTCGTGGAGGACGGACCTTAATCCGGATGCACCCGGATTTATGTCTCTGCTTCGAGGAAAAGGTGCCCGCGTTGTAGAGGAATCTGGAGGAGGCTAGAGTGCTACCATAGAGGCTGCGCCGGATGAGGAGGGTGGCGAACGAGTGAACTCAAGCAATAGTTCTAGCAAAAGTCTTCCTGAATTGCCCAGGCAATCTGAGCGACGAAACGGGCTCCACAATGGATTCAGTCCGGAGAGTGGGTATTGCACCCGCAGAATGCCATATACGACAAAAGCGCTATTGAAATACTTGTATAAAGATTTTGCTTATTAAAATTGAAGCAATTGTTCTTGACAAGTGTACGTTTGTAACCAAATTTATGTTGGATGCCTTATAATTGTTTACTTGAAAATGACACTTCTGCATACCCCCTCACGCGCGTTGTCCTTGCTATTTTGGTTTGTAAATGTCGAGACGATATTTCCAGGAAGGAACGGTGTCGCAGGGTTACCTATATTTGGATAGATACTGTACCTGTGCATTATTTACCTATGTTAGTGCTGTGATCTCTTGACACGTGATTGCGTTTAACCAATGATTATTCTTACCCATCGTCTTGAGCACTTGAACATCGCGCCCATGGATGTGCATCGCTCCTTGCCCCGCAAATGTCATAAGGCACTGTGTGCTTGGTATGGACTCATCGTCCACGCCCTTCCAGCCGATTTCCGTATAAAAATCCTACAGATCGTCATCTTTCCGTTTTTCAGACTTGTTTTTGGAAATATACATTTTTGTTTTATTTTCATAGTAGCCTTGTTGTCATTTCTTGATTCCCAAGATTTGTTGGAACATTCATTTGGAAACCCTGTGACAATTATTTACGTTAGTAATGCAACAGATGACTTATTCTATTTACTTTTATATTCAGATTTCATTCTTTATTTTTTTATGGTTTAGCATGGGTAAAAATTGAGCCAACTTACCCCTACCCCTATTTCTTTGGTAATAGTTATTATTCCCTGTAATATTTCGACCTTGTACTAAGCTACTTGATACAGATGGCAAAGATATAAATTCCTGAAGGTGACATCATAAACTTCTGATAAAACACTTTCCCCAAAATTTTCATATTCGGGGAAAGGGTATTCTGGTAGCCCATGTAGTAAAGCGTTGTGTCAAATATACCTCTAAATTTCAAGATTCAAAGTCTGTAAATATTATTTATGTAAAGCTTATGAGTGGAAATTGTATCAAAGTCAACTGAACGCAAGAAAAGTGTAAGTAACTTAAAGAAAAAGAAAAAGAAAAAAATAAGTTATTGCTGTCAGACATGTCAAAATTGATATTTTCATTTTTCGTATTTAAAACAATGAAAGATAATGAGCAGTCATACCGACCGAATAGTCAAAATACGCTCATGTTTAATTCTATAAAAAAAAATATAAATAACACCGTCCATGCATAATTTTGTCCAAATGGTTACAATTTTTCTTTTGCTATTAGTTACATAATACTGAACCTAATATGTTATATGTTCCTGATAAGCAATTGAGTTTCGTAGAGAATACATGATCTTTATTATCTCAATTGTATTTGTTAAAAATGAAGGAATATTATCCGCTGACAATTGTTCACATTTCAAGTAGCCAACTGAATCTTTTCCTTTTCAGTTGATGGTTGGGAACGAAATGACGTCAATTATCATATTTGTCCTGTAGTGGATCTTGGGTTTTACACAAGAGCTAACATTTACCGTGGATGAAACAATATGGACCAGACAGTGGTAACCGTCATTATTCTGACGCTTCTGTTTAATCTCGTATCTGGACCAAATTCAGGTGTGCTCTTTCCTTGTCCTACAAACTGCATATGTTCAAACATTTTGATGTTCTCAGTCAATTCTTTTGATGAAGATATTAAAAGTTCTATTTTGAAACCGTATACAATTGAAATAAGATGCACCCTTTCAGTCACCCGATTCTCTCTCGAAGACTCCATCTCACTTGTCTCGTCGGAAAGCCAGATATACTTAAGGATAACGTGCATTTTAGACACAGAAGTAATTATAGATTCCGTATCTGTTTTGCACAAAATAGTGGGCCTTGTAACTACTGGGTGTCGTTTGACTTACATCCCTAAAGTAACATTGAAAAGTGTGTTCCCAGCTCTTTTACAACTGTCTGTTACCAATTCAGAAGTGAACAAAATTGACTGTTCTCTGATTAGCGGCATGCCATTAATTCGTTTACTAGACTTTCGAAATACACATGTATCACAAATTGAAGACTGTGTAGTCAATAGGTCGAGTCTACGAAAGCTCACTATTGTTGATAGTAGACTTACACATGTATCTTCTTTGGCATTGAATGGGCTGTTGAATTCGTCCATAGCATATTTACGTTTGGGCGGCAATAATATACAAAATCTTCAAAGATTTGGGTCATGGAACTTAATTTTTTTATCACTACGAAACAACAAGTTGACATACATAGGAGCGAATATATTTGATGGGTTGAGTTATTTAGAGCATCTCGATTTAAGTGAAAATCTACTGGATTTTATTGAAGATGGCGCATTTAGAAAGCTTTCATATCTAAAGCTGCTAGACCTAAGCGGTAACCATCTTACTTCCTTGTCATACAATCAGAGTCCATGCGGGATGCCTTTTGTATTGAATGTGTCAAAGAATAGACTTCACCATCCGCCATTTACTGATTCATACTTTAACCTCCCTACATTTATTGAAATTATCGCCAACGATAACCCCATTTACTGCGATTGCAATGTGACAGTATTCCAGGATTTTATCTTCGAAAGTTATAAGTCTGTATCGCACCCGATTCTTAGAGATGCACACGTTGCTTTAGGAAACAAATACTTCCGAGCAGAAGACTATAGTTGTGATGAGCCAAGTCGTTTGAAAGGAACCAATATAATGGAAGTTGCTTTTTTTGATGACTGTCCCATCATTATGGGATGTCCTATGGCATGTGATTGCATTTTTATAAAATTACGCAACAAAACTATTGTTAATTGCAGCGGAAGAAATCTGCAAGAAATGCCAAACAGTGTTCCTAACGGCGTAATTATTCTGCAGCTTGGTAGAAACAGAATCAAAGAAGTTAAAGATATGTCCTATTTCAATCGCTGTGATGAGATATATCTTGAATATAACGAAATTACTACTTTTTCCATCTATCTATTGCAGAATGCAGTTGTAGTAAGTCTGGCATACAATAATGTATCGTTTCTTGCCCGTGAAATAGTAACTATTTCCAATCCTAGTCTAAAGTCCTTGGATCTGAGAGGAAATACGTTAGAATGTAGTTGTGATAGTTTATGGATTATCGATTGGTTGCGTAATGAGCGCGCAATAATTGCTAAGGATTCCATTATTTGTGCGGATAACAATACAGTTGCTGTCAACGTCACAGATGAAACTTTAGGTTGCAACATTCCTCATCACAGACAAACAATAATGATTCTCGCTTTTTTAAGTTTTGTTGTTTTAGGTACAGGTTGCATTTTGTTGAAGTTTAAAAACGAAGCCAAAGTATTCATATGCACTAACTTCATAATGGCACGCGATCTTCGTCTGATGAAATATAATGCTGTAGTTTTATACGATGATAACGTTAAAGATATGAATTGGGTGAATCGAACTTTTCCTGTTTGTCGCGATGATTATGTTGATATTTCTACATTTGCAAAGATCACGCAAAACCATTCGGATGACACATACATTGTTTCTGATAATATGCCCTTGCCAAGGATTTACTGCTTGGAAAGAGACATAGCTGGTAATCAACTGATTGACGAAGCCTTTGACCAAGCCGCAAATCAAAGCAGAGCATTTTTTATTGTTGTAAGCAATAACTTTGTGAATAATAAACAACGTTTACTCCAGCTTGAAACAGTATTTCATCGCATGCTCAAACTTGGTCCCTCAAAAATTATTCTTTTCAAGAGAGAAGATATCAACACTTCAAGCAACGAAATACTCAGGGTTTTTATGAATATGTCACAGGTGGTGGATTGCAGAGATAATTCAAGCACATCAGTGAAACAGAGTATCAAATGTCTGCAGTTAAATTTCAAACAACTGTGTTTTTGGTGGATAGTGCATTTTCTACGACTAATTTTGTTCGACCTTATAATTCTCTGTGCATTCAGTATTGTTATTTATTATTTCATATATTATGTAATGTTATTTGAATTATTCATATTAGTGTGAACCGGATTATACTTTAAAATGTATTTTACTCTGTTGATTGAACTAGCACCGTTTCATTTACTTTAGTGAATACATACTTTTCCAAGTCTTACAAAATTTCCACGAAAACGAATTTTCTTTTCATAAGTCCAAAATGGATGCAATCTAGTCTCTGTAAATTCTGATTTACGTTTACTTTTTTCTGGAGCTATAAATAATTAAAAGGTGAAAATGGATTATAAAAATAATACTGGGGGCATAATAGTCTGAATACAGGGATAAAATCTAAACTTAGTCACAAACAACACGTCACGTGATAAATATGACGAATCAAATACAAACTCCAATTAAACAAACTTCAAACAAATGAAATGCACACAAAAATCCTCTTTTTAGCGTCTATCCCAACATCTTGATTTTCTCAAGTCACTTTGTCTGCCTAAAAGTATGGCATTCAGTTAAAGGTCATCTAGTCCTGAGTGAAAAGTTAAAAGGTAGGTGATGCGGATGTATAGCATATGTCTGAACGTGTATGTACCCAAATATCAGCTAGTGATATGCATACGTATCACTTACCTATGAACATATTCTTTATTCTTCAATCTGAGTGCACTGGGTGACTCGTTCTCGAATGCATGCAGTTGTACAATATGAGAAAAACTTAGTATAACCATCATCTATATTCGTTCCTTTAAACATCAATTAAATCTTAACTTTAGCTCTGGAATACTGTATAGGCAACAAAATCTAAAAATGTATAAAACACAAACGTGAAGTAAAATCAATTACCCAACATAATTATGCCAAAAACCATTAATACATTGCAGGCGGTACGCTTGGCAGTCATAATAGCAACGTGGTTACCTTTCTCCCAGATAAAGTAACGTGCATCAGTCGATACGGTGTGAAATGAGCTTCTTTTGAAAGACTCGACCGAACAAATTTTCTTTAGTGTCATGAAATAGTGCAATTTGTTTTAACCCATTTCTCCAGATTAAGTAAATCATTCGGAATAGACCTTTGCCTGCTTCTTTCAAAGGTTTTCATTATTATGTTTTAAATAATTTCCAGACAGCTGGTGTGAAATTTCATTAAGTTTTATTACCATGATCACGTTTCCGTTTCTGACGCTATAGACTGTAATAACTATATTGCTTAAACTTCCTGTACGCCGTGGTTAGTATCATTCTGTCATGACAAATATGCATTGAATGACACCATTATAATCAAACATGTCTGAAAGTAAAAACACCATCGCCATAACAATTTGGCTATGCGCTCATCCCCTCATAAAAGTAAGGAACAAGGTCGAAGGAAAGGACCCAATCTTCATTGGAGCTCACTCGCTAGGCAGGCGGAATATTTCAGAAAGAAATGTCTTGCAGGATAACGAAGATTTTCAATCTCAGATAGGACACTAATTAAATACAAGTAAATATGAAACCAAAAGATGGTGGACATTTACTTGAATGTATTTTAACAGACCAATTTTTCTTGTATCACATCATTTTTGATTAAATTCATATCTTTAAAACTTGTACACTACTGATATATTTTTTTATTTGATTATATAATACTGATTTATTGATTGTGCCAAAATTTTAGAAAGATGTAGCGAGATCTCATGGAGATTTCAACATGGGTACATTTCTGCACGGTAATAAGATCACCCCTCTCTTAGACGACTTTTTATCAGCGCCTAATGTTTTCATCTGTATTTGATGGTCTTTAAATTTGCTATAAAGACCGCTCTTCCACTCTAAATAAGAGCACTTTATTTCAGTCCTATAATTCAAATAGCTCATTACTCAGATTTTGTTGTTTGCTTGATAAATTAATTTTCCCACAAATTGTAGTTATTGTAAAAGAACGAATCTGATGAAGCATGATGTAAGTGGAAAAAATGTTTGAGATAAAATAATGTTGAAAGTTAGCAACGGAATTTGTGTCTTTATTTTTCCTCTCAGCTAATTTACTATCATTTTAAAAACAAATATTCCATCTGATCATCCAAAAACAGTTGCGCTCAGAACATTGTTTTCTTCGGGATGTTAAGGAAATTAAGATCCATAAATGACTGTATATCTTTCAGGACTAAATACTATTTACAGAACGCAGAGGAATGGATGAAGAAAAAAAAAAGAGTAAAAACACCAACAAATATAAAAGCCAATTTTACAACTAGAAGTATTCCTTATTATCCCAGCGCTTGTCGGAAAAAGTCGGCGAATTGTGATACCGTTTGTCCGTCCGTACGTGATTCAGTGATGTCCTCAAACTCCTCCTACACCGTTCAATATACAAGTTTGGAACTTTGGTATATCATTTGCCTATGTCCGCGAATGCGCACAACGATTTTGAAATTTTGATTCCAACTGAAACGTGGTATGTGTAAAGACGAAAGTCAAGCCTATCAAATATGCCACGGGTTTTATTATCACTCGCTGTGATTATTACCTAGGATGCCACAAATTTGCCTTTGGGTCCTAACTTGGAAACTATTGAGATCCCCACCCTATAATTATATATATTGCATATATACTTACTGGGCATGAAAAGATGTAGAATGCCTATGCATCCCAAATCATCCCCATTGTCATCGCTTAGTGTCCTGTAGGTGGGGCAAGTTACCCATGGGTCCTAATATTGAAACCATGAGATATTCACCATATAACCGTATATACACTTAATGATCAAGAAGACTTAATTTCATATAAATCATCATCTTTAGTCTTTCCTGAAAAAAGATTTTATATAGCTATCAATTGTAATCTTTGGCTCTAAACCCGTAAGACAGTTCATGAGAGTGCAAGATTGAAGTTTAGTTGACTCTTTTTATCACTTTGCTCCGAAAAATAAAATTATTTGACGGTACGTGCCGAAATCTTGTTATGCAGTGGTTGATTTAGCCGCTGGTCTCCTACCCGTGGCCAGTGTGAGTTTTTACTCGGTCCAACTGAAGTTTCTAGAAGCAAGCCAGCCAGACCAGTCAATGTTTTCAATACGATTAATGTAAATTTTTTCTGATTATCCGATTTGCGTGTCATTTCTTGCGCAAGCGATCTTTTTAGGCTGATAAGTTACTTTTATAGACTATTATAGTTGTAGCGTGTATATTGTTTTCAGCAGGGCACCACACGACACTGTATGTGAACTGAACTTACACAAAATGGTACTGGTCGAAATCAAGTTTTCTGCTAATCGTAGCACGCATTCCTCTGATTAAGATTTTAATCTTTGGGCTGACATTTAACCAGCTTAACTGAGCGCGTAGATATCTTTCCTCCTCTGAAACTGTTTTTTTTTTTTTTTTTTTTTTTTTTTTGGGGGGGGGGCTATTTTTAAATGTAAAGTCGAAATAATAGAAGGTGTATGCTACGAGCTTCCTCACATGTCGACGACAATAAAGGTTTTTCTTAACTTGATATCTAAATCCTCAAAGTTTACATTCAACTCAAACTTTTTCACACACACCCCAACAAAGACTTTGCTCATATAAAATTCAGACACTACTTGCGACACTTTAGAGTAGAATGTGTAGCTCTTTATTCTTCAGCAACATTCTAAAATTTCCATCAAATTTTTTTAAAGTGAGTTTGACAATTTGAGTAGAGAGAACACCTGAAGACAAGATTTTAAAGCAGAGCCATTATTTATGATGCTCTTTACTTAGCATGAACAGATGCAGTGACATCAGTTTTCCTTGTAATAGGTATCATCTATCTGTGTGGGTGTGACGCTAGTGTACAACTTGTTCCCCTTATCAACAATGTTACATTTCCAGGAGACCATATTTAGGATTTTCCAGTCCATCGTTTGTCTTTGGACGCAACTATCAAGCCCTGAAATTCATGAATTTTCTTCCTGAAAAATAAACGTGTTAGGATTTGTGTGTGTGTGTGTGTGTGAAAGCACATATAGACTTTTTTTTAAATGAAATGAACACAATCAGTTTCTGTGGAAATGTTTTAAAATCTACTTCATATGCCTCAGTATGACTGGATCATCGTGAAAATAAGATTTGTGGGCTTTTTTGAACAACTCACTGAAATATTACCAACAGACAATGTGATCAGAGCCATCTTATGTACACGCGTTCTTGAACGTAGCATATATATATATATATATATATATATATATATATATATATATATATATATATATATATATATATATATATATATATATATATATATAGCTTGCTGCTGGTTGCGGTATCATTAAAATACAAATCAAACTGCTGCAGCCCTATTGCTAGCTAATTGACTAGTCGATCGAGCTAGACGAAGTTAGGTAGAGGCAAATCTAAACACGGAGCTAATTCCAATATAATACACCCGTCTGTTCTGTATCTGCCACTAATTATAATGTGTATTGGGAGTATAATGAAGAAATAATTTGCCCCTGTGCAAGGAATAAATATTTACAAATGAAACGTATGCGGACGTGGGATGGGGTGGGATCTGTTTTTCCAAAGACCAGGGTAATGAGTTAAGTAGATCAATATATATTATTATCATAGTAATGCAATCTTGTTTGCTTGATCACGTCGAGTTGTCAGCATCAGAAAATCCGGATCATTAAGAGACGCGATGCTAGCAACAAGACGTGATCCAGCCATCAAGATCAAATCACTATGATAATGATATGTTGTTATATATCTATCAATTTTCCGATAATTTACTAAAATCACTATACTTAACTCAAAAAGAAAGTAAATTGCTTCACATTTCAACCGTTTTAATACGAACTTCTTCGTAAATCTGGAACCGTATAACATGCTGATCAGTTGACGTGCGCCTGAATATTGCAGTATATGAATGAAACGTGTGAAACAACATTCACTCATTTTCACTACGATCACTGTTAGTAACACGAATTCTTTGACGCATGGGTGCAGCAAACTCATGTATGCGATTTACAGTCATTGTGCAGTTGTCACATTTTGCATCCCGGAAGATTTCAACAGCTGAATGACTCTGAAAGTTTCTCTCCGAGGCCAGGCTAATATCGGTTGAACTGTTTCTTGCGAGGCATCGTGAGAGGCTCCGATGGGATTTGGTATGGCAGTGACAACATTATTTTGACGGTTATTTACAAAGGGATTGAAAAACTTTTTGGAATGTGATAATACAGATGTGTTACAGAGAACGTTACTCGTTTCAATTTGCATGTCAAGTGAGGCTACGGCATAGTTGTTCACGCTTTCTCATCTGTAACCGGGAAACCATGAGGAAGAAATAGTTCCAGCCTCGTTTCAGAGGATGGTGATAGAGAATCAGAAAACGAGAGTATCGTTTTCCAACGTCAAGGATATGATGGTACAATTCTAGATCTTTCTTGAATAAAAAATTGATAGATGTATAATGAATCTAAATATTTTCCAAACAGAGACAAATTTTACGCCCTATGTACACGATCTCTCTGATCAGACCAATTCTTACAAAAACTTGGTTTTCAATCAACCTTAAATTTTGTACTGAACCAAAATGTTAACTTATTCATTTAAAACTATCATCTGTATCGACAACACTGCCAGTTACATGCTGTATCAATGAATATCAGACAAGAATAATAACCTTTCCTAATATTGATAGAAACACACAACAAATCAACAAATATCAATCTCCGTTCTTCTTATTGTGTTTACGTAGAATGAACCTTGAACTGATGCCCAGTATTGATAGCAGATACGAAGAAACTGTAAATATTACAAATAGAAATTTAAATTTTCAAACAATTAACATTAAATGTCTTTCTGATGGTATTTTAACAAACATCAAAGTGATCTTCTGGGAATGGCGGATAAACCTTCATATCTGTATCAGTATCATTATATATATCCAAGACATTTCCAGTCGCTACTATTTTAATCGCTTTGATTTGAAAAAACACCATTCTTTCTTATTAAATACTCATCTGAAAACATGTACATGGATGAGCAGTGAGATGGGATGGGGGTGTACACTAGTAGATACTATTATCATCGGAACCATGTACGTGTATTTCACATTTGACTTGTACCTCTCAGATGCGGGGTGATGGATAAGCGTAAATTGGTAGATATTATTATCATCGGAAAACATGGACATGTACTACGGATTCGAGTTGTACCTTCGGATGAGGGATGATTGATGAGCAATGAAATAGGGCTGGGGGTGTAAACTAGTGGACACTATTCTTGAAAATATCAAAAGTCATGCAACGCAAGAAGTTGATTGTTTGGTTGGTTGGTTTTAAGGACACTTTTATCGCATTACTGGCTTTAATATGCAGATGAAATGGTAAATAAATATCTTTGGTAAGGACACACATGGGCAGCCGACCATGGTTGGGCTGGATGGGTATCGAATCCGTAATCCTATGTTTACGAATCCGAAGCTCCAAAGCAGTATAGTGTAGCGATCTAGGGGTCTCTCGGACTCCCATGTTAAAGAGGGTAAAACGAATCTATGTGTCTACAAGAATTTAACATAAAGCAGCCATCTTGAAATGTATAGGAAATTCATTATTGTCTACAAATTGGTTCATAGGTTTTCACAGGATGAGTTTGACTGGTTAGAAATGTAACAGTCTAAAATGTTTGTTTTATTTTGGCGGGAAAGGTAATAAGTTAGAATCCGTCTGACCTCTAACTGAAATGAATATTACGTCGTAGGTTTTTTCACAGAATGAGTCTTGTCTGTTTCTAACAATGTAACATGTAAGATGTGTTTGGCGGGAAATACAGCTATGTCTGCCCTCTAAGTGAAATGAATATTGCGTCGTAGGTTTATCATGCGTGGGGTTCTCTGGCCTGTAACAAGAAGTGTAATGACAAAACTGCACCTACTATTTAAAATGCTTTTTGGTGGGACCAACTCCCACTCATCTATTGACCACACAGGTAGGATGTAAAAGAAGGGGTATCAAATAAATTTTAAATCCCTTATAAATAAAACTAATTTCCCTATCTCCCCTACCACCCTATGATCCTCATATAAACAAAGTTAAATTCGTATCCCTCTATAACGTTCCTACCTCAGTTTGGAGGGACCGCCACCCACTCATTTACTGACCATACAGGGTAAACTGTAAAAGAAAACGGATGAAATCACACACAATCACACATAAGAGGGTAGGAGTACTAATGCACATACTATACTTACATACACACAAGCATACTATCACACTCGAAAAGGTGAATCCCTTATAAAGAAAAATAACTTTCCTATCTCCCCTACCACCCTATGATCCCCTTATAAATAAAGTAAAACTCCTATCTCCCCTATAACTTCCCTACCTCGTTTTGGAGGGACCAGCACGCACTCATCTACTGACCACTCAGAGTAGGACGTAAAAGAAGGTGTATAAAATGGAATTGAAATCTCTTATAAACAAAACTAATATCTCTATCTCTCATATAACTTCCCTGTGATTCCCCTGATAAATAAAGACAAACCTATATTCCCTCTATAATGTCCGTAACTTCTATTTTATGCAAAAGTGCCATTACATTTACACAGGATAGGATGTAAAAGAAGAGATATAAAAATAGAAGTTAAATCCCTTATAAATAAAACTAACTTCCCTACCTCCCATACCACCATATGATCCCCAGTATAAATAAAGTAAAATCTCTACCCACTTCTGTCATGTCGCTATCCTCCTCTACCTTCCTTTTTTTTTGACAAAACTATCATCCCCTTTACTATTCTCATAAACCCAATAAATTTACCAGTGGAGTGAAAGAAGAAATAAAAGTATAGTGACTGACTCCGTTGTGTTATTATTTTATATGACAAGAAGAAATTAACATTAGATTACCATTTTTATGAGTTTACGGTGACAAGGGTATATCCTATGTTAGAAATGTTCATAGGTTTTATCTTTTATAAATCCTATATGAAGCTCAAGAAGGGGGGAATATCAGAAAATTTAGCAATCCTAATTTTCACAATTCTTAGTGGCGGCCACCTGTATTTTTGCATAAGGCTGACGTAATTTTTCCTTTATCAGCTTCTGAAAACCAGTTTTATATTGAAACATTGTCGAATGAACGCAGTTATTTTGTCAGCCTACATTGCCTATAACCTAGGCTGGCAAAGGCGTGTGTCAAAAACTTACAATGTTACAATTCCTGCCATGGACTGTACATTTTGGTTTTAGGCAAGGCTTGGAGTAAACAATAATTACGACTCTCTCTCTCCCCCTTCCCCCTCTCTCTCTCTCTCTCTCTCTCTCTCTCTCTCTCTCTCGATGGTTTAATAACAAATGAGCCATGTTCAAGTCATAAATTGTTACAAATAATTTTAACCAATAGGCGCTCATATTCTGATCGACTTTTTTTCCAAAGTCAGGTCAGTTGTTGCGAAATCGTATTTTGCCTTAGATTTTAAAGATACATAGTACAAAATATTACTGCCCATGCCCAAGTTAAGATCTCTTATACTGTAACATTCATCAGTTCAAGTTGTTTTAAAACTAAAATCTAGATTTCATATGATCAGTCAAATGTACCTTATGAAGAAACACATCGGATCTACATTTGCCATGTGCAAGTTTTTGATCACGGCAAAGTTGAAGTAATATACCCTTCCATTTCACGTAGTCATTGGGATTAACCAAAGAGAGAAAGACTGAGGTGTGGGGTGGGGGTCGCTGACTCAACACGCTACAGACCATAAAAAATTATTATTATTATTATTATTATTATTATTATTATTAATTTTTCATCATCTGTGTGTGTATATGTCTGTCAATGTATGTGGGGGTGTCAAACAGAGAGCGAGAGAGATTTTGAGAGAGAGAGAGAGATTGAAAGAGAGATATGTAGATTATAAAATGTGTGTGCGTGTGTGTGTGTGTGAATATTTTATTCATACTTTTAATACAAACAAGAGATAAGCACTTACTTTTGGGGCATATTTTCCTGTGAATTACAATACAATTTCAAGAACATATCACAAAAATATCACATCTATGGGAAAATACGAGATTTGCAAACTCTCACAGGATTGAATTGCATTAACACTAAAATCCTTTTATTTTCTTAGCGTCAATGTAAAGTTCTGACAAAATATTCCTCTATTGATTTGTCAATCCGTTAGGTTTTACATAAGGATGGCAAATGTTTAATTCATCCATTTACCACAAATCTAAGATATGTCAGGATCTAATTTTTTTTTTTTTTTTTGTATAGTGACTGACTCCACGCTACAATTTTGACAGTGGTGAAATAAAGGTTCCTGAATGTACTTCTTGCAAGTGCCATGAGCCACACAAATGTTAGGCTGGTCCTGCTGCTTTTTCTTGTTCTAGTCGTCATTCAATACTTCATCGAGTTTGTTGTCATATCTTGGAATATAAAACATTGATTATCGAACTCAACGACTTAGTCACAAAAATGACATCGCTTCTTTCCTGCACAAACCTGATGCTTTTAGTTATTGGTACTAACATGCTGCACATGGGATTTAGAGCAGGTATATCCTACTATCATGCTACTTTAATTCTTACTAACAAGCTTGTAAAAGTCCACCGTTTTGACACGAAAGTCTTGATCTTAATCTGACTTTAAGCACACATTTTGTATTTGATAACCTCTAAAAAAATTTGCAGCTCCCAGTTTATAGAACGCAATGATTACACTCTATCAAAACCAAACAAGATCATATTATTTAAGAAAAATATCAAAGAACGGATCTAAGGGTTGTCCACAGGAATTGATAAGCAAATGGCCTTATTCCAGTCAGTAGGTAATATATTAGAATTTGCGGAACACTACTAGTTATTTTAAAATATGGAAATTTAACACTGTGGCTATAGTTTTTGGAATTTGCTGTGGGATGCGTCGCAGGTAGTGAATGTACTGTAATGGACCATACAGAAATTTAAATATACTACCATCCATGTATGTATATATATATATATATATATATATATATATATATATATATATATATATACATACATACATACATACATACATATTCGGCGATTTTGAACACGCCTGATTAAATAAATACATGTAGAAATTTTAAGAAATTCAAATTTCAGATCGGCCATTATATCCAGTACTCTAAAAAGTACCGAATCAGTTAGACTCAAAGTATTGTTGCACAAGTTAAAAACTACAGATCAATCAGATTTACTCTCCAACATCCAGTTATCTACTATCCAACATACCGTTTGTAGTGACCATCATATGTGTGTGTGTGTGTGTACACTTAACCTACATTAGGAGGAAAATCCCATGTTTACACACCAACATTAGAAGAACATCTGACATTAGGAGGTTGTACTCCTAATGCTTCACCCTAGTCGATGTGGATTAGCATGTGGAAGATTTAAAGATAAGAATTTAGAAGATTGTTGAGGTTAGATCGTACTTATTATTGCTCATCTAAGAAGGTCCAAAATCATGAAGCTCAACGATAACAAGTACAAAAAAAAAATACAAGCATATGAACAATGTTTGCTTTTGTTGCAAAATATGATTTATCAGGACCTGTAATAAGTGTTTACATTTGTGCTAGAAACACTTCTTAAAGATATACCTCATAAAAAAAATGTATTTGTTTCCTAATATTTACATGAATTATTTTATACACGAACAAAAATAGATGTCTATATTCTACAGTCCTCTCAAGTTGAGTTGGTGTGTAAGCACATGATGAAATGAGATATGACACTGTTGATGTGTAAACAAGTTATTCATTAAGACCTGACTAAGCTGACGTGTAAATAAGCCACAAGACAGACCCTCTCAACGTTGATGGATACTTAGATTATCCACGACATTCTGACCCTGTTGCGTCAGCAAATTATATTTTATACATTACGATATGAGGTTGTTTTCAATTTAAAGCACATGGATAACATTTGATGATTACTTTTTTTTTTACTTTTTAAGTCTTACATTAATAAGCAAAGAAAAAACATCGAAACAATAAGGTTTAAAAAGTGATTTTTTTCCTACACTTTCCCAGAAATTACAATAAAGTCTGCAAAGTTAGCAACTTAATGGTATGTACCATTTGTGGGTATCAAATACATTTAGAAAAGTGCGTGAAGTTACCTTTTTAACATCATAGATTAATATTGTTAATATTTTAGTGGGTGTTTAACATGTGTTCAAAATCTTAGTAAATGTTTCAGAACCCTATTGACCTATACAAATAAGAAATAATTATGATGTAAATTAGGTTGTGATGTAACTTGAGAGGGCAAATTTACGAGGTATGGAGTTTCATGTGACGAACTCTCTGCAGCTATGTTACATCAGATTCTATGTTTATTTGAACATAAGAGATAGGAACCATTTAACATTTCAATTCAAAACTTAAATGCTAATTTTATGTTTTACAATGCATTGTCTGTCTATGGTCGATATATGCCCTTACGAACAGTACGTAAATAAAGGTCGTATTTAAAACTTAATCTGAACATATTTTAACATGTTCGTAATCAGATAGAAATGCGATGATATTTAGCTGTTCGTGAATAAAGACTTTACACGAGTAGTATGTATGTATGTATAGGGTTTACAGCACATCATCACAGAACTAACTATACAGTACTGAGAAAGTTGATTTTTCTAACAAAAGAGTCTCATAAAACCAAGGAAAAGACAGAAAAGGATAAAAGCATCATAATACAGAACCCAGGTTTTTTTTATATATCAATCACACTATTTTAAACAGTCCACGACCTTCTCAATAATATAGACATGACTCATGCTGGCTCAGTCACAAAACATTTTTTTCATGTTTTGAAAACCAATACCCTATCCACTCGCCCACGAATCATGAACCCAACTCAGTAGACTGTTAGATGAATGCCTACCACCCATTAGTTTATATTTTCAAATTTATAACACTTACAAAATAGTATCGAAAACTTCAGAGAAATAAATAATGGACTTTCAAAAAAAAAATAACAAGCAATATAAATCTCACAATTAGCCAATAGATCTGTTTAACACATTAAATCGGTTAAAGAGAGTTATCAAAGTTAAAACAGCAAATGAATTGAACGAGATGAAATATATTGCACAGTAAATAACTATTTTACATACAGGCCATTAAACATGTTTGATAAATAAACTTTAAAATTTGTACAATGAACACGTATAGAGTACAGTGTGATATGAAATTCTGCCAAGATCAATTAAACTGGGCATATCAACAGAGATTATTAAAATATTCCAAATTGTTCAGCATGGGGATCATCATAATGTTTGTCACTAACATTATTCTTATTATTATTCTCATAAACAGACAATGGCAACTGTGTTATTGTGTTTCTGTTTATTTGCAAACAGAGTGAGCAGAAAAACAGTTTATGTTCAATTTCTTAAAGTTTTAAACAAAATCCACTTCACCTTGTCATTCAATTGACTATTGATTAGTGTCCGTGACATTTTTGTTCCATTGCGTACAAACTCCATATTGATGTTGTACACTGCTTCAAAGTCTGTTGACAAAAAGGTATGGAATTTTGTATTGTAAGTTAATCTTTCACAAACTCACTGCTAAAGTGTTACTGGATACTTTATTGAAGGAAATAGGTAATTACTATTTCTAAAATTTATATCGATTTCTTCATAATCAGAGTACCGTTCCACACCCACCTGTAATGAATAATGCATGACCAATAGATCGAACTAAGCAGATACATAACTGCTGCAATTTTACTTAGAAAAGAAGCTGCATGAAGCAAAGCCTATCCATTCTATTGACATCAAAAGATGTTTGCTGTTACAATGCACTGATTAATACGTTTATGATGAGTTCATTATGTTATTGTTAACAATACATGAACACGCACATTAAAATTAAGCACCATGCAAAAGAACGAAAGGCAAAGAAGCTCGATGTTGTTGTCATCACACAATTAATCATCGAACTAATTTGAGATACAATCAAGCTCATGAGTCAATAACGTGAAAAACATCGCAACTTTAGTTTTCAGTTTTCAGTTTCAGAACCTTTTCCCTTTTCTTCAATTGACCGTTTGTCGTGAAATAAAAATACAATTAGTATACCACACACAATGAAGTTGGCGGGGGATATTGAGACTGGTTCTATCCGTCTGTGACACGTTTGTTTCCGGGGTATAATTGAAAAACTGTTTATGACATTTATATGACGCTTGTTACATGTATTAGACTAGTGGTCAACATGTGCCTTTTGCAATTCACAATTTCAAATTCAATCCGTTTGTTTTCATTTACTTGTTCGATTAATTATCAATCCATCCATTATTCATACTTTTGTTTCCGGAGTAAAACTCCAAGACCGTTCAAAATATCTCTGTGAAATTTGGTACATATATTCGAACAGTTGTGTAGATCTGCTGTTTCCTAGTCACAATTCTTCAGTTCAATATTGTTATGTTTTCATCCGTTTGTATGTTCTTCCATCCATTGATTGGTCCTATCTTTTTGTTTCTTGAGCATAACTTCAACACTATTCAAGATATATTTATGAAACTCTGTACACACATTAGACTAATGGCCAAGATGTGTCTTTTGGTATTCACAAGTCTTCAGCGTCAGTACTGTTAAGGTTTTTGTCCATTTATCCGTCCATCCATCATCCACACTTTCGTTTTATTGGTGTAGATGTGTTTTTTGCCCTACACAAATCTCCGTTTCAATATTTGTAACGTTTTTCTCCGTTTGTCCATCTATCCAGCCATAATTTGTACTTTCTTTACCAGACCATAACTCCAAAGCCTTTCAAGATATGTTTACAAAACTTGGTATACATATTACACTAGTGGTCCACATTGTCCTTTTGCTATTCACACTTCTTCAGTTTCAATATTTTTGTATGTTTTTGTTCATCCATCGACCCATCATACACACTTTAGTTTCCAGGGCAAAACTCCAAAGTCTATGAATATATCTGTATGAAATTTGCAGCACAACTCTTCAGTTTGTATTCTTACATTCATTTGTTTGTTCATCCATCCATCCACTATTCACATTTTTATTTCTGCAGCAAACCTATAATGCCTAACTTCTTTCTATACTTTCCAAACTATAAACTTAATTTATATGAAATATTTGACAAATCCATAGATGATTCCGTCTTCGTCTTCTATCTGCATTCGCTCTGTATCACACTTGCAGCAAACAAGGAAAACAAATTGTTTTGTTTTTTTAATTCTACCTATTTGTTTTTGATGCGATAAGGTTATCAAGGTATAAAACGCTCAAAAATGCTTAAAATACTATACATTCAGAAATTATTGCGAGATAGTAATTAATACAAAAATATGACCAAAGAAAAGTCGTATTACCAAAAACTCGCATTATTAGTTACATCAACTTTATTACTATTACTGAGAATATAAGTGAGAACCTTCAGGTCCAAAGTGCCCCGAAAAGGTCACAAATTAAGATTTGCATAAACGAGCTGGAATGAAAAGCACAGAAAATACATTAAGCCAGGACGCGGACCATGGCCCAGGCATGTTTTAAAGAGATAAAACAGGGAATATCACTGAAATGCATTCCACAGGGTAGACGAATAAAGTGGGCGACCAAGGACTACTTGGTGGAGGACCATCGAAGCAAAAATTGTTGAGGAGCTCTCCTGTGGGACAGTTGAAAACTTGGCACGAGACCGCCAGTAATGGAGGATTCTTGTCCCCGCCCTAAGTTCAACCAGGCACTGGAGGAACCAAGTAAGTAAGTATTGAGAAAATGAATACTGGCAGTTAGCATTATTTTTAACTCATACTTTCTCTTGCACACGGAAACTCGAATAATTTGCAACTGGATTTATTACTTAATTTATACAGTAGTACGTCGGGTTGTAATCTTTATATGATAGGATAGCAATTGTTATTGTATATAAATTATATTGCAAGAAAATGTAAAACATTACTTGCTTTTGGTAAATAATGTCTCAAACGATATAAATTAAAAATATTTCAACAACCGTACGTAGTAAATAATTGAGTGATACGGATTAAACGTGAACGCCTTACAAGCTTTACAAAATTTTCATTATGTCGCATTTGAATGTTCCAGAAATAAACATGATTTACACTATGTATAAGGAATCGTCGCAAAAAGCGTGTTGACATTTTGCTAAGATAATTCTTTGTGCATTAATACAATATATACAAATGTACAATGGTACATTTTCCAACAAAAATAGGAAAATATTTTTGGATAGAAATTAATACTTACTTGTACATTGATAGTCAGGAAAAGCAGGTAGACACTTCTGTGTGTCCGATGGATAAATGAAGTAATGAATCGGGACTTGGACATCACACACACACACACACACACACACACACACACACACTATATATATATATATATATGAGGAGGATGTTTAAGACCAACATGATAACAGCGGCACCCCTCCATCTTTTTCCAGAAGATTTTTCTGGATACACGTTGAAGTTTTTATTTTACCAAATCCTGACTTTCCTCTTTAGTATAATTATGCTTCTGTTCACTTTTCTCACCCATACTCGATTTCTGTATAACAACTGTTTCGTAAAAAAAGACAAGATCTATTAAATTCAAGAGTGCAAAAGGACAGAACCGTTGTAAGCAAATGGAAGCACAACGTTTAAAACGTCTTATGTGTTGAATATGTCCCATTTATAAGCTCAGCGTAGTATCGATTCTGGCTGAATATATCTCGGATTTCCCATAGATCAACCATAGGTTATATCGGGGAAACCTGCAAATATTACACGAACAAGAGGACAAGAAAACGTGGTCTTAGTAGGAAGAGCTTATATATCCCCTTTTGTATGAAATACCAGAATCGTGACAAATGTTATATCAATTTTTTTGTATCATACAAAATCGTTCAGCTAATTATAGTTGGATTTACCTACGTTTCCATAAATAGATTAGTTTATAGCTCTATCATACAATATATCCAGGTAAGCATGAGTATAGAGCAAGCGGTCTCTTGAAAATTTTGAACGGCAGCCAATCCAGCTCGATCGATTAAGGGAAATGTTGTGTTAGAGAGGTAGAGAGCTGTCATATCCAAGATATATATATATATATATATATATATATATATATATATATATATATATATATATATATATATATATATATATATTGATGATGGCAATTCTTTTCTCAACTTGATCGGGTGTTTAAGTGCATTTGTCGCACTCCACTCGGGTCGATACGGTAAAAAACATCTATATCTAACAAGGACATTCCAGCCAGTCATACAAGAGCATTGGCAAATCAATTGATTTTAAGCTGCATATTTATAAAGGTGTTTAAGAACAGTGAAGTATCAACAGATGGCACCAGAATTAATAGGTTTGGAACCGGTCATAAGGGGTTAGTTGAGTCGAGGAAAAGATACAAGTGTATTGTTGTTGAAACAAATAATTATCAATTTTAAATTTGTTTTCTCTGAGACACATTTTCAATATACCAAACCGTAGTCAAATTTTGCGGACACACCGTGAAACAAGAGTGATAAAGTATTTGCCGTAAATATGGCTACAGCGAAGTCTAAGAAAAGAGAAGGCGTCTGTAGTAAGTCTTCAAGTATGTCTCGCCAGGAAAATGAACAGGCTGTCAGAACAAACAACTTTTGCGAGAAAAATGCTCAAACACCTGAGCCAGAACACGCTGAGATTCGTGAGTGTCAAAATGCTCTAGAAACAGAGATTCCTCAAATTGTACTAAGTAAAGAAAGCACTGTAACTGAAGAAGGCACTGAATTATTCGATGAAATTGGCAAAAAAAGATTGGATGTAATTTCATGTCAAGAACAAAGTCGTGTTCATGAGAAACCATCGATAGCTACAGATAAATTTGGACTCGATTTCCATGACAACGAGGATCATGAGCAGGATGTGTGGAGTGACGCTCCAGAAATAATAATTCCTCACAATGTATCAAGTAAAGGTTTAGATGATATTTCATTTCGAGAACAAAGTCGTGTACATGAGAAACCATCAATAGCTACAGATAAATTTGGACTCGATTTCCATGAAAATGAGGATCATGAGCAGGATGTGTGGACAGACGCTCTAGAAACAATAATCCCTCACGATGTATCAAGTGAAGGACGACATGCAACTGAAGAACACAGTGAATTATACAATAAAATTGTCGAAGAAAGATTCGCTGACATTTCTAAGAAAGAAAACCTCATTGCATATGCGGAAAGTACAATGCAAAGCATGCAACATGCGCATGATACAACCATACCAAAGCAAGATATGCTGGGGGATAATAGCTTAACGCAACATTGTATAAATGTAACATCATCTGACCCAATCAATGGAGGCTCACCAAAGGTTAGAGAGATAATCATGTTTACTCCTGCCAATGGGAGAGTTTCCGTCATTAATTGTGAGTGCCCCTTGTGCATTTTTTTCGATGACGAAACACACGAACCACAAAACGCTGAGAGTTGTGGATGTCAAAATGCTCGAGAAGCAGAGATTCCTCAGAATGTAACAAGTGAAGGACGAACTGCAACTGAAGAACCCAGTAAATTATCTGATGGAATTGGCACAGAAAGATTGGACGATATTTCATCTCAAGAACAAAGTCGTGTACATGAGAGACCATCAGTAGCTACAGAGGCACTTGGACCCGATTTCCATGACAATGAGGATCATCAAAAAACTATGTGGACAGACGCTTCAGAAAGAACAATTCCTCACAATGTAGTAAGTGAAAGACAAACTCCAACTAAAGAACGCACTGAATCATGCAAGGAAAGTCGTGTAAATGAGAAACCATCAGTAGCTACAGAGGAACTTGGACCCAAATTTCATGACAATGGAGAAGAAAGATTGGATGACGCTTCTACGAAAATAAACCTCATTGAACATGCGGAAAGTACAATGCAAAGCATGCAACATGTGCATGATACAAACATACCAAGGCAACAATTGTTGGAAATGGCACCACTGATGAATAATAACTTCACGCGGCATTGTATAACGATAAGATCATCTAACCCAAGCAGTGGAGGTTCAGCTAGTGTTAGAGCGTTAATTCTATATAATCCTGCCAACACTCAAGTTTGCATCTGTCAGTGTGGGTGCCCCTTGTGTGTGTTTTTCAATGCAATGTAAAGTTTTATAATCATTGTCAGTTACAGCAACGTAGACCGTCTTTACTGTAACATATTTGAAGATTTGTGTCAAATGCATATAGTAGGTACCCTAATAACTAAACATAGAACTAGCTTCAGCTGGATTAAAGCAGGATTATGTGCGAGTGCTTTCTGTTGTTACAACGGAATCGTTATTGTGTAAATCATCCATTTGTTTATATTACTGGCTATGTAAGAGTTGACACTATTTGAAATACCTTGACAAAGATTTTACGAATGCTCTGTTAAAAATGGGACGTAATTGCTGTTATGTTCAAGAAAAATGAAATACAATTTCTGTTTGTGTTTTTTCTATGTTTTCTAAGCACTCTTCACATCCATGCTCTTAATACGATTACAGCCAGATCTCGTTACAACAACATTGATTACAACAGACTATACGGATTGCTTCAGGAATTTCGCTCAAACAAACGTGTACAGTACCAGATTCGATATTCGATATTACTAACGGTATTATCTATCTATCTATCTATCTATATATATATATATATATATATATATATATATATATATATATATATATATTGAGAGAGAGAGAGAGAGAGAGAGAGAGAGAGAGAGAGAGAGAGAGATGAATAAATAATATTATCATACAGATTAGAGAATTTTAATTCGTACTCTGCGGAGATTCGAACCCGGATCCGCGGGTTACATCACCCATCGCCTTGCCTGTAACCACCAACCCCTATACCATCTCGACCATGCGCACATCACCAAAAAATGATGTTAAAAAGTCACTGGTATATGCATTCGTGCGTAGCAGACATACCTGTATGATTTCTGAATGCACTTATATAAACTAATAAAGTTAGTGAATTTTACCGTGCCTCAGCCAGGGCAATTTGCTGATATGTTTGATGACCTTAATAAACAGTTTCCTGATAGATTTATCCATCAATTCATTCCTCATTACCACTAATTATCGATTACTCCAGCTCGTTATCTTCTCCTCGTTTTCTCCAACTCGCCCTATGATTCCTCCAACTCACCCTACGATTATTCCAGCTCTGTGGCGCGCAAGAGGCTTCGGGGGGGGGGGGGGTAGCAATTGCCCCTGGGCGCCGGACAAGGGGGGGGGGCGGGGGCGAGCTTTATTTTTGCAGCTGTAACGGGGGCTTAGATGGTAGGTTGGCAACTGACATAAAAACTGGTCTCTGTGGCAAAATAGCGGCGCCACTAAAGAACATTGCCCCTGGTCGCCTCGAACCCTCGCGCCGCCGCTGCTCCAGGTCATTACACGATTTCTCCAGCTCACCCTACGATTACTCCAGCTCACCCTACGAGACATAGTATTCTATAGCTCAGTTTCATAGCCACTGCTGCATGTATGGATTAATAAACATTATATGTGCATTCATCTTTATCACATGCGTTAGTACCCCCAGAAAGTAAATTGTGGGTGTAATGTCCCATTTTTCATGCTAATGTGGCTATGCCAAGTTTTGGATTATGTACCGGCGAAGCAGGCGAGACATATCATTCTTTAGAATTTCCTGTTGGTCGATTCTTGGCACAGACCTTGAATTTTTTTATCAATTATTTAAACATAAAACAATAGAAAAGTCTTTTATTTGGATCCGCTTCATGAATGAGAAATACAGTGACAACTCTGTTTTATACAAATTCACTCGTGTCCTCTCTTGGTACTTTTTTAAAGTTCCAATGTTATTTTCAGTTTTATGTGAGGTCAGTAACCCTAGCACTGTCGATAGCATCAGTTTCTCTTCCACAGTCTGGACCTTAATTATTGCTGGACGTGTTATATAAGTTATATGATTAGATTGGAAATACCATTGCCTTCCCGACGTAACAAAAACGGTTTGAACAAGACAGTACATAAGCCATAACAGAGTGTCTTGTATCTTCTTTAAAATAAATATATGCCTTACAAGAAAAGAGACAGTCTTCGATTAGACGAAAAACTGCTGTTACACCTGAAAGGATTTTCACTCTTATTATTAAAATAAGTCAGGATTTATACGCTTTTTTGTCTTAAACAAATATCTTTAGTAGAGATGAAACAGCTCATAGATAAACTTCGGATGCACTACATGTTCTTACCTTCCGAACGTATGTTTTACACTGAGTGAAAATCTAAGGTTGCACAGAGAACTAATTTAAGTATTTTGCATAAGATTTATTTATAGAGAAAGCCATTAACAAAGAGATATTCTATTTTTACGAATCTCTTTTGTCGCTTTGTCATGCGAGTCCTTTTTATAGGCTTTGGTTACCTTTTGGAATCTTGTGACCTCTTAGAACTGAGGTGAGCAAAAATGTTCCTAAATATAGGTATTAGTCAGAAAATGATAGTACACACAATATCATATCTGCAAACTTAAGGCGTAGGTGAATAAAAGAGCACTGATAGAACTATTATTTTTTTTATGTTAGCCATCATCTTGTAGTCATGAAGAAAAAAATATTTTTCCAGCAATACAGTCGTTCAGTTTTAATTGAACTTAGCAGTTCATTACAAACAATTTTTTGTAAAATGTATAGGAGTTTTAACAACACAAACAAATGGGAAATATTGTATGTGATTTTACCGTTGCTCTTTTATTCACCCAAGCTTTGAATTTGTACCTAAAATATTTTGTCACATTCATTTTGGTAAATCAAATCTATATTTGGAAATTCTGTGCTTTTCCTATCACTATCGAAGAGGTCACATGATTGTGTACTATGATCAAAAGTTAATAAAGAACGTTGAATAGAAAACGTATTACAAAGTGAAATGATACATCATTAAATAGATCATATGCATAATGCATAACAATGTTCAAACTTTATGTGTCTATGCAATTTCAGGTTCTCACTTAATGTAAGCGATACGTTTAGAAAGTTAGAAACGTTAGTGCATCCGGGGGTTATCTATGAACTGTTTCAAATCTAATCTTTCACACTAAACATTTCATTGATTATATTTCCGATTAAAGGTAAATATAGAAGAATAAAATGGCTACGAAACTATAATTCGTAAGTATGAAACACTAGCATTGAAACAGGTTATATATAAAGTTTTAATGCACTAAATTAACTCACAATTAACAAGCATCGCACTAAACTCGTAACTCACAAGCTAAAAATGTATTTAATCTCAGGAAACTCAGGTAGATCTATATATGAGGTAACAATATACAGAGTAACAGGTGAATTATGTAAACAAGGAAGAATTTTCATGGATAAAATACTAAATTTTCTAACATTATAGAAAGACAACGAGATTGCATAATATTGCACAAATGCCAGAAAGAAAGTAAATGACGGTTCACCTCTTTGCCAGTTTCAGCAGAGTTTAAATAATGGCAATTACAACTTTGAGTAACATGAAACGAAAATATTAAAGAAAGAATAGCTGTCCGTCCGAATTAATGAAATTAAATTCCACCAATACCAAAAATGTATTCGAACTCAGAGGAAGATTACCTGTATGTTAAAGATGTTATGAAACATTTCAAATTTAATTCTCTTGGCGACTTACATGATTTCTACGTAAAGAAAGATACTTTAATGTTATGTGTCATTTTTTCAAGAGTTACAAACTACATTCAGCACATTAATTTAGTCCACCTGGACTAGATCATGATATAAGTTTGAAATAAGTATGGTAGAATTAGAATTGCTTACAGATTATTGTGTTTCTGATGAGAAAGTCTGGAATTAGGAGAGGAATTAAAATGATACAAAATAGATATGCTAAATTAAATGATGAGTATTATAAGAAAGATGGAGAATTCGATAAGTTAATTTGTAATAATGCGTCTACAATATATATGGTTAGGCCATGTGCCAATTAATCACTTTTAAAACAAATTTAATGGGTAACAAATAAAAAAAATAACACATCGAAGACACTTTAATCTACTGAAGTGACAAACAAAGTTTTGGTGATATTTTAGAAGTAGATCCAGAACTACAAACACATTTGCACGGCAATTGTAAAGATTATAATTTAGAACCAAAACAAGAGTCCCTCGAAGGGACTGACACTCTACATGTTGAAAAGGATTTCCAGGAATTGAATATAAGACAATTTCTACCTTTTCACTTCCGAGTGTTGTAACCGTCTCTGATATTCTTCAGTGATTATCTACTGTGGTGGACATATTGAATTTCAGATTGGCACCGTTTCATTTGAGACCAAGTAGACATCCTTGGAAGTATTTTGGTGAAACAACCATGTTAGCTTGACCGTCCATTCAGGAGGAGTAGTAACAACAAGATTTTCAAGACAGCTGTTGTGGCCGCCATATTTATCTCCGATTGGTAACATTTTCATTTAGGACCAAGTATGTATCATAAGAAGTCTACAGGCGAAAACCTCATGTTGATATAAGCATCCATTTGGGAGGAGTAGAGATAATAATATTTTCATAATGGCCACCTTGGTGGCCATATTGAGGTTCAATTGGCATTATCTTCATTTAGGAGCAACTAGACACCATAAGAACTCTTCTAATGAAAACCTCTTGTCAAACTGACTTTCCATTTAAGAGGCGTAGCGATAAAAAGATTTTTAAGATGGCCATCATGGTGGCCGTAATGGACGCCAGATCAGCACCATTTTAATTTAGGGCCAACAAGACATTATAAGAAATCTTCTTGTGAAAACCCCCATGTTGATATGCCTTTCCGTTTTGGAGGAGTAACAATAACTAGATTTTCAAGATGGCTGCCATGATAGTCATATTGGATGCCAGATGTGCATCATTTCCACTTAGGACCAACTAAACATCATGAGAAGTCTTTTGGTGCAAGCACAATGTCAAGATGACAAGCCATGTAGGAGAAGTAGCCATAATAAGATTTTCCAGATGGCCATTGTGGTGGCCTTATTTTCATTTAGAACCAACTAGACATCAAAACCCCATGTTTATATGAATATTCATTCAGGAGGAGTACCGATAACAACATTTTCAAGATGGCCGCTGTGGCGGCCATATTGGACATGTGTTCGGAACAATTTTTATTTAGAACCAACTAGACATCAAAAGAAGTCTTTCAGCAAGTAACGATAACAATATTTTCAAAATGGCTGCCGTGAAGGCCATATTGGATGTCAAATCGGCACGATTTTCATTTACGACCAACTAGACATAATAAGATGTCTTTTAGTGAAAACCCCATGTTGATATGACCATCCATTCAGGAGGAATAGCGATAACAAGACTTTCACGATGGCTGCTGTGGCGGCCATATTTTATGTCTGAGCGCAAAATTTTCATTTACGACCATCTAGACTATGGCACGAATTTGTGTGTAAAGTTTCATGGCAATCCTCAGCGTAGTTTAGGAGGAGTAGCGATAACAAACTTGTGATAACGGACGGTCGGAGAAAAAACCTAAATTATTGTGCACGTTAAAAAAACAAGGAAAGATATCTTATCCACTATCGCAAATTAAATTTGTATGCTTATTTATGAATATACTAAAAAAAGATACAAAGAATAGTTGGGTTTTTTTTGTTTGTTTTTTTTCGATTCATGGCTAAAATTATGCATATAACTTAATACATCTTTAAGACAAAAGGCAACCAATGACTTTTTAAAGTATTACATTAAACTAAAATTAATGTAAAGTCAAGAAAATCGTGGACATAAATGTATTAAATACGGCAATAATTTCTCCAAAACCAAAAGCTAGCACTATTTGATAATTATTTTGAATTAGTAACAAACTAATATGTAATCATGTAAGCTTCCCCCGCCGATACATACACAAAACATTTAGTTTTCATTCTTAATTATACGCTGTAACAACATCCGGCTATTACTAACGTACAAAATGACTGCACGGTTTTTGTGTGATCATTTATGATTTTAGAAATACATCAATAGTTACTTTATGGCGATTCTGGCAAGATTTTGGCACGTAAGTCCTAAATATAAACACAAATTAACGTTTTAAATGAAAACGAAAATAGGTGCCAGAGGTAATCAACTGTAATTAACGTAAATATACGCATCATTTAAGCAATGTTGCAAAACAGAAAGCCAGAATTAATATCATTGACTATAACGCATATTGTGTGCAAATGCATAATTTTAGATGTATCATTTGCGACAGTCAGTTTGAAAGGGGCTTATTAGCCATAACGTCTATAATCCATGAAAATTAGTGCCATCAAGGAGAAGAAAACTGCTGGCTTTTTAATTGTCGCTTTTCTTTATTAAAAGCAGGTCCTGGATAAGAATTAAAGACATATTAAAGGAAGAGAGAGTGGCCTATTTTATCTCTATGAGCTTCATCTGAATCTGGCTGAGAGCCAAAATAGGCCATTATCAAAGCTTGTCTTTTATTGCTGAAATAAATAAAAATGTGGGAAAATAGCGCTTTCCGAGGAGGGGTCACTAGACCACCAGTCAGACACAGAAAACCTTGTATTCATACGTTACTGTAATCTCTCTCTCTCTCTCTCTCTCTCTCTCTCTCTCTCTCTCTCCAAGGAATAGAAGGATTCTGTAAATTGTATTTTAAGTGGACTTTCACCTGATAATAAAATCGATAGCTTCTGATATTTTATTTTCGTGATGTTGAGACCACACACTCACTCGTTTAGCCCCCTACTTGAATCCTTCTCTTTCGCTATTTGATCCCTCTGTGTTTTTGTTATTCTCGCGGTTTACTTTTACATCTTTTCCCATTCACGATTAATTCAAAATAATGAAATTCGCTTGTAAATGTAACTCGGTATCCTTCAACACATTCTTCAGCGACCGCTCACAACCTACTATCATGTGACTTAAGCCTACCGTTAATTTTAAATTTTTTTTAAAAAAAATATCCGTGTAAATATATTAATAAACGTGTAGCTAAGAACATCTTCGCCAATAATGGGACTTTAATATCGATGCGTCTGCTTCAGACAGACATGCCTGTGAAGTGAACGACGTTTAACCAAATGGGTACTAATGAAGAGAACCACGTTTCACTAAAAGAATTTGATCATGAATTCTTTTTTTTTTTAAATTGGGGCTGCATATAAAACTTTCTCATCCAGTATACGGTATTATTTAAATAATTTTTTGGGGGAAAATTGTATCTATTGTGTAAATATAAGTACAGATTTACGTGTCTTAAGCAGTCGTGAGCACAGTCTTAACATCGCCTATCACAAGTGAATCCGATGATTTGATACATTGCATTTTCATTAGCTGATAAAGAAATTGCTAGTTGATGATATTCTATTTTTCGTGATGTTAAGACGGCGATGACATACTCCTACTGCTACATCCACCAACGACACACCTCCTTCCCATGACGCAATCAGAAAGCAATCCATAAAAACTTCACACTCGACAGAACGGTAAAACAATGATGATTCGCAATGTGGGATTGCTCTTGTGACGTCACACGGACTCGAGTCACGGAAACGTCCGAAGTTGTTCATGGCCTAGGGGGATATTTTGACATGTACATTTAAACTGAAATATCTCGCTAGCCGCTGATGGCATCAAGTCGAAATTTTCAGAAATTGCAAAAATCATCATACTGAATAATTTAAAACTAAGTGCTATGGGGGCCTCAGGAATAACCTTTAAGTTTCAGTCATTCTTTAGTGATTGACCTGGTGTTAGATCTGCCACCACATCTTTTTCATTTGTATATTTAAAAAAATTGCCTTTAGGCATTATAATAAATGCCCTTACACAACAATGGGTTATTCTTATCATTCCACAAAACTAGCTCTACCATGGAATTCAGCCTTATTTCACAGGAAAGAGTTGTCTATCCACTGCTGCATGCCAATTAATTTCTGATAGGTTGCACACAGTTATGTTGGGGTCTTCTGAATGCATAGGGGGGGATTATGTGGTTGATCTGTTTTAGGCAGCAGTGGTTTTTCAACATTTTTCTCATATTGGTAGGATGTCCTAAATATTGTAATCATTCATATGGTGGTTGCACAATTTCATGTCAAGGTTGAGTTCAAGGTCACATAAAAGTTGATATTGTAATCATCCATTATGTACACATTATTTCTCTCTTGTGTGCCAGCAGAGGTGTGTACCTTTACATGTTGATATCTATTTGTATTCTTGCCTTTTTGTGTTCTTTAGCTTCTGTGATATTTACTGGAATGACTGATGTTTATGTGTGTTTGTGATTCTATTTGTTTAATATAGTGCATGATTTTTTCACATTTGCATTCATACTTATTTATTTGTATATTTATATGTATGTATTATGTAAGTAGGTCTGTGGGATATGGCAATATATTGTGATGTTCATCCATCTGCCTGTCAGTCCAATTGTTACCAAGGTACTTTCCACACAATAACTTTAGTTGTTGACCATCTACAGTTACCAAACATTGTATGTGGCTTGCAGTTGGGGTAAGGAAGATCTCAGTTCATTTTGGCTCAAAAGTCAAGGTCATTGTAAGTAAAAGTAACATCAGTTCAACATGACTTATTTCAACCAAACTTTGAGCATGGCTTGCACTTGGGGTAAGGACAAAGGCTATTTGATTTGGGGGTCAAAGAGGTGAAAGGTCAAGGTCAATGACTAACATATTTCAGGGTATTTACTGGTACAACTGATGTGACATAACTTTGTTAACATTTGCATTCAATCTTATTTATTTGTATATTTTGTATATAATAGGTCTGCTAGATATGGCAATATTTGTCTGCCATATTCAAGGTGATGGCTATTCCAAATTGATTAGGGGTATTTAGTGTGATCATAACAACAGTCAACAAAAAGCTGCAACTATACATACATTCTGTTGTATCTATTTGAAAAGCTGCACCAGTTGAAAATTCAGATTAAAGAAGAGAGATGACTCTGCACTTTGGCTCTTAAATAAAACATGCCATATGAAATGATTAGGTTTATTATTCAAACACAAGATTTTAAATGTTAACATTTTGGCATGGTTCTAGATCTTTTCAAAAGGCAAAATTTAACAGGTCTTAGTCTTAGAGTCAGGTGCCTTACATTGGTTTTTATTTATTTACCAATATGGCATGTGTGTTTGTGTATCTATTTGTCTAATATAGTGCATGATATTTTCTTAACATTTGCATTCATGCCTATTTTTGGGGATATTTTGTATATTTATATGTATGCATAGGTAAATGTGTCTGCTGGTTATTATTCTGTTATTAATCTTCCTGATTGATTTATATATTAAGAAGAATGTATATATTTATTTTAAACAATAACTTGTTGCGTAGTTTCAGAAAACATTTGTTGGATTTAGAGCACTGTTGTTTGTGCTGAATTTATTGTATGTATTTTTTTCTTCATGTTATTTGCATTTCATTTCAACACACATTTATTGTATGTTCATGTTCTTCACATTACATTTCAATACACATTTATTATTACTGGGGCTTTTGTGTTTGATAATACCTTTCCGCCACTGCACAGTGACAGTGATAGTAGTGTAGTAAGTTCTTGTTAAGTTCTTCCCCATTGAGAAGATGGTATTATAAGTAGAACCTGTGGCCTAGCAATTTGCTCCCTGTTATTCTTCTTTGTCCTACCTATGCACCTTCTCTACATCTTCCCGTCTTCCTTTTTCTATGATTAAGAGAGTGATTAGCAGTATAGTAGCATGCAGTAGCAGAGCAGAACTCACTTGGGTCATTTATACTTTTCTCCTTAAGTATTCCTATCCTGTATTTATTTTCCAAACCTTTTTCCTTAAATCTGCCAATGTTTAGCTCTACAGGTCATAGACCAGAAGAGCTTATGGGATGGTCTGTTGTCTATCGTCCTTCATCCATCTGTCCATTAGCACAAGTTTGTCATTGCTACTCCTCCAAAACTACTTGGAGGATTGCCACGAAACTTTACATACACATTCATCCCATGGTACAGTTGGTCCTAAATGAAAAATTATGCTGATGTAGCCACCATAGCAGCCATCTTTAAAATCTTGCTATCCCTACTCCTCCTGAATGGAGGGTCATATTAACATGGGGGTTTTCACTAAAAGACTTATTGTAATGTCTAGTTGGTCCTCAATAAAAATGGGCTCAATCTGATGTCTAATTTGGCCACCACAGTGCCCATCTTGAAAATCTTATTATCGCTACTTCTCCTGAACAAAATGTAATATTGCCATGGGGTTTTCACAAGAATACTTTTCTAGTTCGTACTAAATCAAAATAGTGCTCATCTGCTGTCCAATATTGCTGCCACAGTGGCCATCTTTAAAATCTTGTTATTGCTAATTTTCCTGAATGAAAAGTAATATTGCCATGGGGTTTTCACCAGATGACTTCTTATTATGCATAGTTGGTCCAAAATGAAAATGGTGTTGATCTGATGTCGAATATAGCCACCACAGTGGCTATTTTGAAAATATTGTTATCACTAGTCCTCTGGAATGGATGGTTGTATCAACATTGGGTTTTCACTAAACAACTTCTATTGATGTCTTGTTGGTCCTAATTGTATCGTTCAGACATTTAATATGCCTGCCACAGTGGCCCTCTTGAAAATCTTGTTATTACTATTTCTCCTGAATGAATGGTCATGTCAGCATGGGGTTTTCATTGAGAGACTTCTTATGATGTCTGGTTGGTCATAAATAAAAATGGTGCTGATCCAACTTCTAATAGGACTGCCATAATGGCTATTTTCAAGATCTTAATATCACTACTTCTCCTAGATGGCTGGTCATATCAACATTGTACTTGCACCAAAATACTTCTTATGATGTCTACTTGGTATCAAATAGAAATGGTGCCAATCAAATGTCAAATGTGGCCACCATGATCAACATGGGGTTTCCACCAGAAGCCTTCTTTAGATGCATTGTTAGTCCTAAAATGAAAAATAATGCCAAGTTGACATCTAATATGTCCAACACCACAGTTAATTTGAAAATCTTGTTATCACTGAAGAATATCAAAGATGGTTTCAATACTCTGTAATTAAAAGGAAGAAATGGTCTTATCTTGAATTCCAGGAAACTCTATTCAGCCAGTAGAGCATCGTTATGGAGTGAGCTTCACACTCAGAGTATCACTTGAAGCATACACTGTTACATTTCCAACCACACAGACTCATCATGTGAAACCTATGAACCAATTTTTAACATAGGATTTCCCATCTTGACGCTATAAACCCAGAAGTTGGCGACCAAATGTTCAATTCACATCAATGACAAAGTGCCATTCCCATGTTAAATTCCCGTTTGGGTCCATATCGCCTCACTATAATACTATCAACTCATAACATTAAACCTGTAGACATTTTTAACATTACATTTCCTATCTTGTCCCAATATATTTTAACATTTCATTTCCATTCTTGTCCCTATATCGACCCATCCTGTTAAACCTTGGACATTTTTAACATGAGATTTCCCAGCTTGTCCATAGTGACCCACACATGTTAGACCTATGGAAAAATAAGTTTTCCACCATCTACTGCTACCATACTTTGTGAATAGCTTATATTTGGGGAAAGGCAAAAACTTATTGATTTCAGGCTCAAAAGGTCAAAGATCAAGGTTTTAGGGACTCAAAGACAGAAAGCTGTTTCCACATGATCAGTTGACTTGACGTATACCAGATATCTTAACCGAACTTTGTATATGGCTTGTGTTTCAGATAAGAAAGACACCTATTGATTTGGGGGTTAAATGGTTGGTCATGGTCATAGTGACTTTAAGAAGAAAAATGGGTTAAGACAATATCTCGATTTCTTTATCACCTACTTTGACAAACTTTCTGGATGGCTTGCATTTTAGACAAGAAACACACCTATTCATTTTGGAGTCAAAATGTCAAGGTCAAATGGGCTGAAAGAAGGAAAAATAATTTCCTCAAAATTACTAATATGTTCTGTGCCAAATGCTTTGACTAAACTTTGTAGATGGCTTTCTTGTCAAGACAGTTATTGACTTTGCAGTTAAAAAGTTAAAGGTCAGCACTAAGTGGACTCCAAGAAGGAAAATGGTTTCCGCAAAATAACTTAAGCCCTATCCCACAAACTGTGATGAAACTTTGTGGATGGCTTGCATTGAGACAAGAAATTAAACAATTAATTTTGGTTTCAGTAGGTAAGAGGGTCAAGGTCAACAAACTTACAGAAGGAGAATGGTTTCCACAAAATAACTTGTGTTATGTGTCTTTTACCTTGACTAGGTTTAGTAGACCAGGAAGACACCTATTGATTTTTGGATTCAAAAGGTCAAGTGTCAGACCAGTGATAGTGGGTTTTTCACAAAAGTATAATAATACTATTTACTACATGACATGCATATAGTGTAACATTTATGGCACTCTTGTTTCCCTAAATCCTTAACTTAGGTGTCAATAAATTTAGAAACTTTTCAATAGAGTCACTAAATTCAATTGTAGTAAGTTTGATTTAATGAGGCAGATTTGTTGTCTTCTAAATTTTATATATTTCTGTTGATTTTATAATGTGCATGGTGTAGCAGCTGTGTCAGTTATGTAATCATTGTGCCTTACATGCATAACTATCTCATCTTAAAATCAGAAAGTCATTCTTCTATTTTTCCAGCTCAGTACAACAGAAGTGCCATCATATCTTCATGGACATCAGTGTAAGTAAAATATACAACACATTGTCATACAAAATGTTCACATTGAGCACCATCATGACAACTGCTACTTTTGCAACCACTACTACTACTACTAGTTATTATTATTACTACTACTACCTCCACTATCTGCACTTCAACCATATTCCTACAAAATGTTCAAATGTGGTACCATCATGACTAGTACAACAGCTACTACTCTGACTACCATCAATACTACTACCATACCACTATGACAGAATTCTGAACAAACCAGGAGTTTGGGTCATTTCCAGTTTGAAATCAAGCTACAAGACTCATTTAAAAAGTAATAAAAAATTGTATTCAATAGAAAAATTGATATGCTGATTTAGAATTACTTTTGTATATGTTTAATATTTATCAGATAAACAACCCAGAGAACATTGTCAGGAATTGCTACTGCCTCTGCATTCAGATTACATGCTTGTACCAGACAGTTGCCATGGAAACAGAGGCCAAAGGACAACCCACACTATTTCTTTTGTACATAGAAGTTCCTCGATAAGTAAAGGTGTTATTCCATTTCAGAAAGATAAATTTATGTACATTATTTCTTTGTTCAACTCTGTTTATTGAGAACAAAATAAAAGAAAGAAATTAGTATTGCTTTAATTCTGAACTTTGAATCTTTTTTAAAACATACTTTGTTGCATATATTAGAAAAGCAAATTGGTTAGGCACAGGTTCTTTCGACTTAGAATAACCTTTCCAATAACAAATACAAAACACATAATATTTCATGCATCAGGTGAAACTTACAAAGAAAATTGAAGTGATGTTTGAATGAGTGTAAGAACTAAAATAAACTAAACCAGTCATTGTTTGAGGTGCTAGGTTATAAAGAAATAAAGAAAGGTGGGGCACCATGGGATATATGGGTCACAAAAAAATTCATAAATACATATATACAAATATACGAACAGTTCTTATATTATTGAACTTTTCACTAGCATTCCTGTATGAATAAATTTAATTATATTTGAATTGTGGTATAACAGCTTTGAATACATGTAAAAATATAAGCATACAGATATATAGACATGTACACTAATGTATATATATATATATACATATATATATATAAATATAAAAATAAATATATATATAAATATATATATATATATATATATATATATATATACATATACACACACATACATGTGACAAAACCAGGATTTGAAACCAGTAGATTTAAAACTTTTGATCAGTAGATTTGACTCTAAACCAGGAGATTTTTTATCGGCATAAATTTTGCTTCAAGGGGATGGAAAACAAAACAACTGGGATTTTTTTGTGCCATAATCTTTTCGTACTATATTAAAACAGCAAGTTTGAACATGAATCAGATTCTGATTTTGATGGAAAATATTACAATAATAATTAATTAATATTAGTCAGTATACAGTCAAATAATGAAAACAGAAAAGCTGTTTATCTGACAGTTCACTGCAAAGATTTTTCTTTTATAAAATCCATCAGCATTTTTCGTTTCATTCACAACATCACTGTCTAGTGACCACTAATGACATTCATTGTCATTATTAAGCTTCACACTTAACATGCTCTCAATAGTTCTCTGGTCCAGATTTCCCCTTGAATCACTTTGTATTTTGTGAAGAATGGAGAATGTCCTCTCTGAATCAGCATTAGAATGTTGTAATGTCAGGACAACCAATCAGTTTTCCTGTTGCTGATTTTGTAAGGTTGTTGATTACTCTCCAATACTCCTCCAAGCTATTTTCACCCTGAGGAAGTTCCTGGCTTGAACTTGGACTTGGGATGTATTCCTGAGCCTCATCCTCAAGGGCTTCCTTCTCTTCATGACTCAGATCCAAAAATCTACTGGCAAGTTTCACCACTGTAAATAAAAAAATAAAGATTGATTTAGACTTGAAATAAAAATGAAAAAAAAAAAAAATACATGATGTATTTATGCTTTTATGAATAATGTATCCAAACTTTAAAATTAATTATCTTGTAATATAGTTTTAAGTGATATATTTTATCTAGGGCTTGAACTTAATTTATGTGCATGAAAACTTCAAATAGTTTATGAAATACAAAAGAAGCATCCCTTCGAAACACACAATGCAAACTCAGGGTCTATGCTACTCGCCTGCGCACACTTAAGCTCTGATATTCAAGCATTGTTGAACTTGTAATAGTAATATGTTTTAGCTGGTGGTTTCTCGAACACCGCGAGGTCAACACTCCATTGTGCAAGTGGGACTATGTCCTTCTCGTCATCCGATTCAAAATCACTTACATCTGGTGTTGAAACGGGACTAATATCAATATTTGATACATTTTCTAAGAATGACCCATTAAACTCTTTGATATCGCTTGCATTGAACCCTTCAAAGTTGCTCACATCTGAATCGGAATCCATCTTTGTTTATCTCAACTACAGGTGTTTCATAAAGTGCAGAAAAGCCCTTCCTGTGTGTCTAAATTTACCTCTCAGCTTTCAAACTTGTATCAAAATGTTGAGTAAATAGTCCTCTCATTGGTTATGACAATTAAAAATATGTAAACTTGTGTAATTTAAACCAATCAACGTTCAGTTAACATAGTGGTCACGTCCGCATAGATGCGACACTGGGGTTTCGAGTATTGCTGAACTATACGCACATAAGCGACACTGGGGTAGTAAACAAGGCTTATTGACACTGAATATATGCGGCAGTGGGGTTCAGGAGCTATTTACAGGTGACGCGTAGATGCGGCAGTGGTAGCTAAAGGGTTAAATGCAATGGAGCACCTGGGTCTGTCCTTGTCAAATTGACAATCTAACATTGCTCTCTATGACGGTGTGTGACATGCATGCTAAAGTAGGATAGAAGATCTATTTATTTCACCAAATGTTAACCTTAAGGTCTATGGAAAAACAATTGGTACCGTGATACCTAAAGAAAGGCTCAGAAGACATCATGGACCACCTTGTATCCTTTTATTACTTATAACACCTCAAAAAATATCCCGCATTTGGCCTTAAAATCCCCAAATTCCAATAATAAGGTAATCAATTAGCGGCTTACTGTGTACACATGTCAGCTGTTCTTTAACAAATCTAATCCTATTGCCCTGTCACGCATCATCGCACCAGTCGTATTACGGTTGGAACATTTCCGGTCCCCAGTAGAATGGTTCTGGCTGGTTTCTCTAATGTGTTGATAGAATGTGTAAAAATACAGTGTTGGGGTTTTTTTTAAATAATTTTTTTCAAATTTTTAAAAATAATTCTTTTAATTTTCAAAAGCGGTAGATATTAACTACTAAACGGTATGTGCAGTAGACAGCCTTTAAAACGGTATTTTTGGGTACCGCCGGTAGAATCACATGTATGTGTTTATATATATATATATATAAGACAAAACTTATAGATTTTATCAATTTTTCCCTGCCTTTAGGTTCTTTAAAAGTTTAGTTTCAACATCTTGAACAGATTTAATTTATTTTGTTTTAAAATAGGTGCTTAAATTGTCAAATTCCATTGTCAAAATATTTTGTTATTTATTACTGGCATCAATACCAAAACATGAGTGCAAAAGCCAATATTAATATGGTTAAATTTGATTTAATACACTGGAATTTTTTCTGGAAAGTGACTCTTCAAAGGAGGAATTAACCATTTTTTCCTCAAGTGAAATATTGTGGGTTCACATGGATTTGAGGCCATGTAGTATTATTGCTACATCAGGTTTGGAGATTACAAAATCAGTGTTACATTGTTATCTTGGAAATAGGGCAATGTTACTGCATGGGTTTGATGATTACCAATGTAGTATTGTTACTACATCAGGTTTTGGAGATTGCAAAATCAGGGTGTTACACTGTCACATGGAAATAGGGTAATATTACTATGTGGTTTGGTGATTAGTAATATAGTATTGTTACTACATCAGGGTTTGAAGATTACAAAAATCAGTGTTACACTGTTGCCTGGAAAGAAGGTAATGTCACGACATGAATTTGGGGATAGCAGTGTAGTATTGTTACTACATCAGATTTTACTGATCACAAAATCATTGCCCGGAAATAGGGTAATGTTACTACAGGAGTTTGGGGATAGCAATGTAGTATTGTTACTACATCAGGTTTTGGAGATAACAAAATCGGTTTTACACTGTCACCTGGAAATAGGGTAATGTTACCACATCGGTCTGGGGAGCAATGTAGTATTATTACTACAACAGGTTTTGCAGATCATAAAATCAGTGCCTGGAAATAGGGTAATGTTACTTCATCAGTTTGGGGATAGCAATGTAGTATTGTTACTTCATCAGGTTTTGCAGATCACAAAATCAGTGCCTGGAGATAGGGTATTGTTACTACATGGGTTTGGGGATAGCAATATAGTATTGTTACTACCCGGTACATCAGGTTTTGCAGATCACAAAATCAGTGCCTGGAGATAGGGTATTGTTACTACATGGGTTTAGGGATAGCAATGTAGTATTGTTACTACATCAGGTTTTGCAGATCACAAAATCAGTGCCTGGAGATAGGGTATTGTTACTACAAGGGTTTGGGGATAGCAATATAGTATTGTTACTACATCAGGTTTTGCAGATCACAAAATCAGTGCCTGGAGATAGGGTATTGTTACTACATGGGTTTGGGGATAGCAATGTAGTATTGTTACTACATCAGATTTTGGAGATCACAGAATCATTGCCTGGAAATAGGGTATTGTTACTACATGGGTTTGGGGATAACAATGTAGTATTATTACTACACCAGGTTTGCAGATCATAAAATCATTGCCTGGAAATAGGGTATTGCTATTACATGGGTTTTGGGCTTATTGTGTGTACACAAATTTAAAATTCCTTTAAAAAGGACAAGCAAGCAATTCCTTTTTTATTCTGGAAGCCATTTTTTTTTTTATTAAATAGTGATATAAAATATTAAATGTTCAAGTTCATGTTTTAAATTATTCTTTTGGTCTGTAATTATCACCTAAGGATAATCTGTTAAGTGTATTTAACTATTTGATCGTCTCAGTACAAAATTAAATTAGTATTAATGCACTGTAGCAACTTAGTGTACAGATATAGAGAAAGACAGACAATTTAGAAACCATAAAACAACAAACACACAGCGACAATAATACCTTAAGGAGATGAGAAAGGTTGCACCTATTTAATAAACTTTCTTTTCCTATGTCTATGGCATCACTGAAGCATAACTGCACAAGGTTTGGTTGCGTTTACAACAATTGGGGTTTGCTGCAGAGAACAATTTATATTACGAGATAGCGGTCTAAGTGGGGTGTCATATGATGTCATTGCTGACAAATGTTAGATCCAAACAAGGGGATTGACTTCCCATACTCATCAGAAAATGAAGCTTCCTGGATGTATGAGCTAGTTATAATAAATTTCTACAAACAAATCAGTTTCATTTGTAAAGACAAATTTTACTCAATGTTAGGATACTTTGGTTCATATTTCAGTTAAAAAAATGAAGAGAATTCAAAATGTTTGGCGAAAATCTCCATCCAGTTTCTTGCCTTGAAAGGAAGAGGATACCACCAAGAAGCTTAAAATGAGCTTCTATTCTCTCAATAAATGGATCTGAAGAAAGTATATCTCTTTTGTGCACCTAAGGTGAAATATGAAAAGTTGCTAGATCCATGGGACATTTCTAGAAATACAAAACTACATCGATATTAGTTCTCTTAACATTTGTTTACACACTTTGGAATTAAAAAGAGTGTCATAAACTCATTTTGTATGTTTACTTCTAATTGTCAGAAGACATTGAAACTGTTTAGAGTGGTAAATAATCGGATGATTTAAGGGTAAAATATTTTACATGTTACTCACAATTGACTAGGCTAGGCGACTCAATGTATGGTTTATCATCCTTCTCTGTGTCATATTGAACAGAAAAATCAAACTCTTTTCTATAGCAAATGGTCACTAAATGTATGAATGTTTAATTTTTGCCAAGACAAACTAAGCATTACTCTAATTATGATGCTGATTCCTGAAACAATTACCATTGTCCCCGCAGATTGTAAGATTGAACAGTCGGCATGTGTCCTATCCAACCTATAGCACTACCCCATGGGTGAAGAAAACACATCAAGGTAATAAGTATGCAATCATATTTAGCTTGCATCCAGATAATGTTATCCACTTTTTCATATTTAAGATGACATCCATTGGATTAGTTGTAAGTTCAGATACATCTAGACTATCTTACTTATGGTAGGCACTAAAAAATCAATACTGGTTATGTTGCTTTTTCTGGAAATAGTTGCATTTTTAAAAAAATGACTGGAATTTTAAAGGCAACTGACATTACGAGAACCGGCTCAGTCACACCTCTTTGCTTTGAAGAAATGTCAAATGCTTTTGGCCAAAATCGCCACCTAGGTAGTTGCTTTGGAAAAAAGATACGAAAATAAAACTCTTAAATAGTACTTCTTTTTTAAATAAATGGATCTGAAGTATATCACTTGTGTCGATCAAAGGTAAGATATGCAAAGTTTTTATATCCACTGGCTATTTCTGGAAATACAATACTGCATATATAGTAGTTCCTTTAACATTAGTATACACCATTTGGAATACAAAAGTGTGTTATCAACTCATTTCTTTGTTCATTTCCAATGGTTAGAAGATATTTAAACTTTTGTGAATAGTCAATATTAGAATTGTATACTTTCAGAACCAAACATGTAGAATATTCCTCACAATTGACCATCCAGGACACCCATTCTATGCCCTATTATGGCTCTCTGTGTTATCTTGAGTGAACAAATCAGATGCTTTTCTAGACAAGGCAGACTAAACATTCCTATAGTTATGATGCCAGTTCCTGAAATACTTACCATAGCTCCACAATTTTAATAACTGTACAACCCACATGCATCCTATTCATCCTAAAACAGCATCCTACTGGCGAAGAAAACACATTTCAGCAATAAGTATTCAATCCAGTTTTGTTTGCATACAAAGTTTTAAGTAAATTCAAAACTATGTAACCATGTGAAATCTTGCTGTGTATAGTGTGTGCATTTGTAAGAAAGAAATATAGTCAAAGTCTGATGTTCCCATCTTTAATAGTAGCAAACAATGCATTCTTCCAATTTGCACCCATAGAACTGATTAATTTACTGTTTTTAATTACATGCATTAACAAAATTAGCTATGAATGCATTTTGGCTGCTTTATTTTCAAAGCGATGTGTTGATAATGGATTTCAAGATATCACTGCACTAATAAAGTTAATTATTTAACTCCATCATTTTTCCATATCTTCGATGAAATCCAGTGCATTAGTTCTAAGCTCAGATGCACCAGGATGATATTAAGTATGATATTCACGAACTTCGACACAACATATGCAAAACTCGGCATAGGTTAAGTTGCATTGTCTGGAAATAACATCATTTGAATGAAATCACTGGAATGTTTAGTGCAAGTTTCATCCAACGTAAAAGTCCAGAAGCTGAACTCAATAAACAATATATTTTCTGATTAGGCATTAATGCTGATTTCTATTGAATGCAAGTAAAATAACTCACTGGTCAGCATCTATAGGAAAATCAGAAGAAAAATATTAATGAGTTTAGGAACTACAATGCAATAACAGATAATTGGCTCCATGATTATAGTGATACCTAACAAAAGTATATATATATATATATATATATATATATATATATATATATATATATATATATATATATATATATATATATATCTATATATATAATTTTTATAGAAATCAACTGGAAATAAGAGAACATATATTTAGACAATATAAGAAAACTAAAATTTTGGTTGATTTTTAGGATAATACATTGTATAGATTGAATTTAACAGAAAAATGTATAATGTTTGTTTTTTGGGAAATTAATGAACAATTGTCAAATACAATATTGATAATAACATAATAGTTCATTTACACACCGAAAATTAAGACACTTTTGCCACTTGTTGAGCAATGTAGGTTTTTTTTATCTTAAAGAATCTTAGTTAGTTTAAAAAATATATAGTTTGCAATAATTTTGTGAGGATCATATATTTAGCCAGCATTAGTCAAAATAAAAACAAAGTACCTCCCCAGAGACACGGGGTAGAGACTTGATATTTTAAGCATAATAAGAAGTACATACTCTCCTTTGTCCCCCCCCCCCCCCCCAATAAAACTGAGACTTGTTTACGAGAAGTTAATATTGACATATTCGGTTTCATCATCATCATCAACTCTCAAAAATATAAGATATAGACTTTATGTATATTATACAGATAAAAGACGTCAATCATGAATACTTAAAATAAGTTCTATATTATTGGGAAGGATTATATAACATTGGTAAATATTCCTAATAGAAAGACAAAACAAATTATATAATCATACCATTTTACTAACAAACTCAATACACGTCGCTCTATCAATCTTATCATGTGTTTCTTTTGTGCAAATTGTACATCATGGAAGAAATTGTATCACACCATAAAATATCTAACATATAGTGTTTGTATCGTTGATTTTTCTTTTTCAGAAGAGGGTACGGTAGATGGCATTCGATGCCACCAGAGCGATGAAAGACCCACGCACTGGAAGTATGCTGTTGCAAAGGTTGCTGTTGCATGTGCACGTTTGAACTTTGACCCCGTACAGTGTGCTTTCATCGCATTGATTATCAAATTCCAGACTCGGAAAACATCCGCTTGTAACAACTGCAATGCAGAAATATGTTCAAATTAGATAATTCATGAATGATGAAACTGCATTTTGATTTTTTAAAAAGTCAAGAGTACTACTTGATAATGTATACAATATTATTTCATTTCACTGTATTTCCTGTGGGAACATGTATGAGACTAATGATACTCAGGGGCGGATCAATTATTCCTCAATGGAAGGGAGCACCAAACGCCACACATAATTACCTACCTATGTACCTAACTAACTAACTTACTGAGTAACTAACCACATACCTTAACTACATACAGGCAGACAGACAGGCGTATATACAAAATATAAATCATACACGTGTGATGCCCTTCTCCACACACCAGTTCCGGACATAGTGGAATGGAGGACTGGGTCTACCACAGGTACTGTAGTAGTACAATTGTCCATATACCATTTGGAAGATAAGAAGAGGAGCACAAGAATTTGTGTTAGCTGATGCTTTCCAAGCTTTTATTCCTTTGCTATATCGCTTAATATTGAAAGAGACTTGAAGAACTAAGATAACACCATATAGAATTATGTTAAGACATGGCGCTTTGATGGCCTATGGTAACAGTTTCACCATTCCATGTCAAATACATCTGGATCAATTGGGCTTTTCTGCATCAGGTTCAAAATCTAACACGAGTGAACAACAGGCCTAACTTCTGGAGCAAAATAGAGTTGTTCGGGGAAGAAAACCAGACGTCATAAATAGCAGCTACTTTTTTGTCAATGATGTGATAGCTCTGCACATATAAAATTAGAGACAAAACATCGCCACCAATCAGACATATTTTTTTCAAGATAGCGACTTCTGTTGTGAATCATGTTTTTGGCCGTTATTTTACTATCATCAATATTTCATGAAATTGATGTAGCGTACTAGAGGCACTGTGTTGGGATCTATTAATCTTCACTATTTATCTTGTCACTTCGACCAATCATTGTGATTGTCTGATGCATAAAGCCAATGCCAAAGCTCGAAGCATTTTGAATGATCTTGAATTAGGGTGGTGAAATGGAAAGTTTTCAGTTTCTTCTTTCTTACGATAGTGCAATAGTATGCACATTAAACAGAAAAGCTTAAAGGCACAAACTCAAGCAGTTTTTATATTTGCACAATATTCAAACAGCATGTTATACATAACATTTTTGTAAGCATCGACAAATAGGAAACAAGTAACAAGCTACCCTAAAATTAACAGCAAAATATCTCTCCTTACTATACAGCAAACTATTAAGTTTTTGTGCCACAAAGATTCACCATGCTTTCAATTTGCATATACACAATTGATAGTTGGGAAACTGCTCTAAGCCCGCCCACGTTCATTTACATAAGGAAATCATTTCTAATATATCAAGATGAAATTGTAAGGACATGCTGAACTAAATATTAAAAAAATCAAAATTTGAGCAAAATTAGATCAATGGTTGCTATGTTAATTTAGCTTCAAGTTACTGTATATTCCCCATATTTTAGTTAAAACGTGGGAGTAAGTCCCATTCAGCAACCCACATTATGAAACATTAGGCAATTACTCGTACCTGACTGAGCTTACAGTATTATAGAGGATCTATATCCTGGATCAGGTCACAAATGACCTTGTTTTCATTTTTAAAAAAGCAACATCTACCACCACCCCGATCCCCACGAGACAAAAGTAAGATAATAAAAACCATGAACCCAAGACCCGTATAAACTCTTTCTTTTCAAAAACCAACACCCTACCCTACAGAATATTTTCTTAGACCGTATGCCTCCTGGCTCTGCCACTACAAACTTGTTTTTATTTTTCAAAAACCAACACCCTACTACCCACCTCAACGAGCCAAAAGTATATTAATAGCAACTATGAGCCCAAGGTCACTACTATATCTTCTTTTTGTTTTTCAAAAACCAACAACAACACGAAAACATCTTGCCCCTATGCATCATAGTTTGGGCCACCACATTAAATGTTTTAAAAAAATAAACATTAACATATGTACTCTGAGGTTATAACCATTACTGAAGAAATAATTAACTCCTACTGCTTTTGAAATGGGTGAGATATCGCCCGTGCTTTTTTAAGTCAGACACTCCTTGGGTTAAAACCCATATGCTAAATTAGATAAGTAACAGGGTATTAGATGCCAGCTCTGACATTATAACTTATTTTGTAAAAATTTAACATTATTAAGTCCAGAGCTACTGAGACCATGACAAAGTAGCGGATTTGGGTGAGACACTGCAAGCCATGCTTTAATGAACAATTGAGTACAATATTAGGGTATTAAACCACATGCTAGAATAAGAGATGAATGCCTACTATCTATTATTTTAGATTTTCAAATTAAAACATTTGTAAAATAAGAAAGAAAATTTAAAATGTTAGATAAATAAATAATGTACTATCATTTAAGACAAATAACAAGCAGTACATCTTACCCATGTGCAGCAGTTTAAAACATTAAACTAGCTAACAAGAGTTATCCAAGTTAACAAAGCAAATTAATTTAACAAGATACAAATATATTACAGTCACAATATCATCCAGCACAGTTCAGTGGTATGCTGTGTGTGATACACATCCGTGCCAGACTATCGGTTAGAAACTGGCTGCGATGTCAAACTTACATAGTTACAACAGTTGTCTATTATACCATCGTAAGCCACGAGCAAAAAGAGAATGTTAGCAGAGCGTAGAGGATTTTTCGCCCGTAACTTGTGACAATGATGATACCCTGTAATCTGTCCTTCAGGCAAAACACAATAACCTCTCTCTCTCGGTACTATATGCAATTTGAGTGCTTTCTTTGGGTCTGTGTGTGAGTTGATCTGAGCGTTTTTAGTCTTTTACCCATCTCTCTCTCTCTCTCACACACACACACACACAGCTACTACATTTACACTTTTTTATTTTCATGCGAGTATGAAATAAGGACACAATCTGAATCGGTTTTTATTTCTAATTTATTATTACTTCATGAAATTGAAAAAGTCATGAAACATAAAGAAATCTTTGTTGATTGTCTGATGATCTTATAATTCCCACATCATGAACACCAAGCTGACAACGTGATATACATACACGGAAACAATGTTTAAACTTAATCCTTTTCTTGTTAGTCATGGTAATTACAGCTTTAAGATACGAGAAATATTTCAATGGGAGATAATCTTTTCTGCCAAGATTCTTGTTACATGTAAACCATGTCCCATCATAGTTTCATGGGAACCGCATTGTATATCTTATTAACCGTTATCAAGGCATAATAATGAAATGAAGTGGACTGAAATAACACAAGAATATACGTCATCTGTCACATATAATTGTCATTTCCTACTATTTTTGTCTGAAGTTAAGAAAGAAAGAAAAGGTACTTTATTTTTACCCCTTTGAAAATGCCTCTGGTTAGCGATATCATAGACCCCTTGTGACTATCAGTACACAATACATAACAACATATGGGATTCTCAATCCAAGCCGACGTCAATGTTTGTGTCTTCATTCAAAGATACACCTAACAAACAAAGTATCCCAGTCATACAAACTGATCGATATGAACAAGTAAACTATTGGTATCCTACTCTCTATGATAAAATGATTTCTCTCTAATTTATAAACTTAAAAGAGAGAAATCATATTAAAACCAACCCAAGTACATACAGGCACAAGGGATCAAACCTGGGAACCACAGGCACAAAACTATCTAGATTGTTACAAATATATAACAAATGTATTTCCAGAATGAAATATCGGATACAAGCCCTGTTCGCCAGATTTGTCGTCTCTTTTATTGAGAGGGTCCTTGCATCTGTCCGAATCTTCGCGTTCGTAACAATCAAAGGCATTCGCTGTAAAGATAGACATATAACCACAAAAGTGCACGAAAATTCGCACAATGAATGTGAAAGTTTCAAAAACGGCAATTTGTGTAAATATGTTTTCGAACATTATTTACATCACAAATGCAAAATGAACAAGATAATGCACAGATGTGAAAGTACAATCAAGATTGCGTTGAATGTTGCAAATAAGTTTTTTAAAAACAGGTGCAAAGAAACAAAATAAGCATTAAGATATAAATAATACCCAAGCTTATTATTAGTAAAGAAGTGATTATTACATACATAAATATAAATAAATGTGTATTTATTTATGTATTTATTTATTTCTTGATTTATAACATACCTAAGTTATTGCTTCAATAAGAAACTTAATATCCTTATGACTGAAAGAGAATTTTTAATGGTAATAATGAAATACTTCAACTTAGGAACACCTTTTTTCACATTCCTATATGTGTATGATTATGTTTTCTAGTATAGAACACCAGTGCATGATAATTCTATCTTGCCTCATACGTGGCCTTTATCCTGACTTGTGGACTATGCAGACCTTCTACTGCGATCATAGTGTGCACAACGTTGCAAAAGCTTCCCACTTTCAGTCATCACTTGAACATTCTTTTACAATAATTAAGATAAACATTAATTATAGCACACACTGGTTGAAGTTAAGTGTTCCACAAAGAAGCCGTTTTGCAATGATCGACCTAGCTACATGTACGTCTTCTTTAGTCCTTATCGAGTCGAAAAAGCTGTTGTTGTAAATGTTATTTTTTAAAAATTCATATTCTCATTATTATTTTTCAAGGATAAATCAATTCTAGATCAAAGTTGAATCGAGAACTATTTCATTATTTTTGTCTGTTTCAGTTAATCTTTTGGATAAAAGTGAACTTTACTTTTTGACCTGTTCACATTTGTATCATTGCGCAAGCTATCTGCAGTAAGTGTATATTCAGACGCTGTGTATTGCCATTACCGTAGCAATTTCATCCACTGTTCTTTGAAAGTTAAAATCTGTTTAAAAGTCATTGAATGTTTACATTGAATATTTCAGTGTAAACCTAAATTGTTACGCACTATCTTAGGGCAAGGAAATGTTCAATGGGTGTTCTACCGTTTGAAAGTTACAGCAGAATTCACAATAAGCCATTTTTACTTAGGCTTATTTTGTCGTTCATAAATTTGAAAAAAAGAATCCATCAGTATGCTTCAGTATATGATAGGGAACATCCACGCTCAGGATCAAAATTTTGCTTCAGACACTCGGCACAGCCTCGTGTCTGATGCAGAATTCTGACTCTCAGGTGGAAATTTCCTATTCTACACCGATGCATATGATGAATTATATTAATCTCAATTAATTTGAGTAACAGATATACCAAGAGTTGCAAAATCTCACATTACCTGATTGCAGGGAGACACGAATCCCAAAGACAACCATGCACGTGACACCGAATATTCTCATTTTTACTTGAGGGTGTCTTTATGGATTTTCAGTAATGTAAATTGCAGATCACTGCGTCTCCCACTTTAATATATATTGTGGGGTTTATGGGTTTACGTATTTATACAGAAATTCGATTTGGTCGATAGTCTGTACAGATTTTATCACGGCAAGCTTTTAAAAATTTGCCCCTCCCATTGGTAAAACTATCGAATGATACTGCATCTAGCAAATTGAATAGATTGTTATCTGACTATTGATTGGTTGTTGTCTGCTTCTTAAATCTTTATTCCAGTCATGCTAATAATATATTAAAATAATTTCCTATGTACTAGAGGTTACAACAAAGGAGATACTACCGCTTAATTTTTAGTTTACACTGTGGAAAAGATGGATTCATCGTCACGATAAGTAGGTATCAAATAGGTAGGACTAGCACACTCGTGAAATTTATAAGAGTACATTCTATTGCGTAGGCTTCATTGACACGCAATATCACTGTGATAAATTCTAATTCCATATCTCCTTATTTGTCAACATTGTCAGAGAGGTGATAGAAATATGTCATGATTTTAAGATAACCGGCTTAATTTATGTATTTGATGTTACATCTTTGCAACAATGCTACATAAAGTATGCGCTGTCTTTTTAGTGGTTTTCTTTGCTATTGTATTGATTTTCTCCATGTTTGTATGCCTATCTCCATATTCTTTATCTTATCCCTGTTATAATATAAAGACTTTCCATCCTTTGCAGTCATTGATATATGGGTATTTTACTTTGAGGAAACAATTTCAGCACATATAGTCTTTCTCTTTAATTAATTATGGTATCTTACTGTTAATTTATATACAAAATATATTTTCTGGACAGATCTGCTTTAATTGATATTTCATGCAATCAATACTTGAAATAATTTATTATGCAGTAATTTAGAATGAGATTCTTATATCTGGGCATTCCTTTTTTATTCTTTCGGCTATTCATGTGTAAATATTTAAAACAGTACATGTCTTTCGGCTATTCATGTGTAAATGTTTAAGACAGTACATGTCTTTCGGCTATTCATGTGTAAATATTTATGACAGTACATGTCTTTCAGCTATTCATGTGTAAATATTTAAGACAGTACATGTCTTTCAGCTATTCATGTGTAAATATTTAAGACAGTACATGTCTTTCAGCTATTCATGTGTAAATATTTAAGACAGTACATGTCTTTTGGCTATTCATGTGTAAATATTTCAGACAGTACATGTCTTTCAGCTATTTCATGTGTAAATATTTCAGACAGTACATGTCTTTCAGCTATTCATGTGTAAATGTTTAAGACAGTACATGTCTTTCGGCTATTCATGTGTAAATATTTAAGACAGTACATGTCTTTCAGCTATTCATGTGTAAATATTTAAGACAGTACATGTCTTTCAGCTATTCATGTGTAAATATTTAAGACAGTACATGTCTTTTGGCTATTCATGTGTAAATATTTAAGACAGTACATGTCTTTCAGCTATTTCATGTGTAAATATTTCAGACAGTACATGTCTTTCAGCTATTCATGTGTAAATGTTTAAGACAGTACATGTCTTTTGGCTATTCATGTGTAAATATTTAAGACAGTACATGTCTTTCAGCTATTCATGTGTAAATATTTAAGACAGTACATGTCTTTTGGCTATTCATGTGTAAATATTTAAGAAAGTAAATGTCCTTTCAGCTATTTCATGTGTAAATATTTCAGACAGTACATGTCTTTCAGCTATTCATGTGTAAATGTTTTAAGACAGTACATGTCTTTCGGCTATTCATGTGTAAATATTTAAGACAGTACATGTCTTTCGGCTATTCATGTGTAAATATTTCAGACAGTACATGTCTTTCAGCTATTCATGTGTAAATATTTAAGACTACATGTCTTGCGGCTATTTCATGTGTAAATATTTAAGACAGTACATGTCTTTTGGCTATTTCATGTGTAAATATTTAAGACAGTACATGTCTTTTGGCTATTCATGTGTAAATATTTAAGACAGTACATGTCTTTTCGGCTATTCATGTGTAAAAATTTCAGACAGTACATGTCTTTCAGCTATTCATGTGTAAATATTTAAGACAGTACATGTCTTTCAGCTATTTCAAGTGTAAATATTTAAGACAGTACATGTCTTTCAGCTATTCATGTGTAAATATTTAAGACAGTACATGTCTTTTGGCTATTAATGTGTAAATATTTAATACAGTACATTTCATTAGGCTATTTCATGTGTAAATATTTAAGACAGTACATGTCTTTCAGCTATTCATGTGTAAATGTTTAAGACAGTACATGTCTTTCGGCTATTCATGTGTAAATATTTAAGACAGTACATGTCTTTCGGCTATTCATGTGTAAATATTTAAGACTACACGTCTTTCGGCTATTTCATGTGTAAATATTTAAGACAGTACATGTCTTTTGGCTATTTCATGTGTAAATATTTAAGACAGTACATGTCTTTTGGCTATTCATGTGTAAATATTTAAGACAGTACATGTCTTTCGGCTATTCATGTGTAAATATTTAAGACAGTACATGTTTTGTTTTTTTAGGTCTGGGCACTGTCATCAGATTTGATGGTAAGCATTGCCTTGTGCTTACCTTAAAACTACCAAACTACACACTTGTCTCAATAACATGGGAATGTATCTTCATCCAAGATATATAGAGGATATCAACGTTTTTGGAGTACATATAAGGAAATATTTCACAATGAATTTCGGTTTGCAATACACGCTCATCTATGCTCGATTTCTCCATCATTTTCAAACATGATTATGATTGTGATGAGAGTTAAATCGCTACTTAAACAATTGTATTACTATATTTTTAATCAAGAGCGTTTATCTGAAACTTTTTACCGTTGGTCGTAGAGTGTAACAGGTATACGATACTGTATGGGTGACACAATATCGAATAGCAAGAGGTCATGTAATTTCAGTCACTGATAATGAATGCATTAAACTATGTGGAAAAGTAATTATAACAGAGGCACATTCTGTTGTTTGGATTTCGATTTTTAGTATTTCTTGATGACACATTCTCATTTATTACATAAATGTATACTAGAGGGTCTACAGAATGTATACTGTATGATCTGTTTATCCTGATGGAGAGAGAGAGAGGAGAAGAAGCAGAAGAAGAAAAATGAAATAGGCTTAAAAATGGAAATACAGGTTTGAATAACCTACATACTGGCAAATATATTTCCTAAACGGGAAAAGAAAGTAGCTTCAAATGTGATATCGCCACTGATACATTTCAATGTCTCATTATGAAATATATAATAAATAACTCTACCAAAAGTATGTATTTTTCACCATAGAGACTTTTGTATATGCTAACCTGTTTGTATAACCTTGAAATTTCTTTCTCGCACTTAAAAAGCCTATTCTTATGACTCTAGATCTTAAAATAATGTAACACCGGAAAACTGCACGCACTCATAGTCACTGTCTGGCAACATAATTAAGACAAACACGTGTTGTCAACAATGTACTCTGCCATTTTCTTTTAACTCTGACCTTACATTACCGTATGTAATTGTGTACGAGAAGAATTCATGATGAACATTATTTCCATATAGGACAAGCAGTATTGATGCAGTAGTTTATTTATTATTGCAATTAAGAAAAGAAAACAATACATTTTTTTCTTAATGATACTGTTCTACAACGATACATTTCAACAAGGATTTGGATTTCAAACTAGTATCGGCGAAGACTATTTCTTTTATTGTACAATATAGTCTAGAGTGCTTCCCTGTTTCATTCTTCTAAAAATAACTTACACTGGAGCAATCTCAAAATTTTGAAAGACATTTTTACATAATTATAACAACAACAACAATAATGACCAACACTTAATTAAGCTTGACATATTTACACATGTTGTAAGGGTATATATATGCAGTGTTATATATTATATATATATATATATATATATATACACACCTGCTCCCTCGATAACTCGCGCCCGGATAACTCCCGAACCCGCTTATAACGCGGACCAGACGTGGATCCCGTTTTTTTTTAAACTAGAAAATTTAAAAAAAAAAAAAAAAAAAAAATTGACCCTATTTGTTAAAGGTAAAAAAAAATCGCGATCAAAATTTAGTAAATGAAACCTTAATATATCACTCGTTTTATCGTCAAAACCAGAGGGAGCAGTGTATATATATATATATATATATATATATATATATATATATATATAATAAATATTTTTAATTGTAGATTTTTGTATAATATAAAAAATATTGTGTAATATGCCATTTATATTTCCCTCATTTTATTAATAAAATCACACATTTTTAACAAATATGGTGTTGAATTTATTTTTAAAAAATGGAATCACACCTCCACTTAGTTACATCTCAAGAAGCAAATTATAAAAAAAAAATTTTTTTTTATATTTTAAGAATTTATGAAAATAATTTCTTGTGTATAGCTTTCATTTATTTTATTAATAATAATAAAAATAATAAATATTTTCAAACATTGACTCAATTAGTTACAACGAATGTTATCTTCTGGACCTCATTTATAAACATATATACCAGCTAGTAAGAAAAATTTATCCTTTCACACTCACACAGACAGACATACATACATACACACATTACACTAATAGAAAAGACAAACTTCACTAAGTATGTAATTTTTTTAATTTCCTAAGCAGGATTCCCAAATGTACTTGGATATATTGATGAAATTTTTATCAAGAGCCAAGTACCACAGGAAAATGAAGCAGAGTATTTACACAAAAAAAGTTTCCATTCTTTGAATGTTCTGGTATGAAACGTTTCTGTTTTATTTAGTCATCAAGAAACTGTCATATTTACATGTGCAAGAAGTCAATGTAATAACATATTATATTGAATGGGAATAATACCCCTTACCAAACTTTCAAAAACATGAAGAGAATATCACAGACTGAAAAAATAATTATAATTGTACACATTTACTTTTTGGAGTGCAAAATGTAGACTACCATACAATTTATGAATGCACACACTATTCCCATCAGAAGATATA